>VZTI01005775.1:2038037-2074080 GCA_013397865.1 Struthidea cinerea | reverse complement strand
TTCCTCTGGTTTTTGTGGCAGATAACCTTCAGGGCTAGATGGAAATTGAGTTTGTGGCCTTATTTCTAGAGTGATTTGGATTGGTGGTGTATCACTGGAAAAAACAGCCATCCTAGCTGCTAGGCAATTTTAGGAGTGATTTAGCCACTTTCCCCTTATTTATTGTGGACTTCTTTTCTTAGTTTCATGTTATCTTGTTTTTAATCTAAACATCCAGGTCATAGATACATAATTATTTACTGTAAACAAAACAGAGATTTCTTCCAATAGTGATTTGTAATAATTATATAAAATATAAAAGGAAGAAAAACAGTCTAGTACCCTAGGGAACGTATAATACCTGCAACACATCTTCTTCATTGCTCTAACCTGTACTCTTCAACACATAAGCTTACTGAAAGACCTGCAGGAACATCACACCTGCACATCTGATTAGCTAAAGCTAAACAAATCTGAGTGTTAATTCGGTAGAATCCTCTGAACTGGTAGACAGCCAACTCGATGAAACAGTTATCCTGATAAAGAGACACAAAAATGCTTCTGAAAAAACTCGCCATGACATAAAGTAGCCATCAAAGTAAAACTACAGCAATAAGGAGATTACTCACAGCATTTAATTAGTCTTTGGTATTTATTTCCTTATTATGACTGGAATCTCTGTTTGTGATGGAAGTTTGGCATTTCACACTGATTTAAGAGCTTGTAATTCTTTGTTTCTGTATCACTGAATGAAAATATCCCTGTTAAGCAGTTTCACTGTCATTAAGTATAATTGTGCTAAATTAGCATCCATGGAGATGTCCTGGTTAGAAGTTTTTTCTATACCAGTGATTGTACACAAATAATGTAATCCTGATATAAAAAAGAAAAGGAAACTTGAGCAATAGCTAAGAGAAGGAATTTGTAGTTGCTTTTCAGAAGAGCAGGCAGGAAAGTGGCTTCACACCAGCATCTCCTGGGACAGGGAAGATTACATTTCTCAGCTAAGTCAACAGAGTGGACATAGATGGCTATTTGACACAGGAGTTTCTCTACAAGAGACACATGACCATTGCAGTCCAGGCTTTAGCAGAGTCCTGATTTCCACAGTGCTTGGCTCTCTTGCTGAATAGAAATTATCTGCAGTGCTGATGTTTCTCTGGCTTCCTCTGTGCACCCTGCACAGGAACGGTTTGCCATACAAATTCTTCAAACGATCCTCTTAAGAATTAGTGTTCGGAGAAGGCTTTTTCCTTTCTGAGCTGTTATGCTTAACATCTAATTAGCCCATGGTGTCAAGGCTAACAGGATAACTCTGTAGGCCAGACATTTCTCATGAGGAGTAAGAAATAATTTAAAACCATCATTAGGAGCTGCAAGGTCTTGAAAATAGAAATTCTGTTCTCTTTATTGATAACTTTAGATAACTGTGCTACAGTATTCCTTCCAATTTAGTGCTCATTTCTGGATTTACTAGGTAAAATAACAAGCTGACATCTGTACTGTATCATATGCTTGATGACCTGTATGCAGAAAATGGCAAAGAACTATTTCAGATAACCAAGTGATTTAATGCTTGAGGGAATTCCCAATATAATTAATCAGCATCTTAGGACATCAAACTGTTTGCTTAAGAAGGATTTTTGGTTAATTGAAGTTCACTAACTAAGGTTATATAGAATACGGAGCAACTTTTAGTTAGGCCTTGAAGCGTTGCACTGAAGGGTGTTTCAGAAGATTATTTGAAAAAATGTTTTTCACATCAAATAATTTTTCTCTTATTTATCCTAGTTACTAGCTATTCGATTATCTTTCTTATTGTGTAAGCTAATCTGAGAGAAAAGTGTCTTCCTTTTTTATACAAAAGGAAGAGTAAGAGTTGATCATTACCTACATACAGAGAAATTTTGAGTAAAAAACTTAAGATTCCATTGGTGCTGAAGCACGTTAAAGTATTATTAATTCATATTCATGTGCGCAAATTGAACAAACATATATTTCAAAACTATCCTGACACAATCTATCTTTAACTGTGTACTTCAATCAAAGCACCAGGACTGTGTTAGAAGGGAAGGAAGAACGAATTCCAGAAGGAGGAATCTTCTCTGATCGTGCCTTTTCCCAGCCCCTGTTCAAACCAAGATATCTGCAACCAAGTACTTCACAGTTAATTTTGACAACATTCTTATTTAAATTTTCTTAACAAATTGCAGGGTGAATGAATCACAGGGGGCACATTTTGACCAACAGATTACTCAGCTAAACTGACCACTAGATTGGTCCGTGTGTCACTGAAGAAATTTCCATATATATGGATAATTTTCATCCCTGAAAGTCTTTGGTTACAGAGGAAACAAGCACAGTGAGGAATAATACACACAAAATTTAGGACTCAGCAATAGTCTATGTCGATGTTTCTCAGCCTTTGCTAGTTGAAGAACGACCCAAAATTTAAGCAAAGAAAGATTTATCTTACTTGTTTTGTCGTAAATGTTTTCTTGTATAACTAAACAACAAGTGCATTGAAATGGGATCATTCATACTTCCATTTTTATACTATCATTTTTATTCGTTTGTTTGCTTCTGTTCGTCTGTATATTTCACTAACATTATGGGATTTTAAATTGTTTGGAAAATGTGCCATCCAAGAAATGATCAGACAGTGGTGAAAAATGTTGAGAAGCGCTCAACTAGGAAACTTCTACAAGTCCTTTCTATCCATTTGCTCTACAGCTCTTTGACATGTAGTCGTTTGCAAGTAGTTGTTCCTTGGCTCTCAACTTGCACGATTCACTTCCGAGCAGTCAGAGGGAGGATACAAAACCTTCTCCTGCATTCCCCTGCTCTGTTTACACTGTTAAGCTACCAGGGCAAACAGAAATGTTTACTGCTGCTGTCTGCAGCCTGTTCATCCAAATTTCATTCTTTCTTGTAGTAGCTGTGTGTAATGTTTGTAAAAGCAAATTTTGAGGCAAGGGATTTGTCTATAAATTCTCATTTGCTTCTACCTGTTTTATTTCTGATGAAATGTTCTGATTGACAAATTAAGTGTAATTGCTTTAAAAAACAGCCTTGATACACACTGCCTTACAACTAATTCTTTATGAGGTGTTTGTGAACTCGGAGTCACTATAAATGTCAGCATGGGAAATATAGTTCATCTTTCTGCACAGCTGTTTTTATCAACCTTTTCCTCAACCATTAACAAGCAGCTGATAAAGCCCTCAGGGGAACTTGCTGTGACACATGCTGAAATTGGTTTGCCCAACCTATCCCTTTTTTTGCCTAGTGGAAGGTTAATGCTTTAAATTGGTCAGAGAGTTTGAGAAGATGGACTAATTCAGGAGCAGTTACACAAATGATAAGAGGTATGACCTTGTCCCACCATCTGGTATGAAATTAGAAGGCAACTCATTTCACTGGAAACAAGACCTGTCTTCTAATGCTGGGATGAATTTTGTGATTTGCTAATTTGTATCAATGGCTCAGCTGCTCCAGATGGAAATTCCGACTCACAGCCTGTGGGTTGCAGGTGAAGTGAGAGTAAAACACTTCCCACTTGTCTGCAAGAACCAAAGAAAGGCTGTAACTTCATAAATGCTATTCGTTACCAATTCCTGGTGCTATTCCTTTAAAAAGACTGGGTTGAAAACCTTCTCTCATAAAATTGATAAGGGCATTTCCATTATTTTCAGTACAATTGGAATTTTATGCTGAAGAGGGAGAAATGTAATTTCAGAGTGACTTCCTTGATGGTAGAGACTATATGCCCATGATTTACCTAGGAAATTATTTTTCTAGTGCCTGGGAATTTCTGTTTTTCATTTCGGTCAAAATTGCTCTGTTGACAATGTTTACTCATGACACATTGCACTACAAGATGGTCTTTGTTTGCTGCGTTTACCTGAAAAAAGTCATTCCGTGGGAGAGTTGTGCTCTTGAGTAAATGATATTTAGGGTAGAACGTTTGAATTGTCCTTTGGCTGAAAGAGCATGGGAGTGCTGCTGATTGTTGTTCATTCTGGCCATTTTGAACTTAAAAGGTACTGAGGAGTTCTTCAGTTCTGGAAATACATATGCTTTTGAGGGACCAAAAGGATAATGTTGTAAATTACCTTTTTTATCGGAGTTTTGTGACCTAGAAAATAATATTGCAAGAGTGACAAAGTGTTTTCCTGTGAATTTATGGCCATGTTCATAAATGGCATCCCTCACAACATTATTGGAGGTACTCTGGATTTACATAGAATTGTTTAAGTTGGAAAACACCTTTGAGTCCAGCCATTGCAGACATTTGCAGGAGCTGTACAAAGTAAAACCTTTTATTTGCAGCCAAGATGTAAGATGTGCCATGCTCTTGTAAAATGCCTGTTTTCCCTTCTAGTGTCCCTTCAGCTTTTGGCAGAGAGGATCACAGCTGAATCTAAGAATGGAAATAAGGCTTGGTTTTCATGCTTTTCTCAGAAAATGCATGTGGTAAACACTCCTTATGTTACCTGTATATCTACTTCTATGCCACTTACATGTGACCTGTATGTACATAACCACCACTGGACAAAATATGTGAGGTAATTTTGCAGCTCAGTTACCTTTCATAGTTAAAAGCTGGAATCTAGGGCAGTGGGCAGAAAGGGTTTTTATATATGACTGTTCCATCATCACTGTGCAATGAATCAGTGGTGACAAAATCCACTTTGCAGAACACCGATGTTCATTTCATCGCAGTGGCCGTGATGAGACTGAGTGGGTACTGGGACTTAAACAACCTCTTACCCTTGAGTGAGATTTGGCCTGTATTTTCAGCTGCCTGAGATTCATATCTCATGAGTAGACAGCTCCTTGCAAATACATCAGATAAATTACGCACAAACACTCTATCTTAGGCAAAAACACCCCAGATACAAATGCTGCTTTCCTTTTCCCCAAAAGTGCTGGTTTCTATCCACACAATCTTCTCCTATCTCACAGAGTACATTTACTTTATTTCCATTAATAGGCACTCTGTGCACTCATTTCATCAAGGGAATGCAATAGCCCGGTACTGTTGAACAATATTCTGATACAGTAAAAATAAATGCAGATGTTTCCTATATGCAGGCTTCCCAGGTGGTTAATTGACAATCTACACAAATGTTATTTTCTGGCACTGTTAATATTTTTTTTTTGTGATTTGTGTCATAATACATTTATTTACAGAATCTATCATTGCATTGACAGCAGGGAGTACAGTGTGCTTTTGGTAAAGTCAGTCTGAAGACTGTTATTTAAAGCAGAGTCCAAGGCTTACGAAGAAGATATCCCATGAGGTGATAAGGGAAATTGCATTGAGACAACAGAGCAGGAGGTTAGCTTCCTGCACTCTGGAACGGAGAGATATGAGAAGCAAAACAGAACAGTAGCAAACCCCAGGGTAATGGCATCATGTTATTTCACGGAATGCCGTGGAACAACAGATGGGAGGAGAATAGTAATGTCTTACACATGCACTGTAAGCATCTATAGGCAAATTGAGTGACCCGTGTGCTGAAGATGGGTTTTAAATAGAAAAGTGGGGGAAGAGAGGGGTGAGATGCCCTGCTAACTCCAGTTGTGACACCGCTAACTCCACTAGAAACCCTGTCTTGAAATGATCTCCTGAGAGTATGAAATGCAACTCTTCATTCTCCCACTCAAAAACCATAGCAGCTCAAAAGCTCAAGAGCAATGTTCTGTGTACAGGAAGCCCTTGAGATGACTCTTGACAGAGAACACCTGATGGAATCATAAGGAAAATGGAGGCTTCCTTTTTCTTTAGTGTTTTAAAGACAGCAGAGCACCTGGCATCAGCTTTTTGCATCAGATAGGGAAGTGGGTATCATCTCTTACAAGATGAGCTGCTGTTGGGGAGCAGCAGCAGCCTGAAGGTGCTTTGAGCAGCTCGGGTTGGGCTGGGAATGCGCAGTATGTGATGCCTTAAGCTGGGCCTCGTGGCATTTGCTCCCAGCTAACTTTGCCAACAAGCTCTCATGCTCCATCCCTGAATATTTTTTCTTGGTGTTACAAGGTTTCCTGCGCTTCAAAAGGCAATGCAACTAAGGTATAATAGCAGAGCATCCTCATCCCATTGCACATTCCCGTTGCAGAGACATGGGGAAAAGTCCCTGTGTTTGACACCATCAGTGGATGACACCATTCTGCTGATGTCTTTATCTGTCCCAGCTCTGCAGTGTTATTTTTCAAGTTTCCCCATAATCCATAGAGTTAGTGAGCATTTCCCAGTCATATGCTACACTGAATATCCCAAATACAGTGACTGTAAGGTAATTTTCTTTTCTGACTGAAAAAGTTGTGTACTGTTTCTCTATCAGGGAACCTTGACTGAGTCTGGAAACAGCATTTGCGTGTGTTTGGTGTATTGTATCGATCAAAACGGGGAGAGAGCCAAAGAAGGCGTTCTCCATAGAAACACAAGGTTACAGTGGGAACGCCGAGTCTTCTCTTGGTGATAAATGGCACTGACACTGTGATTGCTCTGCTCTTGTAGTCTCTGGAGGTGTCTCTATGCAATAAATTTTTTACTAACGTGCCCCTTACTGTCCTTTTTTAATCTGCTCAACATTTTGGCTGTCAGATTTTACGTAAGTGAAACACACTGTATCATTTTTTCCCGGGAGTAATTTTCCTAATATCTCTAAGCCCCAAATTTTATATTTGCATGTGAGCACAGTAGTATCAAATCATTCAAAGCAACTGATACTTCTAGAGCTACCCCAGATCAAGGTCTGTTCTCAGTTACCAGTAAGAATTCAGCAGTAATTTAGCTACACAAATTTGTAGTTTCTGCTTTTTAGAGTGATTCATAGAGGAATTTGATAGCCAGAGGAATGATAAGAAGGGGAGCTCATTGCTACAGGATGCTGCAGGCACCAGGAGTTTATATGGGCTCTTAGAGGAATTAGAGAAATTCATGCACTAATAATTAATCTGGGCTGCCACACCTAAAGAGACCCCTCGGGATGCAGGAACTCCGTGACCTGGAGATTGCTGGAAGCTGACGAAAGTACCTGGGGGAAGCAATGCTGTGTTCCTGCTCTTCTCTCAAGTCAGTTATGTGTGCATCTGCTAAAAGCCCTTGCAGGAAGCAGGTCCCAGGGGACACGTCCTCTGACTGGGTACGGCTGCTCTTGTGAACCGCTTCAGGCAACAGTGAGACCTGCAAAGGGAACCCCCAGAAGTGAGACTCGTGGTATAAGAAGACAACAATACTCCTTCTGTTTGGCAGAAATGGGTGAGGACAGTCTCTCATGTCAGGGCCCTGAGGGCACCCTCCACCCCTCCTGGGGGTTTGACTGCCAGGGCTCAGGGCCAGTCAAGTGCCCTATGACACAGCTGCTGGTCTTAGGGAGAGAGTTGGTAGGACTCACTGAGGTCTCTCCTCACCTGCTGTTCACCCAGGATCTAGTTTTAAACTCAGGTTCTGGCTCCTCGGGTCCCAACCAGTCTACATTGCAGCTGCGTCACGGTCATGCCCATGCTTGGCTGTGGACCCTTCTGATGGACTACCCCTGACCCAACAATTGGCTTCCCAGCCTAACCCCAGAGCTACCTCATCACCCACAGACTTGCTGTGCCTAGCTGTCCCATTCCAGCCTGCCCTGCTCCCTCCATGGGGGCAGTGGGATGAGCCCTGGCTGGTGGGGCCATGCCCTCCCAGCTCGCAGATCCTCCGTGGCTCACAGCTACCCACGTCTTACCTTGAGAACTCACTCCATTGCTGTGCCACAGCACAGTGTCCAGTGCCACACCAGTAGCCCCCTCTGGGGTGCCATGACCAGGTTGTTGACCCAGTCTGTGATGCATTGTAGGTGATGAAAGGTTGGTGTTTTGTTGACCTCTGGTTTTTATGCACCTTTAGCTGTGGAGCACAGGCACACCCTCCAGCAGTCACACACCTCACTCCCTACCTGCTTGCCTTTTGTCAAGTGAATCTAGCACATGTGGTCCCCCACACTGGGAGAAAAAGCAATAGGTCTGACAGTCGTATGCTTGATAACACAGCACCATGATCTTATAATTCAGTTACATCTTTACAGAGATTCTCTTACAAGAATTTATGAGGTTGAAGGTTACCATGCTGAACACAAATGTTAAGGATATTTATGGGCATGGCTTCTCAATGAGCTTCAGTAATAATTGTAAAGTGACTCAGACATGTTTTGCCTGGGGTTTCTGGAAGTTTGTCAGAGGGTCCTTTTGACTTCAAACAGACAAAGAGAATAAAATGGCCTGGGCTGAAACATGGCTTGTGGCTCACTTGTAGTCATAAGCTAGGATAATGAATATCACTCAGCTACCAACAGGTTGTGTATCAACATATGCAGTGTTCGGAGTTGAGCAAAGTTAATAACACAGCAAACTCTGTAACTGGAATCTGTTCATCTAATTTGCCTCATGAGACAGAAAATCGGTTGCAGGTTTTCTCTTCCTGCCTTCCTTCCTTGAGAATTCATTGGCAGAGGAAGCCAGTGTCAAACAGCCCTGACAAATTATCATTTCTGTGCACAAAACACATAATTCAGGTTTCATCGCCCTTTCCTGTCAACAAGTTTCAGTCTGTTGGGGAATGATCTTTTCTATGTTACCTTCTGCCTCTGCTAGAATTGAACCATGTTCAGGCTCAGGATGAGAAAGTACATATAGCAAATCATTTAGACAAATTGCCTCCCTAGTAAACCATCAATTTATATAAACAAAACTTTTAAACATTTAATATTGCATCTGCTCTGTGATTTGGTTCACCGCAATTTTTGTTTTAATAAAAAATCCATTTATTCTTCTCTTCAATGTGTCACATTTCTGTTTCATCCTCTCTATAACTGTGATGCTCTTTTACTCACACATTTGGAGCACTTTTCCTGCCTTTTCACAGTTCCACCTCATCAGGCCTAACCTCAGAACCTCACATTGTTTCTCTCTGGCTGATTAACTGATGTTTCATCCCTTTCCTTTTTCTAAGGAGTAAGTTGGGGATTTTCTTTCTAAGTCACTACATGTTGATTCATTTGTATGTTTACTAATTCCATTTCTATTTCCTTTTTGCATCTATATCCTCCCCTTTTTAGGTCAAAGGCATTATAAATGAATTAACAATTGTTTCCCTGCCTGCCAGGATAACTGCTTATAAAAGTCTGGTTTCTAATTCCTTAGATGAGGGATCTTTGCCCTGAAGCATACAGTTTGATATCCCAGCCTGCACCCTTTCTAATGAATGTTCCTATTATACACTTACTTGTTCAATCTTCCTTTGAATCTCAATAACATTTGACCTCTGAGATGGCATGCAGAATAAAAAATGCCACATTTTAATCACTTCCTATTTTATTCAAAAGAAAATCTATTTAAAAAACAGACTTCCTTCCTGTGTTTCAGATGTGCTGTACCTTGTTCTTCCACACTTTCATTTCCCTGTGTCTGTCTCCTGCCAGCTCTAAACAGTTTGCATCTTTTCAGTCCTTCTTCATATAAAAGCTTTTGTAGGACTATTCATGACCATTGTCTGTCTCATGCCTTTGCATTCCTGCACCTGGTTTTTGTGAGATGATGATAAATCTGGCTATGGGTGCTCTCAGTTAGACACAGCCTTAGTTTGTAAAACAGAAAAAAATACAGCCCTCTCTTATTCTCTATGCACACTTTTTTGATCATCTGTGCATAATGTGAGCACTAGCTTCTTCTTGATGTCTTTAAAGTGACTGTATATCCTCTGCACTAGAGATCCAGGCTATCCAAAACTGACAGATAATTCAATCCTAAAAATAATTTTTGGAGTGTGTACAAGGCAGAAAGAAGAGATTGACATGTAGCTACTAGGAAGAGTGTCCTTTGATATATAAACAGATAAAGTCTGAACCAGACATAATTTTTCAGAATCCGTTTTCTGAATGTCTTTTTACTTTCAAATACCATTCTTCAAGTCAGATGTTTGCCAATTTCACAACATGAAATTCAGAGCCTGTTGGGCAAGCTTTTATTCTAAACTATCATGCTGATTCTTCCTTTTAGTTGTATGTAGGTTTCCAACACATTCTTCTTTTAATCTGATCAATAGATAAATGAATTGCCCTGACAGTCAGATATTTTGAAATGGAATCTCTTATAAAGCAGGGTGTGGGTTTTTTTCAGAAGATGCTAAGCAGCTGAATTATTAATTGCACCTGGAGTTTCAGGTGCTCAGCAATTGGTCCTTACTCTCCACCAGCTTTCAAATGACATATATGCTTTCAATTAGATCCTTTACACCCTGTCAGTGGCAGGATTCACATTCTCTACTGTAGGATAAGGCACACTTCATGCGCTCACACCATCTCCTCTCCTTGCTTGCTTAAATCCCATGCCTCAAATATGAGATCTTCACAGAGAGAAGAGGGAAAAAATCTAGAATTACCTAGCAATACTCTCCTTAAATCACATACTAGGCTAGGTCTCTTTAAGTGAGAGGAAGGGAACCTAAGGTGAGCCATTACAAAAGCCAGCATTGCAGTCCTTTTCCTTTCCTCTGTGGTGTGTAGTACTCCTATAAGAGAAATATTCCTAGGGGAACATTTGGAAGGGCCTTGGAAATGGAAGAGAGTTATAGACCATGAGAAGATGGGGGAAAAAAGGTTACTTATTTTTATTTCTCAGCTGTTGAATTATCTTGAGAATAATAGCTACATTTAGAAAGAAAAAAACTTTTGCATAGGTATAAAGCCGTAAGAAAATATAGCAGAATAAATAGTGCAACAAGTTTGAGGAGTAAAGTTAAATTGCTAGAAGGGCTACTTTCATTTTAGTGAAGAGACTCCTTAATTGCAAGGAGAAACTGGTATGCCAAGTCTGACAGAATGCATGTTGGATTTCCATGTTATCTTTTATTAGTCTTATGAGGGAAATATTCTGAAAAGCTAATGCTAAGTGTTTGAAGGTGAATTGCTGGAATCAGTTTGAGAAAGAGTTCCCTGTTTTCCTACAGTCTCTTATGGGGCTCCTAGCAAGTACGAGTCTCGTATCCCTAAGTACACCTGCGTATCTAATCCTTGGTTTCCAGGATGCAATTCCTGTAACACTTGTACCTGAATAAGAGAGGGTTTTGTCAGTAATCTGACCTTGTGTGGCTCTGACTATGCCTTAAATAAGTGCACTTGTTTAGGACCTGGACTGTACTGTAAGTGTTCTCCACCTTAGGCAAACCCCAGGGAAAGTACTTTTGCTTAGGGCTCTTCTGAGTAAGACATGGAAACTCTTCAGATGAGTCCTCTTTGGAGCTGAAAGAGTTGTGTGGCTGAAAAAAGGAAAACTAATGAGTAAAAGCCCCCTTCTTCCACCCTTCAGGCATTTTCTGCTGGCTAGGAGCTTAGTGAGTTTTTGGATGGGCTGCTTTCCTGTGTTTGAAGGCAAACTTGAGTATAGTGCAACAATGCTATAGGAAGATTAACTGTACTAGACAGATGAGACTGTGGTGACGTAATGAGTTGAACCTTGGATGCAAGATGTGAAAAAAAGCTCAGCTGGCTGCTAGGTTCACAAGCAGTGAACCTCAGCCCAGCCTTTCTAGCCCCACTGCTCTGTCAAGCACCCTAAAACTAACCCCACAGTCCATCAGTGCAGTGAAGAAGAGGTTTTCGTGCTCCTTTGAGACATACGTGAATAATCAGTTGAACTTTTTTGTTCAGACTAAGTTAATAAGCTGCAGTATATGATGTGTTTAGTAGACAAGTGAAAACACAGTGGATTTCTATTATCTAACTCTACCACGGCTTCTTGTTGCCATGTGTGGGAAGCTCCTTCAGGAAGAATTCTGTAAGAAAAAAGCTGTTCTCAGCTTCATAAACCTGTAATGTGAATACAGAATTGCCTGGGCTACAATGTCAGGATAATTAACAATGAAACACCTGTGGTGAGGGAGCTATCAAATGGGATATCTCTGAATCAGTATCGGGTCTGGTATTAATTAATGAAAGCACTAATTAAGGTTTCTATTAAACAATCTGGAAGACTAAATGAAGCACGCATTGATCAAATTTGTAGAGGCTAGACTGAAGCTACAGAATGATTGATCAAGAGATTTTAGAGCAAGAGGCAAATTTTAAATAGGGTGAGATTTTAATTTAGATAAATTTAAACAATGCACTAGAGGGTGACACTTTATAGAATGGAAGGCTGCTGATTAGAGCTCGTTAACGGAAGAACTGGGAGAGTGGATAACAAATGGAGCCCAAATCCCAATTCCGTGGAGCTTTAAAAAGGCAAATAGCTTTTCTGGCTGTACAGAGAGTAAAAGGTAGGTCATTTGTAGGACAGTGGCCATAAGAATATCTATTCTGTGTTCCTAGTGTGGCAAAATGGGTGTAAATCTTCAACCTGTTATCCATGTGAAATTAACCCTTTGATTGTGAACGCCAGGTTGGATGGTAAAGGAGCTAAGTTTCTGAAAGCAATGCTGGGCTGATAGATCTGTGCACACAGCCTCTGAGAGGCACGTGAGCACAGTGTGTTCCACCAGCAGCCCACCTTTCAGCCATGTGACACCTGATCACACGCTCTGCATATGATCCATTGACTTCTGATGCATTCCTTTGCTTGGCACAATGCAATGGGAGGAAACTGCTTTGGTTGAGGAAAATGCAGCAGGACGTAAGCGTAGATGTCTCAGCCTCTGTCTACCATCTTATCAACCTGTTCTTTCCTGTTCCTGCAAAACTGAATATTTGACAATATCTTGACTGGGCAGGGTAAATCGTGTGAACATGAATAGTGTATCCAAGGAAAGAAGTTTTGAGAACTTCTGGGTGCTGGGTTTTGAGCCTTATTTTACACCTGGGGTCCCTCTTTTCTAAGTGTGACATCACCTAGATTGAAGCCCTGCAAAGCAGAAGTACCATTGCAGCCAGTTGCTCCTCACAACTTTGTATTCTTGGGAAATAAGGAAGAAAAGGGGGAAGAAAACTGCTTCATGCATGTTTGGGAGAGGTAGAAAAAAGTCTGAAAATACTTCACTGTCTAGGAGGAATTATGGACCAGTTTTCTGGTCCAACAGTTTCAAGTAAGCTATTGGCAACCAGACTTGTAGTGTATGTAGTTATTTGATGCCTGTGTGAATGCCTCTACACAAGAGTGCTGTATTATGTTTGAGAAGCATTCTGGAAACTCAGGCAAATTTTCTTGCAATAAAATGAAATATTATATTTTGGCACTGCACCAGCAATGAATCTATATATGTGGGAATCAGTTTACTGGTGACATTTCTTTAACCATATCTTCTTTCTTTAAAAAGCACTTACTTTTACGCAGAATTAATGATGCCATTTACATATCCTTAGGGGTTTTTATAGTAATAGCTTATAATTGCGCAGAATTATAGAATAGCTGAGGTTGGAAGGGACTCCTTGGAGATCATGTAGTACAATACCACGCTCAAAGCAAAGTCAGAAAGAGCAGACTGCTCAGGACTGATTGCCAGGCTTTGAACACGTCCAAAGCTGAAGACTCCACAACCTTTTTAACAGCAGGTTTCAATGCTTCATCACTATAACAGTGGTTTAATAAACAAATAATTATACTTAGATGGAACTTTCTGCTTTTCAGTTTCTGCCCATTTCCTCCAGCCCTTTCACAGGGCACTGCTGAGAAGTCAGGCTCCTCCTCCTTCATTTCAACCTCTCAGGTGTTTATGCATGAGCCTGCCCTTCTCCAGACTAAACGGTCCCAGCTCTCTCAGTTTCTCTTCCCATAATAGATGTTCCAGTCCCTTAATTATCTTAATGGCTCTTTTCTGGACATGCTCCAGTATAATCATGTCTTTTTTGGACTAGGGATACTGCGATTGGACATGGAACTAAAATTGAAGCATTAAAATCCTAGAAAATCTAAATTAGTGATGCATATCAAAGATAGAGTTTGCATCATTCAAAATTAAAAAAAAAGGAATTGGATCAAGTTTTAACTAGAATTGAACTAATAAATCCTTCTCAAAAATACAGAAAATTAGATCAGTTGAAAATGTTGGACTAACAGCTCTGCTGGAGTTACTGTTATTTATCAAAGCAATGAGGTGGGGGGAGATGGGGGAAGAAGCAAATTCTCATTCTGACAATACACAAAACCAAAATGCAATACTTGCTTTATGCATATAGGATATGCTTCAAGGACCCAAATGCCATGGCTTCCTTGGGATAGAGGAAGTTTGCGATGAAAGGCTTTAGAAGGTGAAGGTCTCTGGCTGAGATGCCAAGATGGCAGGAGAAGACAATTAAACAGCTCACAATGAGCAAGAATGACACGTTGCTGCCTGTCCTGCTGCTAGCAGCTTGCACTGAGTAGGACAAAGTCTGTGTTTGTTGATCAGCTCCTTAAATGTGTTTTCAGGGTGGAGGCATTGTGTATGTATGTGGTACCTGCACCTATATAGTTGTACACATATACCCATGTAGATGCATACGTATCTCTGTTTTGATGTGGGGTTTTTTCACTCAGTGAAAAGAGAATTATTTGCTACTTTTACACAGAATCTGGATGCTGCTTGTGGATTTTGGCTGCTAGTGATATATTTTATTACTGTCACTAGAGAAGCTTATAATACAGGGCAGGTGTTGTCTAAGTGCTGTATGGGAGATGTTCAACTCACCTTGACTGATACCCCAAGAATTAGTTGAACAAATAAGTTTGTGCTATTCCTGTTGATACTGGATAGTTGCCAGGCCAGAGCTGAGGAGTCTCTGTTGTTTGCTGTCTTCTGAGCACATTATGTATCATTATTTTAGTATAAATTCGATTCATTTCCAGGTAGAGTCGAAATGTTTAAATTTCTTTCATTTTATTTTAAATATATGGCATGAGAAGTGAGGGGATTTCTTTGATAAAAACACAGAGTACAACAAGAAACTGTTCTTTCAGGTGTCAGAACACGTTTGGAGATTTTGTCACATTATTTTACACCAGAGAAAGGAGACTTTTTCACTAAAACCCTTAAACTAAAACATTCTGACAGCTGATACTGTATGTTGAAAGCTTGTCTGTGCTTTTCTTGGCTTGTTACTGCTTTTCTTAAAGGGGGTGGAGGGAGGGAGAACATTTGTGATACGTACCACTGACTTACTCTTGACTGTGCAAGTATTTCCTAATTAAGAAATCTTTATCTCTGTTTCAATAAAGAATTTTGGTGCTAATCAAGGAAATGTAGAATTCTGATATTTGCCAAGGCCAAGGTATGGGGCAACCAGGTGATGTTGTCCTACGCTTCTGAGGTTCCATCCATCTGGATTACTGCAGATGTCTCCCTTTGTGCTCCCTAAGTGCCCATAAGCAGCGTAGAAGGGGTGAGTATACAAGTGCCCGCTGAAACACTGCTGTTTGGCTAATCTGAAACAAGCCTAGGGTGCTTCATTCCTCTGAAAGAGCTTGGTCATGCACTTCAGAATTTTGCAAAGAAGCATCTTCAGCCTGGTATGATTTTGCAGTGAATGGCGTAAACCGTAACACTGTGATTTTAGGTAAAAGTCTGAGGTTATACAGAACAAATATTGCCTAGTATACGTCATTTTAAAGCAACCACTACAGCAACGTGGAGCACAGTGTTTTCCCCTGCTTGACTCTTTTATGCTTGTGGCTTGTGTTTTTGGTTTTACTATTCTTGTCCTTCTGCTTGTGGTGATCCTGGCTTTGCAGAGCAATTAAAATGTTCGGAACACCTCCCCCCGTCCCCCCGGCTTCACAGAAACGAGTGTACTTGGCAATTTACAGGGCTGACAACTCCAGTTTTCTTCCTCTGCTGCTCAGGTGGTCAGAGCTACACAAGTGCCAACAAATTTTATAAAGCACAGAAGCAGTGTTTCTGACTCAGCAGGGCTTTGTACCAAAGGGAGGGCAGGAGAGGTATTGTGCCGAGAGCCCAAAATTGGCTGGCATCTCTCGATAGGAAGTGAGACAGGAAGATCACCTTGTAAGCAGGCCTGGTGCCATCCAAACAGATGGGCTGAAGTGTAAGCAGCCAAACAGTCATTTAGGAACACAAAAAGGATTTGTTGAAGGCACACTTCCAAGCATGAAATGTCAGAATGGTTGCCTGTGTCAAGCAGCAAACCTGAAGGGAGGGATATGTGCAAGTAGTGTGGGATGAGTTAACACTGAAAACAAATATGTAAATCTGTCTTGGATTCTTTCCTGAATCCATTGAAAGATTTTTTTTTTGTAGCTGTGAGACCTAGAAAGGAGGAGGGGGAGAAGAGTCCTGCAAAGCAGTATTATTTCCCTTCCATGTGGATCACTTTCTACAAACTGTGCTGACAAGGTAAAGAAATGATTTCTTTTGCCTCCCACAAATGTTGATGTGCAGGAGGCACATAACATTCTCTGCCTGGTTAGTCTTTAGCAGCTGTATTTAATAACTTCAGGATAAATTCTGTAGTATTTGCCAAGATCTAAATAATAGAATTATAGAATGGCCTGTGTTGGGAGTGACCTTAAAATAATTTATTACACACAGAAATACACCTTAGGAAAGACTTAAAAGACTTGGAGTTAATGGCTGTGGAGTTGTAGTGAGGACTGAATTGCTTCACTGTAATAAGAACCCAGCCCTGTGACTTTTCTGCATAAAATGTCAACAACAACAAAAGGGAGAGGGAGACATCCACCCGAACTTCCATAACTCTGAAACTCAAGAACTTAGGATGATAATTGTTGGAAATGTGCTTTTCTGCTTTTCCATCCACTACAAAAGCCAGACAAATACTTGTCTGCTGATCAAAGGTGCAAAGTAGAGAAGGGGTCATAAAGACAAATGTAATGACTTGAAAGGAAATGAGTTCGCAGGTAAGATTCAAGGCAAAGCCCCCGGCTGCAAGCTAAGCTTTATCTGCGCTTGCACTGTTAGGCTCTGTAACTGGTGCCTTGCAGCTCCAGTTTAGAAAGTGGGGAATGAAAGGAAGCATTAATCTGACTGAAATCCACATAACAGGATTGTGTGTGAAACAAAAGTGAAACCAGACAGTGCAGTCGGTGAAATACAGCTTGAAGAGGAAGGGTGAATGTGCTGGAAACAGCAGTTCTCTAACCTCTTTACTGCAGCTGAACAAGCTTTAAGAGGCATTAGGCATTAGGAAGGGTAGGAAAACTCAGGACCTAGTAACCGTTATTTCATTTTTGCAGCAGAATGTTCTTACCAGAAGTAGAGCTGTTCGAGCAGGCTGCCAGGGAAATGATTTGCATTTGGTAGAACTGCCCCTCAGTTCTTGCAGCTCGCACTGCCCTTGTGGCACTTTAACACTAGTCATTTGTTGGAGGCTCTGCACTTGATGTTTTGATTTTCACCAGTTGCTCTGCAGAAAAGAATTGTGCAACAGTCGAGGACTACGAGTCTTTGGGAAGAGGCAGAAAACATGCATTCAGAACTCCAGACAGGGAAGCAGTAAGAGAAATTGCCTAAATTATGGATAATCTGCTGCATAAGTCTGTCTTCTCCTGTTTTATAAAGCTTCCTATCCATGCAATTTGGAAACTTGTATCGACAGTGAAAGCCAGGAGGATTCAAGAAAAGGTAAAAGCAAATGAAAAAAACAACTTAATTTGTAACCCTGGGGGTGACCTAGCTATATCCTAAAGGGGAGGATCAGAAGTTTAGCTGCACTGTTTTTTAAATGTCAGTATCTGTGAGTAATGGTGCTATTTAGGATTTTATGACAGCACTGTGAATTTGAAACAATTTGCTCTGAGAACAAACAGTTTTTGATTCTGAGGAAATTATTGGACAATTAAAGTGATTGGGGTCTGAGACCATGAAGCTTTAAGTAATCATTGCCTGCCTCTTGAGGATCACAGAAGTCCATATTTCACTGCTGTCTTGAGTTGTTTTCAGTGTAATTCCAGTTTATCTTGAACCACTCATCTCCATACTAGCTGGGTAAAATAATTGTTAAACTTCCTTATATTCAAGATAGTCTTGAATCTGCTTGTTATGCTAAGGCAGGTATATTTGGCAAAATTAATTCCTAAATAGGTATATAAAATAGACCAGACTTTCCCTCTTTTAACTGTTCTCTTAGCCATAAGCTTTATGCTGTGCTGTTCTCTGTTCTGTAAGGGCTTTATCTTTGCTAAGAGGTTTCCATTCTTCTGAGATCAGGTGTAGGCACTGGTCAGTATTTGGGCCCTGTGTCATGTAAATCTGTGTTAAATAAAAGGTTGCATCTTGGCAGTAGTGCTTGTAACTGGATTTCTTAAATGTTTTGGTAGATCATGATATCTTGACTTAAATGCAACATGAATATCCTTAGGAGAACTGAATTGTAATCGGAGGCTGTTGCTGTTTCACAGGGAAATGGAAGCTGTTTAGCATGGGCAGGGGGAGAAGGGGTGAGTCTGGAATGAGGCCGTCTCTGATGAGTTACTGTTCCTTTTCATCCAGTATGTCCCAGATATTAAGCTGTGTGATGAGCATTCAGAAGAACTATGTAACAAGAGCTGAAATTCTGTATCCCTTTGAAACAGTTAAACTTCTTTGTTCTCTCTGTGCTAAATGATGCTGAATAGCATACTTCTCCAAATCAGAGGTCATCAGGCAAAGAAAGACACATTCCTTTGCCATGATATATTTTGGAAAAAAAAGTACCAGGGCTGTAACTGGTGAGGGGTGGGTGGGAGGGAAATCTGCTTTTCCTGTTTTGGTACAGTAATGTTCATTATTTTCTTTCTTGCTCCTAATGTTTTTACAATGGCTAACAGCTCAAGCACTACATGCTTAAAGAAACATCGTGTTCATTCTCCTTGGGTTTGTCAGATGTTGGCAGGGCTGATACCACATAGTAACACTTGCTGCTTTGACTCTACAAACACAGAGTGCAGTTTTGCTCTGGAAGCTGCCCTGCATGGTGTTGAAAATAAGCTCTTTATTTCTGAGGATCACATTCTTTTATTTAGCGGGGTAAGTCCTTGGGATGGTTTGCTTAATACTGACTGAATGTCTTTTAAAGATGTTATCAGTAGATAAATACTTTTTTCTTCGAGGGTTTTCTGTTGTTTTCTCCCTATTCACCCTTTACTGATCTCAGTGGGCATTAAATTAAAGCTACAGAGAGCTTAGCACATGCTAACTGTGCTATTGTCATGTTCTGTTCTGATAGATTTTTGTCTGATGCACATAGTGATGCTTGGCCAGTCACACAGGCAAAAATCACAAGCAAGGGGTGCATGCAGGGCTAGTTGGCTAATAACTTTTGAGTTGTTCAAGATTTGTCCTGACAGCTGAACTTCAGAGGATACACAGGCCAGTGGTAACTTCAACACTCATTGGTGGAGTTGAATGAGAGAATTAGAGATTGAATTAGAGAGCAACCTGTAACTTGATGCTGAATTTAATCATTCCGCTTGCATAAGGATGTGAATATCTTCAGTGCAATATACTTCTGGCACTGCTGCTTCCACTGCTGGAAGAAATCCATTTAATCAAAACAAGCATTGATGTGGTTATTAGCATGTTAGTCCCGAGACACAAGGCTTTATCAATATAAAATGAACTGAATGTGGTGCTACTATTCATTGTCTTTACATTGCTTGATACCGTGCACTGAATGTAATGAGGCTTGTTGAAGAACTGCTGTTCACTGTGATGTTCCAGAAAAGTTATGCATCCTAGGAGACTTGTTCTCTGATCAAACATTTGAAATGAAATACAACGTTAAAATAAGTGTAATGGCTACAATCCGAGGTTAGCTTTGCATGCTCACTTTAATGAGTTGCAATTTCCTCTGGAAACTGACAACTGAAAAATCCTGTTTACCAGTTGCTTAGAAACTGATCATCAGTAAGAGCATTAGACATCAAATATTTCAGTAAAAACTAAAGCTGGGAAATAAATGTGTATTGTTCAGAAACGATAGATTCTGGAAATTACCACAGATTTTCATGAAGTCCGAGATATAAACAGATTATAAGAAGGACATGTGTATAGATAAGCACATCCAGACTTATCCTAAGAAGGATAAACTTGGTCGCTTCAGGTATACAATATGGTTTCAGAAGACTATTTCAATACTGGCAGCGTATTAAATGTTTCCTTTCTTGGATCACCTTCTGGAATCATTCCTTACTGAACACACGAGGCCCAGGAAGATGGACTTCAGGGAGTATCAGTATGATCCAATAATGGAATTATTTATGATCTTTGAGATTTCTCCCTTATTTTTAATTCAAACTTGAATGTTTTAAAGCACAGAAATCTGAAAGCATTTTAACAAGTCTTATAGAAATGGTATGAAAATGTGTTTTGTGAGTACATGGTGGAGTTTCTTTGAGAGCAAGTGACATTTTAACAGCATAGTTGAGTTTAGGAGGTAATTCTGGCTAAATAAGGCTTTTATCTAGACCTCTATAGCTATTTCTTAGGGGAATATGTATTTTTTTAAGAGTAATTCTTATCTAATTCTATACATTGAATTTTTCCATTAAAATGATTATGATTAAGTTCTTGGAATGTATGAGGTTTTTAATATGAATTCAGTCTGAGTAAGGAAATGAAACATGCCACTTATTTTCTTGTCAAACATAAAAGGCCTATTGCTTCAACATGTTTAAGAGGCCTCTCTGCTTAGATAAAAAACAATAGAAGGCATGTATGTGGCTTATTTAATGGTGTTTACGCTGGCAGGATTACCTCCTTTCCTTGAAGTCATTTTTCAATTCATTTGGCAAAGCAAGAAATTATTTTCTTTTGCCTTTGTTGCTAGTTAGAGTATATCTCATTAACATTTGAGGAAATTACTTTTCAAGAGTATTGTAAGGTTACCTCTTTCCAAAACATGGCCATAAAACTTAGACTTCCTGTTGAAAATTCCAGCTGGACTCAGATAAAATCTTTTCCTGGAAGAAATTACAGGATGCTTTTTTCATTCACGATCAGTTTCCAAAGGGCATGTCACCAGTGCTAAAGAAAATGGAGGAACCATCATTTTATGATGAGAAACCACCATCTTTCCCCCTGAATCCCAGCAGTAAACAGACATTTCTTACATCCTTTCCAGCCAATGCTTCTTTAGAATTATTTCTCACCTACACAGCAGCCAAATGATGAATGCTAAAATAATTTCTCTAGCTAATAGTTCATGCATAAGAGTGATACCATCAATGAAGTTCTACACAGGAAAATTAACAGATGGGGCTTTGTCCTTTAGGGAAACCACCAAATGAGCTTCGGGAGATCAGAACTGAGGCAGCACAGAGTGATTTGTACATTGTGCTTGGCATTAAGAGTATATGTCTTTAACAATTAATACAGCTGCTTTGGCAGAACCCTTTTTAGCCTCTTTTCTGAAGGATGTGAGCTGTATCTGTCCCTTTCCCCCAGTAACTGCAGAACTCATGGATAGAGAGTCTCAAAGATGTGAAACACCCACACACTTAATGAAAATGAGGCTGGTTGGTAAGAGGGGAGGCATCCTATTAAAACTGCCTTTAAGAACAGCATTACATCAAAGAGATCATGCAGGGGAGAACAATCAGCAGTTCCTTGTGCACTGGAAAAGCTCCCATCAGGGCTTGCACCTCTCAAATATTCAAAAGAATAACTCCCAAGGCCTATCCTGGAGAACAAAGCTGAGAACATCCTTGACTCGTATCCCTGGTAGTGGTTGATTGTTGAAGCTCAGTCAGTTTACAAGTCAGTCAACCAGAGGACACCAGACTGCTGGAGACCAGGCAGGACATTCCCCTATTCATGAGAGAGCTGTTGCCATTAAAACCTATTTGTCTTCCTCAAGTTCGCTAATCAAATTACTTTAGAAAGCAGTGACTGAATTGAGAATAGAGTTGGATAATAGCATCTATGCTGAGTTGCATTAAGCTGTGTTTCCTTCAAATCTCTGTTCTAGCTGTGATGGGCACGATTTGTAGGTCCTTCTAAGGTCTGCGTAGGAACAGAGTACAGATCCTCTTGTGAGGATGTTCTCCTAACAGAGCTTATCAGATGCTTGCTTGTTTAGTGCATTGTTCTTTTGCCTTATCTTTTGTTTTCCTCAAAAATGGCACCTCGGTTCAAGTCAAGGTCTTACCTCAAAGTAATTGAGGAATTAACACTATCTTTGAGGAAGACAATGCTCACAAAGGATGGGTCTTTAATCAAGGAGAAAAAAGGTCACAGGTTGCATGCAAATAGGATACAAGGTACCACCTTTCAATCTGTATTTAACATCTGGAACAATTTATCTGTTGGCAGTCCATACTTTGAAATTGTGGTTAGAAGTGCCTATAAAAGACTTTATACAGATGAAATAGAGGTCATAGTCCTTGTGCACTGTTTACAGGTGGAAGTTCTGTGTTACATATACAGTCAGACTGAAATGAAGAAATAATTCCTTACAGCTTTAAAAATCTACAGTAGTTGAATCAAATTGTCACTGTTCAACTTTGTCTGTAAACGCAGTTGTTGTACACCAAGCAACATTAATGTAACTGAATCGGACATATGTTTGACACACAGTTTCTGAAATTACAGGACTGCAGGCATTTTAAGCACACATTTCAAGTGACAATCTGGGACTTTTGCAAGAATCAGCTCTTCCAAGTGGGAAAGACTTCAGGCATCTAGTTAGTTATCCTGGAGATGAGATACTGTGGATGCAGCTAAAGGGTCTGAATAGGACATGACTTTATCCAGTAAAAGATCTGGCAGCTTTTGCTGAAATAGCTGGCACTTGATCTCTGCTCTGAGATGAACAATACCTCCCACTGCACACAGGTTAACCTCTAGCTGAAAGTGATGCTGTCTGTTAGTGTGGAGACATGTCTCTCTCTGGAGAGATGGGATCTGTGGTTGCTAGTGTTGTAACAGTGATAATGCTTGTATTATGGCTGTGATAGTTCAAGTGCTACTACTAGCTCACAAAAAAACAAGGAAGAAAAGAGAGAGGAATTCTGGCTTTGTTTTGCTTTTCTAAAGGTTTCTGTACCTCAAGATACAGGTGTAGGTGCCTCAGGTTTACAGTGTAAGTTATCTATGAAATATAGGGGTATTACAGATGACATAGTGCTTCTCTACTAGGAGAGCTAAGAAATCTGTATAGCTATTAACAAAAAGTTCATTGTAATGGCTTTATCATGTCTAGTTAAGTTTGTTTAATAACAGTGGTATTTTTATTTTTTGGTATGCAAAAATTAATGTTATCTTAAATTTGAGATGACACTTTAAAAATGCTGCCTGCTTTGAATGACTAAGGCACTCTCATTTTTGTGGTTAAACAGAGGCTTGACTCATTTTTCTAATGAAACATTTTCCCTCATTTCTCTTATTTGTGTTCTGAAGCATAAAAAGCTCTGAGTGCTCTGTATCCCTGGGATGTTGTATGTCCAGAATCTAAAACACTTTGATTCTCTGGGGCCGATGGATATTATGTTGTTTAATATTTTATGCTTAAATCCATCGAGTCAAAACAATTACTATGATCTAACTGTTCCTTGCAGTTCACAAATTCATTTGGAAAACTCTAAATCTTCTGATAGAGATGGGTAGCTCAGGTATCTTCTTTGTCACATTAGCATCTCCTAAGCTAATTTAGATCAACGTTTGAGAGACTGCATCAGAACAAATCCCCATTTGGTCCGATTTGGCTTTGTGCTAGACTTTCTCCTGTAGTCATATAGAAATTCCTTTCAGGACTGTATGAAGTTTTCTAAGGATATGCAGATTCTTCTTTTTTTACCCAAAGTAGATTTTATGCTTGCATTATGATCAGTGGCATCAAAGCTTGAATGTTTTGCCTCTTCAGATAAACATCTTTGTTGAATTACCATCTTATATTTCAATCACAGGCTGGGTCTCCACTGCTTTTTGTCAGACATGACTAGACAATTTTTCAAGCATATGCTATGTCTATCTATATAGACACATTTTAAGATGAGCAGGTTTTGGTGTTGCCATAAGAAGCCAGCAACTAATACAAACCACTTGAAGAAACCACTAGGCTAAGCAAGGATCCTAATTATAAGGCACTGAGCTTCTGCCTTTTTCACAAAAGCAAAAAGGAGCTGTTTTCCAAACAGAAATCATAGAACTTATCTAGCTGCTGATGGACTGTGGCAGCTCTTGCCTAATGGTTTATTCAAATTCTTATTTTAATATGTTGAAAATGTACTAATCTATATGGTGAATGCTGACCTATTTTTGGAGTCTAAGTTTGAGACAATCTTCTGAAGAAATCTTACACCACTGACATTTTGAATAGGATTGTGTTACATTTCCTGAAATACTGTTTTTAATTTAGGCACTTTTTGTGGCATAGATATCACATCAATCAGATGTGGCCAGGTTGGATGGGGCCCTGAGCAACCTGGTCTAGTGAAAGGTGTCCCTGCCCATGGCAGGGAGGTTGGAACTGGATGATGTTTAAGGTCTCTTCCAACCCAAACAATTCTGGGTTTCTACAGTTCTTCACTTGGGCCAGTATCATGACTGAATGGTTGCTGCTGACAGCTGTTGCTTGGGAAGGGAGGGGAGTGGGGCAGGCTGACTGCCACTTCTCAAATCCAGTGAAATGAAAAACCTTAACAGAATAGGCTGTGCAGTAGAAAGCTTATTCTCTCTTTAATCCTTAAGCTCAACTTTTACAGCTTTATTTAAATAAGTGGTAGAATAGTACACGTAAACACAAGTATGTCAAGGATTGAACGTCAAGAGAAAAGATTTGAGAACTAAGATATATTCAATTACTGAAGCATTATTTGAGTACAAATGAAACAAATTGTTTGTAACTAAAAAAAAAAAAATCTGTCTTATTCTCCTGTTTCCTCTCTTTTTCATTTCAGAATATGTCTGCCAGATACAGATGGATTAGATTTAATTTTTGGAGCCTTCACGTTAGCATTTTTAATGTCATGGAAAGACAAGGAACAATCTTAGGGAGCATTTAAAGTTCTGAGACAGTCAAACAAAACAGATGCTTGATTCCTGTTTTCTTAACTGAATTTCCTCAGCTGTGCCCTGTCAAATTAGCTTCTTGCACCATCAGATGTACCGAACATGCGCCACAATTAAGAGGTACTGTGCTCATGGGCAATCAGTAACACATGTATTTATTTACATTTCTCCCCAGGAAATTAGACAGAAATATAGCAGCACTAGTTTTTTACCATACTTTAAAAATAATCAGAGCAGAAACTGCTCAAGAGGCATTAAAAAGGGCTAGGTGAAAATGCTTTTGAATGTTTGAAATTCCAGGACTGTCAATCACAACAATTACAGAAATTATTTAGCCTTTCAAATTCTGATTTCTTTTCAGAGAAATTTCATTTGGCCTTTCTATTCAAGTTTTGAGGTTCATGCTTTCCAGATTTTCTATGCAACTAAAAGGATTAGAAGCCTTTTTCAGTGGAGGCAAACTTCTTTGATACAATGGCACTGTTCCACGAACCAGCTTATAATATCAAACAATACAATATTAAAGCCCAGGAACTACAAAAGCTTAAACACCGCAGTGTCACAGGCATTAGGCTTCGGGTTGTAACCTTCCTCTGGCATTCTTGCCATGTCAAGCCTCTCTATGGTACTTGCTTTGCATCCACAGGAAGTAAGTTTTAGGCAGCTACAGCCTAAGCCCAGCCATGAAGACAAAGCGGGGAACCTGAATTAGTGAAAGCAATCTTAATAATAGTGGTTGTCTTTCATAGTAACACTTGGTGTTGAGCTTTTGATGGGATACCCTTCCTTCTCGGACCAGGGTAAGAGAGCAGAGGAGGCTGCTGTTCTGCTCTTTATTTCATAGTCTCATGGCTTTCTTGAAGGCAGAGTTCAAGGGGGTTACATGATAAGGCCAAGCAGCAACAGCAGCAGCAGGCAAACAGCAGGCAGAAAACAGCTTCTTCTTCTAATTCTAGTTTCCTCTGTATTTTTTCTTACAGAAGTGTGGATTATATTTGTTAATTGACTAATAAGATTAACACATGATTCTAGTTTTTCTTTTCTTAACCTATCCTGGTCTAATTCTAACAATCGTAAGCATTACACAGGTATTACACAGATTTCCATATACAGTTTCTATCAGCTCTTATTGTTTATGTGAACACTCTGTCTAAAAAATGTGAACAATATCGTTCTATCTATATTTTGTCTGAAATAAAGAAATTCTGTGGAAAGGCAACACTGCTGCAGAAAGAACTGTGTTTTAAGGTTTCTTTGCTGCAGCTTTTCAGTGTTTAAAGCACTTAATTATATTCTACTAAAAGTTAAAAATCTATATTTCTATTTCACTTTGGTATGACTTCATGTATCTCACCTTATCTAAAGTTTTTAATTCAACCCCTGTGCTTTGGCTTTCCTCTAGGCCTGAGTCCAGAGAAGCTTTCACTACAACAACGTGGCATTTTCACTGAGGGCTAAAATAAAAAAATATTTGCAACCATCCTATATCTAGGACTCAGAAGTGCTGGCATTGCTGCTAGAAACTTTTAAACCTGACCAAATTTCATGTAGCTGCTCCTTCAGTTCCAGTGCTGCAAAGGGCTCTGTGTTTGAGCAGGGCTAATTTCACATGGAAGGACAGGATGTCACACCACAGCTATTTTAAAAGGTTGCTTGGAATTACTGTCACCAATGACTAAGCTGCTTCAAAATCATTTAAATGTATCAAAAAAAGAAAAGAGTTCTGTTTAAAGAGAAGTGCTTGTGAAGCTTGCGTACCTGCAATAAATCTGAGACTCATCAGAAAATATTTGCTAAGAAGTTCCCATTGGGATCAGAAGTCATTGTGTGCAGAGATGCAAAAATGAAGTCACTTGTTTTTTTCTTCAGTGTGGATGTACTTCTTTAGGTGGCCTAGGGCTTGGTGGGGCAAATGGTGGTATTCCTTTTGCCACAAACTGCAAAAGGAAATGCTGTTTCAGAGGTTTTGGCAAGTCTGAAAATGGACTTTATTTTTCCTCACCAATTTTCAATTTCTCTGCTACAGTTCTGCATTCTTCATGCTTTGACCCTAGAAGCAGTATCTTGATTACACTCTGTAGGATGTAACAGCTTAATTGCTGCAAAGCTTAATTTATTCAAACCCAGCTCTCTCCCTTTAGATGTCACAGTGAAGCGATGGTTTAGGATAAAACAGACTTTACAAACAGGAAAAACTGCAACACTAAGGTTAGTTTATTCTGCATCCTTTATAATCTGTCCCTGGAAGTGAAAAACAGCATCACACTGTACATAAATGTTGAAGATGTGAGGCTGTTGAACAACCAAAGATCAACTTTTGAAAAAGAGAAAACAATTGGGAGTGAAAACTATGGGAGATAAGAAAGATGAATTCTTAAAAGCACCTGTCTTACTGAAATCTGCATCTACTGAAGAACATAATCCAGGAGTCCTGTTTTGCAATTTCAAGGGAAGCAAAGTCAAGACTTTGGTTCTCAATGCATACACACATAAGTAATTTCTGATTAATCCATGTTGCTACTACAATGTCAGATGCTTCCAATGATTGTTTTGTTTAGTTTTTTCCCTGGATGGATGATTTCCCACAGGTGAATGACTGATGAATCAGAAACATTTACATCTTGGTATCTTTTTATTTCAGCATATTAAGTAAGTCATAGATATATGGCTGGATAGATATATTATTTGAAATAACCTAACAATAGATAAACTAGTGATAAACAGATTTATGATTAAGTAAATCATAGCTATAATAGGAATCATAGAAATATAAAATGTACAATATATTCGATGTGATGTGATAAGTATGTTCTCATAACAGTATCTTAATACAACTTAAGATAATCTTCTGACCTTAAATATATTGTATGACATATGAAAGATATAGGATAGAAATCATGCCTCTCATTAGTTATCAAAATGTTCTGGTCAAATTTTAAATAATATATAGGAAATTCAGGGTTAAAATTTCCTTTAAGCTGAACTTCAAATAGGAAACAAGATTTTTGCTGATTTATCACTACCAGTTTCTGTACTCTATTTATAGAGCTGTATCCTCAGAACTCCCCAACAGATCTGAATTAGGCTGGAGGCCCTCAAAGATGGAATGGGAACTGCCTAATTTTTTTCCTGAATGAGAAATGTTTTTTTTTTCTTCCTTCTGAATAGGCAGTTGTCATGCTGAATTGTACTGAATGTCCCCACTAGCCAGATGGTGGGGAGGAGGGCCTACGATACGAGTTTCAACTCTTTTAAATTAAATCCTCCTCTGGTGCTTCTTGGCTTGTTGCAGATGCACAGAATGCAGCTGATGTTAGCTGCTGAATTACTGGGAGACAGAGGCACACCTCAGGACCCTTTTAACCTTCCCATAGTGACAGCCTGCTAGAATATACTCTCCCAATTATATGATATAGCTGTAGGGTTTGTCCCTCCCATATCCACTCCTGTCACTTTCAGCTGGGGCTGTATCCAACCTTTGGTGATGCATGGACTGAATACGTGATCTATTATTTAGAGTTAGATTATTTAGAGTAAAGATGGTCATGCTGCTGGGTAATATTTTAGCACCTCTTTTCAAGGCAGACAGGAGCCTTCTGTGAAGTGTGTTTGTTTTTTAATTCCCTTGTGCTGAAGTTTGATATTCATTAGCAGTGTTATGGAAACACTCCTGAGTACTTGCTCCCACCTCCACTTCGTCCTAGCACAAGCTTGTGTAGCTGGATAGGGGATGAGGTCAGAACAACCTTGTTAAATTTGGGTATTTTTTCTAAGTGTACTTTAGTAAGTTTCTAAACGTTACATAACGTGTGTGTGCAGTTTTTATTCCTCCCCCTGCAGCGTTATTGTTGACTTTGACTAACAAAGCATCTGAATACATATTTAGTCTTCAATTCACCAGTTGGGCCTATCTTAAAGATAGGGGTCTTTACGATAGAGCACATAATTGCAGTAGAAGCACGCTACATTAATTGCTTTTATCAGTAACCTTTACCAGCTTTAAAAATTGTTGGAGTGAAAGCTTCTCTGGATTCAGGCCCAGAGGAAAGCCAATGCACAGGAGTTGAATTAAAACCTTTGGACAAGCTGAGATACATGAAGTCATACCAAAGTAAAATAGAAATATACATTTTTAACTTTTAGTAGAAATACATGCTAAGTGCCTTAAACATTAAAAAGCTGCAGCAGAGACTTAAAACACAGTTCTTACTGCAGCAGTGTTGCCTTTTTACAGAATTCTTTATTTTAGACAAAATATAGATAGATATTGTTCACATTTTTTAGACACTGTTCACGTAAACAATAAGAGCTGATAGAAACTGTATATGCAAATCTGTGTAATACCTGTGTAATGCTTATGGCTGTTAGAATTAGACCAGAACAGGTTAAGAAAAACTAGAATCATGTATTGATTTCATTGGTTAATTAACAAATATAATCCAAACTTCTGTGAGAAAAAATTAATTAAGGGGAATTAGAAGAAATGATGGGAAATTAGAAGAAGATGTTGCATGCTGCCTGTTGTTTTGCTGCTGTTGCTGTTGCTGCTTGGCTTTATCATGTAATCCCCTTCGAACTCTGCCTTCAAGAAACTATGAGACTATGAAATAAAGAACTTCGCAGAACAGCAGCCTCCTCTGCTCTCTTCTACCCTGGTCCGAGAAGGAAGGGTATCCCATCAAAAAAATCAACAAAAAATGTGACCTCAGACCACTCTGTTTAAGACATAAGGGAGGAAAAAATTCTCTGTATATTTGACTTCCATTTACATATAAGGTGTATTAATACTGAAAATAAAAAGGTATATGGGCTCTCCTGTAAAACAAAAGTTTGTAACAAATTCCTCCCAACCTGAAAAGCTGCCACATGCTTTCATTCGATAACATTTTTGGCTCTGAGTATGAATAAAATTTCACAGCCCAACATATTATGCTTAAGTGTGTTATCAAACAAATAATCTTATTCTTGCAGGAGCTGAAATCTTATAACTAAGTAAACATCTGTTTATTAACTGCCAGCTCCTTACTGAGTATTACCTTTACCCTGTTTTGCTCTCACCCATGGTCTTGGAGAAGAATTTCCAAGGGAAACTTGGCAAGCTTACTTGTCTGTAATATATGCAGCATTCCTGAAATTCTTGGCACATTAGCCTTGAATCAATTCAAATGAAAGTACTTCGCTATTTCTGGTTTTTTTTAGCTGTTTATAGTTTCATTGTTGAAATGTCTTTATTCTCCGCCACAGACATCTTCCTATAATGTAACTGAAATAATTTAAAAGTAAATGGGGTGCCTTCTTTGCCATATAATAAATTGCAGTACTCCTTCAGAAAGACATAAACATTTACTAGGGAAGAGTTTTCCACCTTCTGCTGTATTCAGGCCACAACACGATGGTAGCTGCAGCTGGCAATGCAGAGGAGTGGAGTCTTTGTCCTGTAGCAGACATCCTAACAAGTCATTTTGCCTGCCTCAGCCAAGACTTCCAATAGTAGCTTGCTTCACAGCATATTCCAATTATAGAGCACATGTTTCTTGGCTGTCTTTTACAGGCAATGTGAAACTAGATCTTTACTTCACAAAATGTCTCTGGAAATGTGAAGCCTCCAGTAAATAGGATAGAGGTGCTCGTGACAGCTTCCACATTAGTAGTGAAACTTTTACTGGAGTAGTCAGCTTTGAAAACAGTCCCTGAGGGTGAAACAGAAACAGCTGATGAGCTCTGTGTGTCCTAAATAAAGGGAAGGGAAACCTCTCTGGAAGATGTGCAATTAATATTTTTAACTATTTCAGAATAGTGCAGCTGAAGGAAGACATAGCAGGTGAGTATTGAATAGGTGCATGAGACAGAAGGTATTAAAGAAGAAGAGTATGGAAGATTAAATGCAGGTTTGAGATAAATTGAGAGCTATGGTCAGAAAAATGAATTAATTTAGTCTTTCCCTGAAGGATAGATTAAACCTGATTTTCTTGAATGCTCTGAGCATACGTTCACGACAGTTCAAACTGATTAAAGGTTTCAGTCCTGCGACTGCTCCACACTGCCTTCCTGCATTAGTTCTGGTAGTTCAGCAGTAGAGCCTTTTTTGAGGTAGGCTTTCTTCCTGGCTAGATCAGTCCTCCTGAGCTGGGCAACCAAGAGAGGAGAGTGTCAGGGCCATGCAGAACTTGGCACCAGCAAAAAGGCAATCACAGAAGCCCGATTTTATGTCAACTTAAACTGCTGTGGTGCTGCATCCGTTCTCTGAATGTAGGATATTGGTAGGGATGCTACTTATGGATGGGATGACAGAGTTAAATTCAAGTGGTTTAAAAATCAGTGAAATATAATTTAAGACTGCCACAAACTAAAGTTCCTTAATTAGCATAATTGCACAGTGTCAAGACAGGGCTGAGTTAAGGTAATTTGAAAATGTAGTTATGTTTCTTACATCTTAACATGCTCTGAATGATAAAATTAAATGAGCACTTATTTCCCTTGGGAAAACAGTATCATTTTTCTTCTTTTAAACTCGAACTGATTTTATACACACATACACACTCACACTCTCACAAACATTTGAACTTTAGGTGGAATTGCCTTGGGTTTTCCTCTGGAGAATTCTATTTGGAGATGAGGTGATTGCTTCTATCTGCTATCAGTTGAACAGCATGGATGGAAAGGATGTGGAGATGAAATTTGCAACACAGGCTTTACAAATGATGTGCCATTTAAGGTGTGTAAATGAGAAGCTCCAGTATCATTCCTCCCCTGTCCCGACTCCAGTCATACAAGTACTCTGTAGAGGACTGTAAAAGCACTGGTGACTTTTTGACTTCCAGATGAAAGACAACAAAAAATGAGATTAAATCAAATGAAAGTGCATCTTACCAGACGCAAATTGTTTTCTTCCATGAAAGCTAATTTATGCTCAGTGTGTTGAGGGCTGTTTGAATTACACCTAAAGCAAAGCAAGCAAGCAAGTGGAGAAGCCTGTTTTGACTGAAGGATCATATATGAACCCTTTCTGACCCAAACTGAAGTGCCATAGAAAGCTTTGTCCATATTAAAATACTATCAGAAAAACATCTCTTGATGTATAAATAAATTCTCATGAGATTAACAAAATTTGTAATAGATTTCAATAACATCACTCAACACTGACACACTTTAAACAAATGCATCTTCAGAAGGATATTATAAAAGGATACTTTAAAAGAATGTGGAAGCTCACTTGTCCACAGCAACAAGTATTTCAAGTGCTGCTATGGTCTGATAAGTGACTTAAACAGGATTCTGTGTAATAAATCTCTAATCTGTGAACAATGCAGTTATAGGTATCCTTGTTATGTTTAAAATACATTTTACTGTTTTGGTAGTGCTGTAGCACAAGGGAGCCATTGAGACGAAGCTGAATTGATTGAGATCCCAAAGACTAAACCAAACTTGAAGTTCAGCTTGCATATAAACAAGCTGCAGGTTAAGGCCTACCTGTTTAATGCCATTAGACTGAATTCTCCCTTCTTTGCTTCCAACTGATTGATGGCACTTCCTGGAATGTAATGTATTTACTACTTTTTAATTTTTCCAAGCTTCCTAGAGGCCTTTAATTGTTCTGAAGAAATAGAAAAACAGCTAAAAACAGCCTTTTGGGTTGCTTCTAGGTGCAGCATACAGAAGTTATGTATGCTTTTTTACAACTGCCTATTAAAAAAACCAACAAGTAAACAAAACCTAGATAACCAATTCCTTAGCCCTAAAAGCCTAAGGGACCATAAAAAGTACTGAAAGCAGCAGTGCCTATTCATGCACCCCATAACTGTTCCACCCTCTTGGCTGTGCCAGAACAACCACTTCTGATTTAATTAGAGAAGTCTGTATTCACTCATGTGCTGGGTTATTCCAGACATGAATCAGCTCCCACGTGAATTTAGCTGTGGGTCAGTTTGGGGTTGTGGGTCTGAAATAATCTAGTGGCTGCCTGCTGCTGACAGCCCTTCACAGAAGGCAAAGTCTGACTTGGCCATCGATAGAAGGTAAATTACGAGAATTCTGTGGGGAAAAGGACAGGGAGGGGATGGGGTGGTGGTGGTGGTTGGGCAGCAGGAACTCTTTTTTGTTGATGCAGAACACTAAGGTGGTGCTGTGTGGCACTGAAACCTGGCAACACAGCACAAGAAGAAGAACGCCTGGGGCAGGGGGCTGCTTAAGCTGCCATTGAACGCTCATGAAACTTTGCTCTCCTGAATGCAAAATATTTTCCAGAAGGTTTGCTTGCTTTTATAAAGTATTTTCAGGACTGTGAACTAGGAAGAGAAAATGCTGAGCTAACAACCACCAGTGTTCAGTCTTTTTTCCCCCCAAACCTATCAGTATTGCATATCCTACTGTTTTTTTTAAAAAAGAGATTACTAACTGTGACATTTAAGGACTGTTTGTGTATGTTTTTCTGGTTTGTATACGTATTTTCACTGGAATTATTCCGTTTGGGCTAGACATGGTTGCTCACTGGAAATTCAGAGGAACATTTTATTGCAAGATGTTTTTTTCAAGATTAAAAGAAGTAAAACAAATATCATAGTAATTTGTGAGTACAAGTGGCTACAACAGGTTACTGTAAGCAAAGCTTTTTTTTAAATTTCAGACTTATCTCTGCAATCATATTTTAATAATGTGCTTTGGTTTGCCAAATAATGCCTTTGCCACACACTTTAATGAGGCTTCCTGAAGATATTAAGGCTGTCCTAATCCTCTTGTGTATCAAGCTCACATTAAGGATGGGATTTTTGAAGAAACAATATTTAGCAGCAGCTGTAAATAAAATACTTGGAGCATTGTCTATTAAACAGCTACTGTTTGCAGGTGTGGAATATGGCAGAAACTGTAATATAATTTTCAAGGATAGATGCAGTCCTTGTATAATGCTGAAGAGGCGCTTCCCAGCTGCCTGGCACCATCACAGGTTGTAATATTGGCAGATGTACGTAATGTGACAGAGATTAAGCCTCAAAGATGAAACTTTTTTAGTTGTTGCTGTAGAGCAGGACTTGCTTTTGACTTTTCTTGTGAGATACGTGAACACAGGTCTTAGTTTCTTAGTACGCAGACTTTGTCACAGATATTTAGGTCTCAATTGTGAACAAGCCCAGTAATGTTCGGGAACTCCCAATCTTCTCCCCAAAACTTTTCACAATGTAAAGAAGTCCAAACATGTTGTGGATGTAAACAGTATTGGGACCTACAGGCTTTGGTTTTTTTCTTCATGAAATATTTACTGAAGTTTTTAATATTTAATGATAACATATGATATTGAAAGGAAGAGCTACCTGTTTTAACAAAGTAACTAAATGTTTTTCTTGTTGGGTGCATGAGTTTTGTGTTGAAATTGTGGCATTGTAACTGTGAGCATGTCATGAGTATCTTGGAATGGTTCTTAGTTTGCCTTACATACAAGTTAACAGAAGCGCTGTCTTGGAGGACAGTCACTGCCACTTGTAGTGGGATACTTCATGGAGTAACCATGGAGACCCTCAAGTAACATGTTAACTATATGGGACAGGTCAGAAATTATGTACTAGGTAATCTCAAACTATTAACCTGCCTTTTGTCATCTTCATTTCCTGAATGCAAATATCTGGAGCCTTTACTTTAGGGCAACACTGCTAACTCTTCTTTACCTCTCAAAATATATTGACAAATCTGTATTATATTAGCACTCAAAGTTATCTTCAAGAGCTTCAAAAGAAGCAAGGATGCTCTTTAGCTTCAAGAGGCATGCTATTATGGGTTGTGAGATTTATTTGAAATGTTAAAATTCAGTTCTGTTAAATGCTGCTAATGAACTGACAAAGACTGAGTTTGGTTTCTTCTCCTGCTTAAGAAAAACAAAGCCAAGGTGACATGTCGTTAATCATGAGATGTCAATGCAAGTGCTTTTTTCAGACCATGTTGTCACTGCTCCTTTAGAAATGGGATGTAAAGCCTACAATTAGCACGTCTTCATTAGATTTTGACCTTGAAAGTTGAAAGGCATTTTGTTCTTACTAGTAGTGTACATCATACCTTAAATTAATATTAATCATCTCGGTGGAAGTTACTTTTACTTAAAAACTGCCCCAGATGAAGAGCTCAGCATTGCAACAATAGTTTCATATAATGTTCCTTTGGTGTCTAGATAAGCATAATTGAGTTGATAAAGCATTTTTCCCCCCTAGAATTCAACTAGTTATTAGGGTTGGTGGTTTCATGATTGGTAGCTAAAACCTACCTTTAAAAGGAGTTACTTGATGCGTTTAAGATTTTGCATTGAGTCGATTTTTTTTTTTCTGCTAACATTTACAAGAATATGATAATGTGGTGGTGCACAACCAACCAGGGCTACCAGCCTAGACTGGCTGTACTGTAACTCTAAGAGGAGCTACCTAAGGCCTTAAGATGACACCGGGGAGATTCCCATTATTAGGAAAAAAAAAAAATCACTTTTAGGATGATCAGGCATTGGAATAGGCAGCCATCAAGTGAGGTGGTGGAGACACCATCCCTGGAAGTGTTCAAGAAGCGTCTGGATTTGGCACCGAGTGTTACGGTTTACTGGTTTAGGGGTCTCAGTGGTAGTGCTGGGTGCACAGTTGGACTGGATGATCTGAAAGGTCTCTCCCAGCCTTGATGATCCTGATTCTACTCCATGTGCGCGACCCCGGTTCTCATCGGAGGGCAGCAGAGCAGCACTCTGAGGCGAGCGGGAGTGACGGGGTTGTTTTCCCACGCCAGGAGGGCCGGGTTTGGCTCCCGGCGCTGGCGCCGGGCCTGGCGGGGCCGAGGGCACGGGCCGAGCCCCTCAGTACAGCCCGGTGCTCCTCGCTCCCCGCGCCGGCCGCTCAACGCCGCTCCCGGATCCGCCTTCTCGCGGCACCGTGCGGCTGCTGCCCGGGCAGAGGCGAGGTGGGCAGCGGGCGGGCGCCTCCATGGCTCCCTGCAGGGGCTGGGTGTTCACACGCGTTTATTTTCAACCGCGGCGCGGCTCGGCTCCCGCAGCCTGCGGAGCTGCCCCGTGAAGCCGCTCCGGGGCACAGAGGACCGGGCCCGCGCGGCTGCCAAGAGGGAGCGGGCGCTGCCAGGGGGCCGCGGGCGGCGGGCGTGTGTGGGCTCCGCCCGCCCTTCCGCCGCGGA
>VZTI01005775.1:2009084-2037909 GCA_013397865.1 Struthidea cinerea | reverse complement strand
GGTCGCTTCGGGCAGGCAACGCTTTCCTTCGCCGCTCCCTGGTCTCCCGCTTGGCGCCGAGGATGCGGCGTGCCGGCAGAGCGGGGAAGGGGGGTTACTTGGGGTGAGGGTTTATTTTTAGGAGCGAACGCCCCTCCCCGGGCGGGACGAGGCTGTTGGAGGCGCTGGTGGCGAGGGGGAAGCGGCGGCGCTGCTCCTCCGTGTTGCTGTAGCTGCTGGGCGGCTAATCCTAATCCTCATCCTCGGTGGTCTCTGACAGCTCTGCGGGCTCCCTCTGTGCGCGTGAGCTGCTCTGCGCTGGGCAGCTTATACGGGTCTAGTTTTATTTTGGGTTTTATTTATAATTTTTTCCTCTTTTAGCGTTGGTTTCTCTTGCAGATGTTGCTGCAGGTGGGGGCAGAGGGAGCACTGTGATTGCCTGGGATCTTGGGGCATTTCTCTCTTCACCTTTCCGCTCCCGCTCCAGCGCTTCTGTTGCTAAAGACTTTTGTAACTATCGACTCAAGTACAATTTCGATGGAAAATGAAGGTAAAGGTCTCATCAGACTCACTGACTTCATTGGAGCTAAGAGGATTTTTGCATGCAATTTGGTGACAACTCCTACTGGTGCGTGTGTATGTTTTACCGTTCCAGGGGTTCGCAGGGTTGCTCTTGTGTGTTAATCTTGTGGTAGGGATTTTGATCTGCATTTTTGAGGTTTAAGATTTGTAGCATCATCGTTTTTCTTTCTTTCTGCTGTTGCTTGTTGAACTAATTGTCAGACAGATTTTATTCTCTCTTGACAGATACTCAAAACATCTATTGTGCGTTTTAATGCTCTATGTGTTTGGAATAGAAACATTTTATTTAGACAGAAGCTTCTTGGCATTAGTTGCTTGGTATTTGCTTAGATTATGTGATTCTCTTAAACATCTGTTTCAGGGTGAAATTGAGAAGTATTAGCTGCATTTTACTTTGAAATATTTTGTGTATTCATGCATTCTTGAAAATTACTCAAATTTGCTCTCTTGGACAGTATTTAATTAAAAAGTGACACTGAAGTTTTGACTAATGAAAGAAGTTGTTCTATTATACTTTCTCCTTCTTGTCTAGTTTGGAAATTACTTAATCTGGGGAACTATTTCAGTTTTTTAGTGTAGGCCTTCAGTTTATGCTCTGGGAACCTTGAAAGCCCCTTTGCATTGTGACAGTGACTGTGAACTTCATTGATTTTTTTTTTTCTTTTTGTTTGTTTCTCTTTCTATTTGACTCTTTATGTTGAAAATCTCTGAAATTTATTATTTTTATTATTATATACATAAGAACCATTGATTACCCCCCCCGCTTAGGTCATCACTTTTCTTGGAAAATAGGTGGGGGTTTAGGTGGCTACTGGATTTCCTTTGCTGTAGGTTGTTACATGAGATCTTAGGTGCTCCTTTTCCTCCCACCCCAAAAGAGGGCTGCTTTTTTAATACTTTGACTTGAATGAAGAACTGAATTGAGATTGTGGGGTAGATTTAGGTTATTTTTTATGGTTGGATGTTGTTCTGTTCTGAAATATGGTTGTCATGGATGACTAGAAAGTTGTGGTAATTGTGAAGTGCAACCCATGTTGAAAACTATATAGGTTGCTTTCATCTGGCATTTCAGAACTTTTTTCTAACTTTAAAATCATGTTAGAATATTTTAAATTCTATTGATCATGTCTTTCAACTGGATGTTTATGAAAAAGAACGTGGACCTTGTTAGGTGGCAGGAATTTTGAAGTGCACAGAGCACCTCTAGAAGATTGGTCTTTGTTTTTAGAGGCTGGATAGCTGACAGAAGTGGGGTCAATGCCTTTGCATTTCAGTCACTGTTGCAAGTGAAACGGTTTTGAATGGGCAACGCCCGGGAGCGGGGGAAGGCAAGCAGGGATAATACCGATGAATAGAATTACACTTAGGGGGAAAAAAGGTATCTGTGTGCCAAACCCCAAATGGCAGAAAGACTTTTAATGCCTTGTACTTCTGTTACCAAATAAATAGTATATCATAGCTGTAGTGTGCAGTCGAGTTGTGTGTGATAGTGTGGCTTATTCTGTTCTTCCAAATGCACAAAGATGGCATTTCTTATGGAATAAATAAACTATGCATAAAAATTAGCAATATTTGTATGATAGAAATAATATTAAAAAAAACTTTACCTTGGGGAAAATACTTTAAAATATGATCAGATGCATATTTCAAAGGCAGAAATAAAGGCTGTGGTTTATTGAGGGTTTTCAAAATGGGGTAAGCTTATGGGAGTAGGAGAAAATGATGTATGATAAAAAGACTGAAGTGGTTCTCTGAACACATGAATTACTTCTCCTCTATTTCTTCTCCCACACCCCTCCATCTCGTAATTAATTGAGTCTCCAGATGGGCATGGATATTTACAACTGTGTACTGTCTGTTTTGGTGTTCTTGGTATTTCTGAGCCCTTCTTTTTCTAAAATTTGACATTTTGAGGCAGCTAGACACCAACAGCTTTTGTATAAGAACTTTTCAGCACTCTTGAGGCTCCTTAATGTATTTTCTCCTGGTGACAGCTGAATAATCTTTGTAATCTTGTAGAACAAAGATTGCATTTAGAATATTTTTAAGCTTTTTTTTTCTTCCTCAAGTATGTGTTTGAAAGATCTCTTATGTTTGGATATTGAGCAAGAGATGGCAGATTGTTGTTTTTTTTTTCCCCTCCTGTATTTGAATGAATATTCAAGATTGGGAAGTGATGAGATGGTTTGGAAAACTGATGTTTTGCTGTGTTAATTCAGTACTCATAGACAGTATTGTGTGTTTATGTCCAGGCTAGTTAATGTTTTGTCCTGAGACTTTGTGGTTCCTGTTTCTTGTGTTGGGTTGATTGAACTTCCGCAAAAATTCTTGTTTCTCATGGCAATGAGGAAGAGAGAATTTCCCATCATAGGGAGATTTCTGCTTGATCATAAAGCTGTGAGTTAGAGGAATGATGTTTATATTTCCATTGGAAAGATGGAGTTTTGTGACTTCTTTCCATTGGAGGAGCTTTTTCTAAAACTGTAGGCAGTTAGGGAAATCTTGCATGGACAGAACATAATTTTGTAACTTTGGGATCTCTCCATTGGTACCTCTGGGCCATTTGAAGTAATTTTCTGTATTGTAGTCTTAAATATTCTTCTTCCTCATATCAGCATCCTTTAGATTGTGACTTAGGCTGTTTGTTTGAATGAGGATTGTCTTGCAGAATTCTGCCTTTTAGCAGAAAAATAAAGAACAGCTTAGGTTTCCTAGACTTTGAGCTTCTTTGAGGTCAGACCATGACCACAAAAACGAATTGTTAAATAGGAGTACTGTTTTGTTATCAAGGCCTTAGGTAGTATTTGCTTTCATATTGTTAAGAGCCTAATGGAAGAGGTCAAAGTGACATTTTCCTGCAAAAAAGATTTTCCCAAAACCATATGGAAGGTTGGTACAAAAATTCAGACCAGACTTGCTGCATGTAATAAAACATTGTGTGGTGATTCAGAAATCCTCCTTAATCCTCATTGTTTTGAGTCCTTGTTAATTTTATGATGTTTATATTTCCAATGGTTAACTTCAGCCTATAGTCTGTAGTAATTTCAGGATAATTTTGATGAAATGAATAGGGAGATAAAAGTGAAGACTGTTTTATTTGTTAGAAAAAGGTACTTTAGTTCTTCATAAAATCCTGACAAATTAATAATTCCTCTTTGTCTTGTGCTTGAAGTGCAGTTGAATTTCCTACTGAGTTTCATGGGTGGTGGTTTTTGGTTTTGGTGGTTTTTTAAATGATGAAAATGAGCTTACTTGCTAAAATATCAGATTGAAGATCAGTGAACAGGTTTTGGGGGCAGTGAGTTTTAGCACGCTGGACTGGCTCATCATGGATTAGGCAGCTGTAAGTACTGATGAAGGGGTGGAGCGTGTGTACATGCAACAGACAACAGAGGGGGAAGGGATGCCTGCGGCAGCAGTGGCTTGAAAACAAATTAAATGGTTCCAGAGTGGCATCATCAGTTGTTCATTAAGTAATATCCAAAATAATCAGATTGAAATTTGCGATGGAGAATGTTGGAGATTCTGAAATGGCTTGGTGTTATCACAGCAATTCAAGTTCCTTTTGGAATGTGGATGATTTCTTAACAAATTAATAGGTGAAACAAGAAATTTGATATTCACTGATTACAGTTTTTAACTATCTACAGTTTGCAGAAAGCTGGAAACCAATACTTTACACTTATGTTGGCAGAAGTCACATTTTAACTTGGAGGTTAAGGCGAGAGAAGAGAATTTTTCTTTCTTTCTTTTTTAAAAGAAGTGTGAGTCTTCACTAAAGACCAATTCTATTCCTATATTTAAACAGTACTTCAATAACTTAAATAACTGCTGAATTAATACAGCTCAGCCTTGCATTAGAAACATGTATTTCCTTTCTAAATGAACAGTCAGAGTCATCTTTTAATCTATTTGGTTGATGGAGCATTAGATAGTTTTAGCCTTTTCTTTCCCCTTTTTTTCCATGCAGGTAAGTTGGAAATGTTAGTGTACAATAACCCAGAAGTGATTTAACATGGTGTCAGCGTGAGTTCAGATGTTGCAGAATGTATGTTTAGTTATTTTGCTCCCTTTGTAACTTCTTTACTTGGAGAGTCTATGGCATAATCTCGTGGTGAGTCAGGAGAAGCATTGCTGTAAGGAAAATGCAGACACTTCTTAGGGCAGCTAACTCAACAAAAGAGAAACAAACATTTTCGCTTGGGTTTTTTTTCGGTGATGAGTGACAAATACACGGTGATTTTGAGCATCTTGGGGTGTTTTTCTGTAGGACTGAATAAAAGGGTTTCCTTATTGGTGAAAGAAGATCCTGCTCTGACTCGTGTTCCCATGCTAGTGTTGTGTTGACTCTTATTGTTGCTGAGTTTGTCTGGCTTGGCAGAAGGTTAGCCCAGCCCTTCCTTCCCCTTGCCCTTGTTGGGCAGCTTACTGTTGAGTGGGAAAATTGAATGGATTCATGAAGTGTTCAGGTAATGTTGAAAAAGGTGAGGGACAGACAAGTGAGACCTGTTAGCTTGACTGAGTTCCTTACGTAGTCATAGCTTCCATTCAGTATCAATTCACCCACAGACCATGGCAGAGTTTTGCAGGAGTGGCGTAAGTTAATAAATAGATTTTTAGTTGTGATTGGGTGAAAGAGTTCAGATGATACCTAATTGACACTGGGTGATAAAATTGACATTTGCGGTGTGGTTTATAGAAGCTAGAAGGAATGATAAAGTTACAATGCAGAGAAGAGAGGGAAAATAAAATACAGTAATCAAGGTATAAATTTGGGACAAGCATCTGTCTCTAGTTATTTGTTTTGTAAACATTCTGCTCTAAACAATTAGAAAGGATAAAATGGATAATGGGTTAGCAGATGTCATCTACAGAATCTTGTACAAAGGCTTTTAAAATATTTTTAAGTCATAAATTTTCTGTAGCGATGTTTTCTGCATACATAATTCACAAAAAAGAAGCTTTGTGAATACAGTGTTGCTGCTTTCTTGATACTAATCATAAGAAAGCTTATTACCATAAGCAGAGTAATTATGCAGTGAGTTATGTTTGCATTTAAATTGACACTGACACTAGCTTGGTCCTGAGAAGTGTTGTAAACAGTAAGTTCAGTATTTTTTTACTTAGAAATTTATTTTGTTGCATTATGAAGTGACTGCATAGCTGTCAAGGATATAATCAACTATGGGGTCTTGAAGCTTCATTATTTTAAACAAATACTGAGAAAATATTTTTATTGGTGTTTTTGCTTAATACCATGATATGGCAACTAAATTCTGCATGTCATGGATACGTTAGTAGCATATCACAGGGTGATAAAGTTCTTCATTTTAGTGTTTGCCATTCAAGTGCCATCCTTGATTCAGAGAAGCTCAGCACTTCAGAGTGTTATGAGATACAAGCAGACTGTTGGAGAGCAGCCATATGATCTTATTTCTAAGCGTAAATGTTCTCTTCTAGAAAGTTAGTGACTCTCTGGCAAGATGAATGACTGATACTTAGACCCAAAGTTTTTTGGCCTTTAACTTCTAAAGGGCTTCCCGGGAATCAGGATTTCAGCTGAAGCAGGAGCTGTTTAGAGTCAGACGTGCTATGGCCAGCAGTACTCTCTTCCTTGGGCAATGAGTTTGTGAACTGATCCAGTTCTGTTATATATAAACTTTGCTTTCATCGAGGCACTAGCATTGATTTGATCATTTTAGTGTGTGCTTAGGATTGTTTATCTTTTTGTTCTTCTGATTAATAAGTAATGACAAATGTAAGAAATGTTCAAGCAGACTTTTCCAGTGTTCAAGGGTTTTTTTTAAACAGGGAGATCAAAAACTGACTATTTTGGCCAACCAGCTATAGATGGGTCTCATGTGTTTGTCAATGCCTTCTTGGTAAAGCTGATGCCACCTCCAGGCTTTCAGCACTGAGGCTTTAAACTCATCATAGTATATCCTCCAGAGTATGCATAAATGCTCTAAATGGTAAATCTTTTGTAGAAATGAAATAGAAAACGTGTTTGGCATTCTTAAGTTTCCACTGTATTCTACATTAAATGAGCTAAAGGAAGATAAAGTGATGTTGGAGGTTTAGTTGGATTTTTTGTTGCCATTATTCTGACAGTGCACAGCACTGCAGTCAGGTTAAGGTATGGTTATTTTTGTGAAATGTTTTCTCTAGCTGGAGAGCAGCAGTTGTCACTCACAAGGTTTGCAAGATAACCACATGGTGTATACTGTGATTACAGCAAACTGCCCATCTTTACTCTTTGCTGGTAGCCTCAGTTGAACTACATGTCCTACTTTCTGTTTTTTAAATTAAAGAAGGCATGAGGAAACATCCTGAAAGAGTAAAATGTATTCCAGGTTGTGGAGACATGTTTCTCAGAGAATGTTCTTGGAAAGTATTTTTAGGACTTGAAAATAGTTCTTGAGCTTTATTGACTATGGTAGAGTTAATAAATTGCTTGTTAAATGGAGCATCTTACTCTTTATTACACTGCCTGAAGTAGATGGGGTTGGGGATAGGTTGCTTAAATATTTTACGACTTTCAAGCTAGGACAAACCTTGAGATTTAAAATGGTCAGTGCCAGTATTTGATTTCTGTTTCTTAGTTGATCAGAAATGCCAGAGTGTTGTGTATCAAGGAGATGGTTGTTTCGTGGCCACAGTGAAAGTCCTAAGCACTGTTGAAGTGGTACTGGAATATGAGGCAGGGGTTTTTTCAGGCTTACAGGCAGCTTAGTAGGTTGTTCTCATAACTTGGGTCTTTATATTTCTTTGGTAAATGGGTGATGTCTATTGCCCATTTTCTGTAAAGTATTATGAAATTACACACAATAGCAAGGGGCTGAAACTATGTGACCTGCCTCCTCAGAATAAAATTACTCTGCAACGAGAAGTCATTAATGCAAATTAGTGTTTCTCTTTCCTTCTGGCTTTTTTGGAGTCAGAACTTTTCTGTGTGAACTTCCTTTGATGTGGGGGCTCCTGGTAAATGTTTTAACTAAAATACTGTTGAATAGGAACAAATTTTTTTTGACTGTTAGAATACAGGGTTGCTGCAGCTGTTTCCTCAGAAGTGAAAAATCATCACACTTTTCCAGAGGAGTACATTCAAAAAAGACAGTAGACAGTAACTTCAAATCCTTCAAAAAGTATTTCTTTTTCTGGGCAAACAGTGCCTGGTGGAAAACAAGAGGCTCATTAGTTTGCAGCCTTCAATCTTTTGTGGGGTGGGAAGGGACAGCTCTTTGCAGTGACAAGTAAAATACTCTTTTTGCAAATCGGTCGTGGACGTTTGTGTTGAATAAGTGTTGGCACTTCTTGTTCTAAAAAACTCAGCGTTATTTCCCACAGAGATGTGTCAGAGTTTAATGCTCTCTGACCGGGTTATTTTAGATAATCCACATATGGAGGGTGCAACATTGGATGTTAGGGCAACAGAGCTGGTGAAGGGTCTGAAGCATAAGTCCTATAAGGAGCTGCTGAGGGAGCTGGGGTTGTTTAGCCTGGAGAAAAGGAGCCTCAGGAGAGACCATATTGCCCTCTAGAACTACCTGAAATTAGGGTGTAGCCAGGTGTGGGTTGGTCTCTTCTCCCAGGCAGCTCATGACAGGACAAGAGGACACAGCCTCAAGTGGTGTCCAGGGAAGGCTTAGGTTGGACATTAGGAGGAATTTCTTCACAGAAAAGGGTGATTACACATTGGAATGGGCTGCCCAGGGAGGTGGTGGAGTCACTGTCCCTGGAGACGTTTGAGGAAAGACTGGATGTGGCACTCAGTTCCATGGTCTAGTCAACATAGTGGTGTTTGGTCATAGGTTGGGCCCTGGTCTCAGAGGTCTTTTCCAGCCTAATTGATTCTGTGATATCAAATGTGTGTGTTTGAAGATACTTGATGTTATGTGGGTTTTTTGATTTAGTAGAATGACAGATTCATATTATGTTTTCAGTATATTTTATAAGTATAGTTTGTAATTAGCAAAATGTAGAAGTTGCAGTACACAGTTCAATCACTATACCAATGTGATTCCCATTTCCTGTCTCTATAATATCTGCGCCATTGTGATGCTGGTCGTCCCTCCTCTCCAGAAAGGATCTTGTGGGTTGAGACCCCATATGGTACTTCTGAAATTTTGTCAGTGGTTCAGTGCATGTGGTCACTGACCAACATGAGCCTGACCAGCATGGGGGGGATGCAAACTCAGATGTTAGCATTCTTTTGATGAAATCGGGGAGAAATCTTGACACCACCAGTTGATCCACTCGGCTGACTGAGGTGTTTATCCAAAGCAAAGGCCACCCTCCAGTCCCACTGTGTAGAGGTCAGGTCAGCCTCTTTGCAACAGCTGTGGTTTGTCACACCCTGCATTATTTCCTGAGCTTCATAGGTGCTTCACCCTTGCTCATCTCCTCCAAGCCTTCTGTTACAGGGCTTTATTGGTCAGTCACTGTACTTGAGTATTTCTCATATCTAAATTTACAGGGTTTTGAGGCTCATTTGAGAAGTTGCTAGTTGAGAATCAATCACAGTTGGTCTTCATGATTTAATCACATATGAGGTACAAACAACTGTATTAATTAGGGTAGTTTGTAAAGATGAGGCCTTCCTCAATATAACTTTGAATTTTATGCACATAATTAAGATGTAGATAAATTAGTTCAAAAGCCAAGAACAAGACATTAAAAATCAGAGTTTACTTAAGGTAAATTTGTAGCCTGACTGCATTTATAGTTTGTGAACTTGATTGCTCTGAGTTTTCTTTATTTTATTAAGTCTCTATTTGCTGCACTCAGCTGCTTCTGCCTGCTTGTTCTGCTAGCATAACTGGTGAGTTTCTCTGGAGATTTAATTCCTGTTAAAATCTGGTGGAACTTCACTGATAAAATTGATTCATAGTCATAACCATGTTGAGAATTACTGGTTTCAGAATGTTCTGAGGGCTCTTTGTTTGTTCCTCTCTGCCTTACCTCCACTTTTTGAATCCTGTTGTGCTTCAGGGGTTTGCTTCTGGCTGTACAGTTGTTCTAGGATTTACTCTATTAAGTGTGCCTTATGCCTTTTTTTTTTGTGTGTGTGTGTGTGTGCCTGGCTTTTTGTGTCTTGTCATCACTTGGCCACAGTTCTGTGGCTAGGACCTGTATTGAGGTTCCAGAAGCATCTTGCCTTCTCTACAAAAGGGGGAGGGAAAGATGGCATAAACATCTAGTGAAATAGATATTTTTAGGGTCATTGTTAGCTAGTGACTCTGTAGAATCACAGTTGTGATGCTGAGCAATGATCTATTGAAATAGAGAGCTTGATGATGCTTAAGATAGATAAGATAGTTATGCTTTAGAGAAGACAGTTAAAAATTTGCATCTCCAAAACCTATAGCCACAATGTCCTAATGAGTAGGAGAGGATTTTTGCACTTATTCTTCATATTTGATAGAACTGACAGAAAAAAGGATTACTTCCTTTCTGGGTGGAGTCTTTTTCTTAAAGATTCCTTTCACAGCCAAGAGTCTTTGCCTTGTGGGAACTGTATCCAAAGTCTGTGTACCTCCACAGGGAGAGATGCACAGACCTCTGTGCCCATTGACAATCTAGTTGATATCTAGTCCTGTGTGCTTTCAGGGTTCCAGACAGTGCAGGAGAGGTAAGCGCTTGGTAGTATCTTACTGTGTGCACAGGTGTCTGCAGAAGTTGATCTGTGTTGCCCCGTGCACCTGTTATCCTGGTTCCAGGAGAAGAACATGCTTTTTATGATCTGAGTTTTTTAAAACTTTCAGTGTATATCACACATAGTTTGATCATATAGAAAATTCAGGAAATGGGAAGCTTGTAAGTTTCAGTCTGGTGTTCAGTGAAATACCTTTTACTATGTCGTTGAACACTACTGTTTTTTTCATTGTGGGGAGGGTAGATAAAAAATGAAACCTAATTCTTACAGAGGGTGAGGAAGTCTTGATTCTTTTGGGATCCCAGTAAGAAAGGCATGAACACTTGAAAGGCAGATCACTACTAATAACTGAGAAAAGGCAATAGCAAGGTATAAAATCATATGTACTTTCTGATGCTGGGAATCCTGAGATGATACATCTTTGGAAGAATCTCTGGTCAGGGCACGGCACACTGTAGATCTTGTTTGCTCATTGTTCATTAGTACTGTTACGGGGTTTTACAGTACGGAATCATCCATCACTGGTAGTAGTTGGGAATGCCCAACTACTATTCCATAGCCCTGGAATGAGGACTTTGAAGTGTCCCGTGGACAACGTGCTCTAATATCCTAACCTCATTAAAAGTTCCTGAGCAAGGTGCATGTAATATTTCAAGTGTGAAAGCATACTGTACACATACTTAAAATGAAATGCACATTGATTCGTTACACATTGATTATGTGGACATTCATTAATTGTGCTATTGATTGGACACAGCATGACTCAGTAACGATCGCATGGTATCCACGATAATCACGTACCTGAATGTGGATCACTGACTGCTCACACAATAATAATCTTACAGGCAGATCATTACAGACAAGTTGAAAGGTCTCTGTAGTACTTGAATTGGCTTGAAAGGGGTTCAGTTTTACAGGGGCTGATGGGACAGATTCAGGCAGACTTAGTGAGTTGTTCAGATGGACCTGAAGATTCAGAAGGAATCTGAAAGAATCAGAATTTGTTTCAGTACCTCCATTTAAATGTCATTGTTTTGTGAACATCTGGGATTTTTTTTCACTTTTGCTGTTCTCTATAGATTTATTTTTCTGCTACATTTGTATTTTGTACTTGTAGGTCAGTCAAGTAGCTTTATGTAACATTTGCAGGGCTTTATGTTAGCTAATTAGCCAAAGTGTTTTGGTCACCAGTTTGTCTAAAAATAGACTTTGCAATGAGAGCGTTCTAAATTTTTAGACTGCTCTTGGTGAATGTGGATCCTACCATTTGCATTCTCTGAGCAAGAAGAGCTAAAGTTCCCCTTGAAAATAATTGTAAAAGTATATTGATGTCAGTGAGCGCTACTGATGGATAATAGACTCATTCTGCTAAGCTGAGAAAAACAATGGTAGAGATAAGTTGTTGGCACTTTGTATTGGTCACAGTAGAAGGAAGCTAGGCAGGCTCTTGTAGCCTGTGGGGAAGAAGAAACAGTAACACATCTCTACTAACTAGTTAACTAGATTTTTCTTCAGAGGAAACAGAATGGAACTCTGAATTTCTGGTAGTGTAAGCCTTCCAGACAAATTTGTATTAATTTTGATAAACATACTTTGGTCACAGTTCCATGGTTGTATGATTGATGCATATTTCTTGGCCTAGAAATGCTGGTGTGTACCTTGGAAGTGGTCCAAGAAAAGCCCTTCCTGAGGCAGTGATTTATTTTTGTTATTCAGCATCTTGCTGCTTTGTTCCTTGGTGGAATTAGCTGCAAGTGGGAATGGAAAGCTGTAGACATAGAAGCTTCAGTGGTCGTGTATGTGCTGCCTATCCGATATCTAACGTTGGCCAGTATAATGTCTTAGCCCGCATTTTCTTTATCCCTATAAAAACTTGGCCTGCAATGAAATACTGAACTATTTTAAGGTATCAACTGATGAATGACAGAAAATTAATTGCTGCATAGGATGGAAAGAAATCTTGCTATATGTGGGTTGTCTCCTTTAATGCAGAGCACTGTGGTTCTGGGAATAGCTTCTGTTGGATACCTTAAAAGGTGTTGCGGAGGCCCAGATCTCTGCTGTGCGGATCTGGGCAGCAGTGCCAAAGGACTGTAGAGAGCACTTGCCAGCAGTATTGAATAAGTAGTTTATCTTGTTTTGTGGAAGTAATGCGTAGTAAAGGCAAAATCATTTGCTTGAATACAGTTATTGTGGTCCAGCAGATAGCAAGCACAGCTGGTTTTCAGACCTAAATCTGTTGATGTAACCCACTTTATATTTTGTGAGGGGAACAGTGGTTGGTTTCTCATTGGCTAAGGAATTGAAATTTAATTTGTGGCACTGTTGGATATTTGAAGCTGTTCTTTTCTGAACTACAAGTGTAGTTTAATCTACAAAGATTGTAGAGGCTTTTTAGGAACTAGATGAGGATCCATACAGAATTATTGTACAATGGGTAATTTTGCTCTGGTGAAAGGAGCTGGTTATAAAAAGACTTTCTGAGCCTTTATCTTTCTGATCCTATATCAGATTTTCTCTGTAGATTTTTTTTTTTTACCACATACAGTACAGCATTCTTCATTAATGTGGGAGATAATATGAGTGAAATACATTCAAAATGACTGGCTTTTTGAGTCTGCCACAAAAAGGTTGTCAAAATAAGCTTTGTTGTTGCACTATAGTTCTGTGCTAATGAAGATTTGTTTGAAAGCAAATGTGATCTCTGAGAGAACCTTAACATTTCTGTTTAAGGATATTTAAATTCTTGAAATAATTTTAAATAACATGTTATTAGACTTTCTGAAGTCTTAATTGATAATATTAGGGAAATGACCAGTTATGTGTCCTTTTTTGTAGTTGTTGTTTGTGTTTAGCAGTGATGTCAGTTGCTACAGGGAAAAAGATTTTTTTCTCAGCACTAAAATTTGTAATGGCTGTCAGTTCATTTCTGCCTGAACTTACTGGGAAAGCATGGTTGCTCAGCATTTTTGTTGAGAATGTGGAGTCATCTTGGTCAAAGTCATATGTTTGTGGGCTTGTTTTGGAACAGCACTTAGGCTTAATGGTTTTCTGCCCTAAACTGGTGTTTGGAAGTGATAGAGAAAATGAGCTACAATAGTAGAGTACATGGCCAACAGTGTGCAGTATAGAAAATGAAGATTGTCATACTTTTTTTTAGAACATAAAATGCTGGAATCTTTTAATGTGTTGTCATCTTTAGGTACTTGCATTTTAAGTCTCAGCCCCCATACAGGAGATATATACAATACAGTAATTGTTTCATAAAGCATAAACCCACCAATTGAAATTCTGTGCAAGTACAATGTGAAAGCCATTTCTGTGGTCTGTGTGTTTGCAGGTTAGGTCTCTTGCAGTTAATGGAGGGGGGATGTGTGTGCAGCACAAAGTAATAATTGTGGGTGCAGTGAGATAGTCAGCAGGAAAATGTGTATCACTTCAGCTTCTCATATAAAGAAAAATCAGAAACTCTGGAGTTTCATTAACTATCAAAGCAGTGCTGACCTATGCAATCAATGTTGCTATTGTGCTCTTCTGCAGTTCACAAAATTTTAGCTTCCTAAAATTACAGAAAACATTACTTTTTATAGCATTGATTTAAAGCTTTTGTACTCTAGTCAAGTTTTAGTGCTTCGCTTGCATCTGTACTCATTTGAGGTTTTCTTAATGGTGTTTCTCCGTTCTTTATGTATGAGAATATGTCAATAGGCCTGCTTAGACCACCTTAATTAATGAGTAGAAAGTAGGAGCAGGGAGTGAATTTTATCTGGAGCAACTTTCTGACTAGATATTGATGATAATGAGCTAGAGGATTATTAAGCTATTTTACTGTTAGGATCTTTGCCATCACCGAACACGTTGTTACAGAAATTAGTTTTCTCACTTGCATGTCCAATGTTTTATTACTGGAGGTGATAACTGCATGAAAATAAGCTGAATTGTAGATTATTTAAGTGCCATGTTTATGAAAAACTACCTTTGAATGGTATTAATACTTAATTGCTCTGGCATGCGTTGTTTGAAACAAAACATTAGCACTCTCCTTCCCTTCAGACTTTGGTTTTGTTTCTAGGTTGCACGTCTGCAAAAAATCCCTGATGGTGACAATGAGACAATGATTCCTGTACTGTCTTCAAAAAAAGCAAGTGAATTACCAGTTGATGAAGTAGCAAGTATTCTGCAAGTAAGTAATTTTTTCATGTAGAATGCACTGATGTTACCAAACAATGTTTGATATTTCTTAAGGACAGATCTTGTAATTGAAAGTTGATGCATTATCATGCAGTTTGATATTAGCTATTAGCTGCTTCTAAAAGCAAGTTGATTTTTAAATTGTTGCTAGAAATGCTCTAATCTCTTAACATTAAAAAAAACCAAAAACTGGGCATTTGCAGGGGGAGTGAGATTCAACTTGAAAATATTTGGATTTCCCTGCTTTGAAAATTGCAACTTGGTAATAAAAATCCTTGAGTCAATTGTGCTATAAAATTCTTTCCTGGGTTTTTCTTTTTTTATTGCTTCCATTTCTCTAAGGAATCCTTAATACTCATAATTTATTTTGGTAGCCTCCATCTTAAGTGTAGAAACAGGATTGAGAAAGCTACCCGTTGACAGATTTATGAACCATTCAATCTGGGTTAATTTTCATGATAGATGATCTTTTTTCATTTTCTGTATGCTTGACTGCTTGAGGAGTACACCATGATAAATGCTGGTCACTGAAAACTCAAGCCTTTGAAGCCATTGCTGTCATTTGGCTGAGTCACTGAACTCCTGACGTAACCCTCAGGAGTCTGAAGGATGCCCACAGTTTGGTTTGTTGTAGAATTTTTTGCAGGACCAGCAGTCATTTCGAGGTGTGAAGCAACATCTGCTTCTGTAGTTCTGTGAATTTTTGGTTAAATCTCTCAAATACTGCCAAATAGGGTTTTAAAATAGTGGTTAGTTAGCTTTTATTGTCATACAAACATTAGTACCAAGCTTGTCTTTCTGATGTTGCCCAAATTTGTATAATCTAAGGCTGTGTATTTGGGTGTGGGAGTTTACACTAGCTTTTCAGTGTAATTGCTGACAGTTTTATTCTTTGCATGCTTTAACAGGCTAACCTTCAGAATGGCTTAAAAAACTGTGAAGTTTGTCATAGACGGGCATTCCATGGATGGAATGAATTTGATATTAGTGAAGATGAGCCACTGTGGAAAAAATATATATCCCAGGTGAAGATTTTTGTCCTTTCTGCTTTTTGGTTTTCATTAGTTTTGCTCTTTATTTTGTTTTACTTAGCTTTTGTGTACATGAACGTATTTTGATAAAAGTGGGAAAAGTCTAATAGAGTGGGAGACTAGAACTTCTATAATTTATATCCCATTTAGCTATTGAAAAAGCTTTTATTTAGGCATATACCTATAAACATCATAGTGTTTTGATTGTTCTTAAATGTATGTTCATAGCTATCCAAAGGGTGCCATTTATAACTAGCCTGAGGTCTAGAAAAGCAGAATAAACTTCCCTGTAGTCAAACTTGATCCTGAATTGTACCAAGGTCAGAGAACAATGCATATGGCCATTGGTAAATATTTAAATGGAATGTGAAATATTAATAACTTGATAGGAAATTTCAAAAAGCAAAAGCGCTGCCTTTGAACTGAGGGTGGAGGTGGGACCAGCCTTGATTCTGGTGTTGAGCAGAACTGGCAAGAGTCAAGTGTGAATTTGTTTCCTACCAGTGTGATATATCTCAAATACATACATACATAGCTGATGTGAAAGTGTCACTACTTTCTCCTGCCTACCCCTCCCACCCCCCAGCTATACAAGACATTTACACGGAAGATTTTTCTAATGAATTTGTAATGTTAAGCATTTTGGTCAGTATTTCCTGCACCTTGGCTGTGCCGCAGTGCAACCCTGAAGTTGCACTCTATGGTTGACTCGGCGTTCCTTGGGAGAGGTTAAAAAGACATTTAGTGCTCGGATGATGGTAGAGGTGGGAACACGTCCTATACTGGCTGTACTCTGGCATTAATGCTTTATTTTCCTGTGTGTGGGGTCAGTTAGTCAGATACATCAGAACGCTTCTGAGGCATATTATCCAGGCCTATTTTAGATTGGATTTATTAAGATACATACTTGCTTTGAGTGTGCTTATCAGATCTGCTTTTAGAAGGTTCTTCGATTGAATTGTAGGAATGTTCTTTTTTTGTAGTGTTTCTCAAAAAAATCACCGTGTTAGCAACCAGCTGTCATAGAAGCAAGTTCCTTTATTGTTTTAGCCTTAAAAATCTGAGGAAATCGTATGACCTAAAAGGAAAACTTTTATGTTGTAAAACAAGAAATCATGAATTGAAAGTTAAGAAATATATTGCTGCCTTAATCGTAATCAGTTGCTGGAACAGCATCAGTCTTTTATCTCAAAGACATTTTGAATGTATTTCAGGCTTCTTTTTTGTATGTTTAAATACAGTATAAAGAGTTACAGGAGATTATTCTTTTTGCATTTAAAATGTGAATCAAGAAATGTAAAAAACATTTTCTTCCTGCTACATATTGAGTACAGTCTATTCAAGGTCTTTGATATTTAAAAGAAAATGCCTCAAGTAAGCATCTGAACTGTGGAGTTAGATTTTCTTTGCACTGGTAGGTTATAAATATTTTATTAATAGAATAATATGTTTCAAAAATAGATCTGATGTGCTTTGAGGGGTAGATAAAATGGCCTTTCTGTCAAGAGTGTGGCTGAATTATTCTTCTGTTTCGTTTCAGTTTAAAAACCCCCTTATTATGCTTCTCCTGGCATCTGCAGTCATCAGTGTTGTAATGCATCAATTTGATGATGCTGTCAGTATCACTGTGGTAAGGAACTCAACTTCTGTCTTCACTGGGAGTAGTTGGGAATGTGTGACCCCGTGCCTGTTCAGCGTCACGTGAATGCCAGTGTGGGGTGGGATCACTTGGTTACAGTTAATGACTTTGCTTTGTGTGTTATCGTTAAATCCGTTTAGTTTGTGACTGGATTTTGGTTTTTTCTTTTCCTTGATTGATAGCAGCAGTACATATCAAAATACCTCAATGAGTAATTTTATGGCTCCTTCTTGCATCTTTACTCTTCTATTGGTTAAAATCCTGTCTTTAGGCATTTGTTCGGAGAAGCAATTTGTGGCATATTTTGTGTAATTTTAATCTTAAATTATGCTTTAGTTCCAAATTGAAGCCAACATAAGCCTTCTGTGAATTCACTTGAAAAATGTAATCTTTTAAAACATGAAGAAGTGAAACCTGAACTGTCTAAAAATCACATAGGAAAGATAGAAGCTGAAATAATAGATTTTTTGTAGAAGGTTGCAGTTAAATAGGGTGCTAAATTAGTGAGCCAAATATAGTACTCAGAACTGTTTGTCATTGCAACTGGCACAGAAAACTGTAATGCCTTTGACCTTTTAGGGGTAATAGGTGGTGACTGAAAATCATGATTTCTGTATAACTAGAGGCAAGTTCTAGCTGGTTTTTTTTCTGTTTTGTCTTACCTCTGCACTTTGTGTTGACTTTACTTTTGTACATAACTTTGGGTAACTGGAGGTTTGCTCCGAAACCCTCTAATTTTTTATAAAGAATAGTTGTCTTTGAAAGATAAACGATGTTGCTTCTTAAGGATAAAACTCGCAATTTTGAATTTGAGTGTAGTGTTAGTTTGGAATAGTTTGTTGTGTTCCTGAGTTGGATGTAGGTAAATTGTTGTATTATGAAATATATTTAATTATTGTGGCTGAAAGTTGAATTATTTCATGTTTTTTCCCCTTGGTTAGTGCCCTTAGTTCTATTTCTGGCCTCTCTTGAGCAAGGCAAGGAGAAAAAGTCAAGGCAGTTAGTGTAAGAGAGCAGTAATTTCTGCATTCTTTGTTAGAGCCTGGGAAGAAATCTTTTAATAGCCTTGTGAACATTGGTAGAAGTATCTTAAATATGGAGAAAAAGTGTGATTGAGTTAAAGTTATCACTTGTGGGTTTTGTTTAACTTCTGACTTACTTGTACCATTTAGTCTTGTTATTATCAATAATGTCTACTTTATCACCAAGTGAATATTTGTTCTACTTCATTTTCAGATGATAGTGCAATTTTTCTGTGACTATGCATTTGTGCTCAGAGCCTTGGCAATAAAACTCATTTGCTACCAAAGATCAATGACAGATACTAGTTTTGATGGCACTGCTGTCTTGAGCTGCTTTTGCCATCCTTTTAGCTCTGCTGCTACAAACATAAAACTTCTTGATCTGGACTGGGAACTGATGAAGATTAAAAGAAAAATAAAATTGTTAAATACTTTGCATTTGGAGGATGCAATGGCTTCTTGATGCAAGCCATTACACACAGGCACAAGCTGAGAGACTATGTGAGGCTAGGAATGCAAAGCTTTTGCAGGTAGCATGGTCTGTATAATATAATAATATTTCCTCCAAAAAAACAAGTAGCTGTGGTGGAAATGTTCCATGGAAAGATGGAATATACATAGTTATTTCCTCATTTTCAGTTGGTGAGGCTAATGTTAGTATCACAAGTAAGGTGGTTTTATTTAAGAGTTCAAGAGAGTTTTTCACTTGCAAAATGGTAATGTCCTGGTTATTTTTAGTAGTTGCTGTGTGTACTTGAAAGGCTTAATTAATGGATGTTGTGTTATGGTTCTGTAAGGAATCAGTGTAACGACTCAGCTTGAGGAACAAATTCAGTTAATGTAGCAAAACTCAATTTGAGAGTGTATTGAAGGAGAAGATGAGACTTGCTTTACAACAAACTGATCTTTGTTGTTTCCTGGAATAGATTTATTTCGTTCGCTCACTTTCACATCACATGCTTAGAAGCCCCATGATATTTATGTTGAAGTGTTGCAACCAGAATTGTATGTGATAGAGGGGGCTAGAAGGCTGCTCTTGAGGCCTTAGTACTTGGATTCTTCCTAACGAGCAGTACTTTGTAGCTTTTTTGTTTGGTCTCTGTCATCTTGTCTGTTTGGGTTGTGCCCAGTGTCCTGTTTCACTGTGGATGTCTTGGGCAGAGTTTCTGAGGCTCATCCTCCCCTTGTTGTTGTTGCTAGTATGTTTTATGGTTCCAGACTGGTTCTTCAGCTTGCTGCCTCTTATCTAGACTTCAGCTGGTTCCTAGTCTTTTTGTTATCTGGGTATTTGAATGAAACCACGTCTGTGATGCCCTGTAGCAGTTAACATACCTTTGTTCTGGTCACAGAGAACACCAGTCAGTTTTTCTATTTGTGTTATGGGTCGCTTTCCGCTGCTGTCTCTTACTCACTGTTTAGACACAGGAGGCAGAGGCAGTTTTTCAAGTTTGCTATCTAGTTATTAATCTGATTTTTAGTAAAATCAGTTTATTGCATTCTTGGACATCACTGAAGCAGGTGCAAATAGATAATGGGATTGCTTTTATGACAGACCCAAGATATACCGAGTGATTTTGAGCATGAGAAAATTAGTTTGTTTCCAAATCATCTTGTTAATATGTAGTAACAAGTATGACTGAGCAAAACCAAATATGATTGCTTACTTTTGTGGTCATTTGGAATGCTTTTATCTCACCCACTTCTGTTCTCTTGCAGGCAATAGTCATTGTTGTTACAGTTGCCTTCGTTCAGGTAAGACAGCTGTTGTCCAAATAAGACTATTGCTTTTATTAAAAAGACTGAAGTAGTTGTCTTGGTGCATTGTGCCGTAAATGGTTATGTGCTTTCATCTAAGTCCCTTTGCCTTTTCTGAAGTGCATGGTTTGTCCTGCTTTACCCATGTTGACATTTATGCACCTGTACCAGTGTTGTACTCAGCAATAAGAGGACTTGTAAGGAAGCCCTTGTAATAAACAGTGTAGAAGTACTTAAATATCTAACTTCATAGAACAGATTTTGAAAATGTAGCTCTTGCTTTAATTTTGTGCAGAAATGGAAAAAAAAGATTGTCTTCATTTCCCAAGTAATAAAAAAGTTGTTTTCATTCTGTAAATGCACAGCTTTAGTGTGTGCCTAAACCAAAATTGCTTTGTGTGTTTGTGCTTTGTATTTTTAATTACCTTAATTTTGTAATCTGTTTACCAAGTTAAGGATGAGTTGTGTTACCTTGGTTCTCCAGGGGCTCAGAGCATGAACACAGTATCTTTGGTACTAATTTTTTAATCTGGAGCATTCAATAATGTGTCTGATCCCTGAGTTTAGAAGCATTTTAGCAAGTGTTACAAAGACCTGAAGATACTGAAAGAAAATGCAAAGGACCTCTGCTATTTTTTCAGAAGAAATGCATGTAGGCAAACCTGTAAATTTTTCAGTGTTTGGACCATATTTGTTTTTTAACCTATCTAATATAGAACTGTTGAAAATAATCTCTTATCTATTTGGAATATTACTTAATACAACTTTATTAATGAAATAAATTTCAGTAGCTGTGTTTTATGTCGTGTAAGTTTTCCCTGTTTTAAAACTATTACCTGCTTTATTTTTAAAAAAATGTCTCTGCAGGAGTACAGATCAGAAAAATCTCTTGAAGAGCTTAGTAAACTAGTGCCTCCAGAATGCCATTGGTATGTAATTTTGTCCTTTGAGTCCTAAAGTAAATCATAAGAAGTTTAGTCTGAAATGAGTAAATGGGAAAGATTTTACTGAACTTCGTTCATTTCTACCAAGTTCTTATGCTGACGTAGAATACACTTTGCTTTTGCTGATTTTAAAGATTGTTTTATGAGCCTAAAAAAATCTACACCATGTGGTTGCCTCTCTGAACCCTTCCAGTGATGTTACTGATGTGTAACTCTAAGAAACAAGCAGCAAATTAGAAATACTTTGCTGAAATGTGTAACGCTGCAGCGTGCAGTCAATGGTGTGAATGCTTTTCTCAGCCACAACGCCGGAGAAGTCACTCTCACTGCTCTTTGTGCCTACAGTGTGCGAGAAGGTCGGGTGGAACACACGCTTGCAAGAGATTTAGTGCCAGGTGATACAGTCTGCCTGTCAGTGGGAGACAGAGTCCCAGCTGATCTACGATTATTTGAGGTATATTCCTAACTTCGATTTAATGTTTAATAACTTTACTTCTTGTGGGACAGAGGGCAAGGGAAGATAGCTACGCAATTCTGAAGTGCAGTAAGTGTTCTTGTTTGGAGTTCACAACTATCTTGATAGAAAATTTGAAATAATTACTTTGCAAATGTGACATACGTTCTTAACAATGTATGTAGTTTCTTACTGTAGGGCATGAGAAGACAGAATTTTTCAGTTGGATGTACTAATGTATTCTTGAAAATTTTAATTTTTTCCCCTCTCAATGTTAAACATGTAAAAATACTGTTTTCAATCTGAATGCTAAGATATTTTGGCATCTGGTTGCAGGTGGTTTTCACTCTTTATTTGCATTTAATTTTAGGTTGTAGTTCCAGTGTTCTCCAGTAGTGGAACATTAGAAAAACTTGTGAAATTGTGCTGGTGTAATCTTTTCTCTGTGACTCTTTTTCATCAGTGTGTGTTGTTATATCTTCTAGTTCACTAAATACCTAATATGTGGTATTAGCATTGCTGGAAGTGCTTGAATGGAAGCAATTGCAGTGTAACAGGACTTGAACATTCTCAAAAAAATGAAGTGGAATGTGTATATATATTCTATATATTCTGTCATATTTTGATGGTTTTAGTTGAATAATGTCATTTTTCTACGAGATTTGGCATCCTCAGTTTGCTCAGTATCTGGGCTATCTATCCCGTTAAAGTAGTTTCTGGATATAAAAATCTGTATGTCCAGATTATCCACACTTGATAGTTAATTAATCAGTGTTCATTTCATAGACAAATTCTAAATTAACTAGTTTCTGAGACAAATTTGTGGCACTCCTTTACAAATTTGTTTGTATTGTGTTGTTAGCCCCTGTGGTGTAGTTGGTACTTGAGTGGGTTTATTTTTTATGACTGCAAACACTCTCTGCTTCCCTTGGCAATTTTATAGTCCCTGCATTGTTACGAAACTGCTGTTGCAGCAGCACCTACTTTCTTGCTCATATCTGATACCACGCTATGATAGCAGCATGCTCAGGCCTCTTACAAAAGAAAGCAGAAATGGAATTAGAAGTTTCTCAGCTGTCTGCAGCCCTTCACTAGATGAGAATTTTTTCCATTGTAAACTACTCTTGCATATCATTTAAAAATAAGAGCATGTCATCTTATTTTCCTCTTGTGTCTACTGGGCATTGCTACAAGGTAGTGGATTTTAAAAAGAAATTATATGGAGATCATCTTTTCAGAGAGAAAACCAGATTTCTTCTGCATATTCTCATTGATGGCCTAGAAAACAGGCAGTGTTTACTTTGTGAAGGCATTTGTATATGTGAAACCTTTTCTTCATTGGTCTAATTTTGTGGGGACAATCTTGTTTCTCAGAATGAATTTGCAGATCTTTTCTGGCCTAGGTTTTCTAAAAGTCTGTTAATGAGTGGTCCATCAAGTTTTCAAATTGTCTTCTCTAAAGCCAGAGTATTGAATCAAAAACCAGTGTACCTATAACAGTGTAGACTTTAAAACACAATTCCTTTTGGTAGTGGTGATAAATATTTTGGAGCTTATGGCTAAGTTTGAACAGTAGCAAAGTGGCATCTTCTTCCATTTTTGACACTGGCGAGAACTTTGTAGGAGTGCTTGTTGCTTTGTTAAATCTTAAAAATATTGACTTCCTTATCGTATGAATAAATTGGTTATATTTTAATGGTCAAAACTGCAAAACTTTCATTTACACTTCCAACTACTTACAAAATATTGTCATGCTTTTATGTATTTTGTTTTCAAAGGCTGTGGACCTTTCTATTGATGAATCCAGTCTCACAGGTGAGACAGCTCCTTGCTCTAAATCTACAGCTCCTCAGCCAGCAGCAACCAATGGAGACCTTACTTCTAGGAGCAATATTGCTTTCATGGGGACATTGGTCAGATGTGGAAAAGCAAAGGTAAAATCATTATTGATAGAGAAGAATATATTCCATGTTTCAACTATCTGAAGGCAGTTCTTACTTTTAAAGTTTACCTCTTGGTGATTAGTGTGATACTTTGCAGAGCTTTTCTCACTGGTGCTTTTTCATACACTAGTTTAATAAGAAAACTATGGCCACGAGGGCTGAGATTTATAGGGACCAGATGATGTGAAACTTCTCTGTCTAGGCTGTGGTGTTTTGCTTCTAGAGCTACATTCACATGTTTGAAAATGTGTAACAGAAAATATGGTTCTGGCTAGTGTTAGATGTTAGCAATTTTGAATTTTGTTACTGGTAGTTAGTAAGTACTTGAGCGGTGCACCGAATTAGCAATTTGTTTCACTGAGGCGAAAGGGTTTTTAGGAAAAATTCCCTACTTGTGACAAGAACTAATTTTATAAACCAAGTTAAAAATTTTATTGGGCTAAATGGCAGTTGCCCATGGTTGGAGTAAAATCTGTCAATAACAACCACTAACATTAAAACTTCGTATTTGAATTGGCTTTATCTTTGTGTCGTTTTTTGGTTTTTTTAGGGGATAGTTATTGGAACAGGAGAAAACTCTGAATTTGGGGAGGTTTTCAAAATGATGCAAGCAGAAGAGGTAAGAGAAAATATTTAAAAGCAAAGACATAGTTTGAAAGTGTGTATTTCATTCATTAAAACTTTGAATTTATTCCATAGGAACTTAGTTAAACATACATCGCGTTCATTATTTTCCTTCCCTCTAGTGAAGCAGATCTTAGCTCTTGGATATTAAAGTAGTAATTGAATGCAGTGCAACAAAATATCCGTAGCTGACCTAAAGATACTAACTGTGAAAATAATACTCTGAACCTGTCTAAATATTTACATAGCTTTCTGTTTTGCTAAATTGAATTTTCTGTAGATGATTAAAAACATTCCTTTTGAGATGTAATTGGCCTTCCAGGGTTCTAATGCCTCTATTTTGAAAATCAGTTTTATTCTTGCTACCAAGAGCTTTTCAATTTTGGAGGAAGCACAGTGGCTTGTAGTTGGCGTGATGGGCCAACTTTTTAAAAAAAGTTTTGTTAAAGAAACTTTTGATAAGACCTTTTATATTAGATTTGTTGCAGATATCACAGAGCTCCTGAAGAATATTTCTAATAAATATTTCATTTCATTGAAGTATTTTTGAATCTCATTGAATTCTATGAAAGAATAGTCTGTTTTCCTAAAGTAAATTTATGGAAACATAGGGTATAACTGCATCTTATTCACTGACTATCTTGAATTTTGCATCTGTGGAGTAAAATGTGATGCAGTCCATTTGTTAACTGCTGCATGTTTGCCATTCATCAAGGCTCCAAAGACACCTCTGCAGAAGAGCATGGATCTCTTGGGAAAACAGCTTTCCTTGTATTCCTTTGTTATAATAGGTAAGATAATTTATGTAAAATAATTGCAAAAGATTATCTAATGGAAACTGATTTGTAGGCCTGGGAAATGGAAGACTAAATCTCTAAAAATCTTTTGGCTCCTGATTTCATTGGTCACTTTGAGTTCATGTCACTAGTCATCTGAAAATTACATGACGTGACATAACTCTAATCATAAGGGTGTTTACTTGCTTCTTCCTGCAAATGTACTTTACTGACTTTTTGTCCTCTTAATGCTTCCTTTTAAATTGTAATGTGTCTTGGATTCTGATTCAAGGTGTGCGTAAGTGAGTAGCTCACTTCCAGATATGATTGGGCAACTTGACTGGCTGATACTTTCTTAATCTTTGCCATACTAATGGAATCATGCTTCGACAGGAAATAAATAATAGATTTTTGTAGGTAGCACAATGGTAAACTTTGTTCTGGTTATTTGAATTTTTTCTTGTGCCCATGAGGCTACAGTACATGCTGATTTTACATTTATCCCCCTGACTGTTTTCTTTACAGGAGTTATTATGCTGGTTGGCTGGTTGCAAGGAAAGCATATCCTTGATATGTTCACAATTGGTGTGAGGTAAGACTTACTTTTTCAAGTAGTGTAGATCATGCATTACAGCAAGTGTTTGAAAGCTAGTGATCTGTTTTGTAATATGCTTGCACACGCTGCTCTTAACTTCATGTAAGTTGTTCAAAATAAAAACAGAAAAGCAAATTCATACTTATTTTTAATGATGCAGTATGTTCCTGTCGGTCTCTTAAACTTTACATTCATATGGTGATTTCTGAGTGTCTTGTGGAACATCTGCAAACAGGCAATAGAGTTGTACAGTTTGAATTTTAGTTGCTGAGTAAATAAAGTAGCTGTAATTTTATAAGGCATATGACAAAACTAAGTTACTGCAAGCCTTGTGTCATGTAGTTCAATAACTCATCTACTGTGTTATGCAAACTTAATCCCAGTGTGTTTGCTGAGAACAGCACTGAATTTAGATGGTCTCACTCCATATTCCTAGAAAAGTTGTTGGGTTGCTGATTAGATGGACAGTGCATAAGGCAGAAGGGTTTCTTTAAGTGACAGGATCAGACTCTGGAGAATTACAGATTTGTGGAGGGGAGAAAAGAAACCCAGGAACTGCATCTTTGAGCATTGCCTAATGAGTTGTGATCTTGTTTACACTGTCATCAAGTTTTTTATTTGTTTGTTTGTTAAATGACCTTCAGTGCCATTCCCCCACGTAATTTGGTGCCACATCATGATCTGGCAGTAGCAGTTGTGGATCAGTGATGGAATTTCCCAGTTCTGTTTAGTGCTAACTGCGCTTATTCTTCACAATCTGGGCTGCTTTGTGCAGCCCTAGTTAGTGTTTTGTGTGGGCAAAACAGATGTACAATTGATTTCTCCCTCTCCCCAACATTTCTTCATACTTTTGCTTAAATAATGAGTAGAAATGGTCTAACTTATTTCATTTGTTGCTGTCTTATAATGGCTGCTATACAACTAGAATCATATGGCAGTTCCTTCGTTTCTGTTTTAATCTCAGTGACCAGTCAGCTACAGAAACAATGTTCTGAACTGTAAATTCATCACTACTGTGTATTCCTGTATGACATTCCAAAACAAGATTTGTGTATTTACTTTCATTTCAGTTTGGCTGTAGCTGCAATCCCTGAAGGACTCCCAATTGTGGTAACGGTGACACTGGCCCTTGGTGTGATGAGAATGGTGAAGAAACGGGCTATTGTAAAAAAGCTGCCTATCGTTGAAACTTTAGGTATGACTAGACTAACTTAGAGACTGTGTTTTTGATGCAAATGTTAGGAAATCCACAGAAATATTGATGACTAATGAGGAAAACAAAGCAGGTATTCTTATTTTGTTAGCAATGTGATGGCATCTTTAAAACATTCCTAAACTGAATGCGTGAGCAATTCAGGGAGATGTTTCTGTGGGTCTTCTAACTACTTTTTTTGAACTGAAATAAAGAATCTGCCAGTTCATAGCATGCTGTGCTAGCAATACACTAAACGTATTGTTTGCTGTAAGATGTTCTTGTTAAATAGGACTTGTAAAATGTTTTTTATGGAAACTTTTTGGTGTAAATTTAGGAGTGATATTGACAGTTGAAATCAAATCCAGATTCAAATATTAGAAAAAGCTTTCTAATCATAATGCACCCTCAGGATGTTACGCTGCTCATATTAGAACGTAAAATCATTTAAAAACTTTAAGCTCAAAGAAGTTCTGTATGCAGGTTGACTCATAAAACTTGTAAAGCACAGAACATGGAAAAGAAATAGAAATACTTTTATTATATTAAATAAGTTAAATATATTATATATACTAAATATTATATATTAAATAAGTTAAATAATTCTGCTGCATCTGATTTCCTTTTTGCATTTGAAGATTGGGAGTTTTTTTTTTCCAGTGCCTCTAGCAGAGTTTCATTAGTGTTGCAAGGTTTTTTGTTGCTTTTACAGTTCCTGCTGTCATGTCCAGAAATGTCAAGATGCTGCAACACTCTCCCAGAATCTCCATTCCAGAGTTAAAAAGGCGTATACAAATTTCACTTTTTTGTAATTTTTTCAAGCTTATTAAAGTTTGCAGGTTTATTAGTACGTCACACTTGTGCGATAGAGATGCTGTGGCTAGTGTTAGCTAGATGTTGTACTTTTTCAGGCTCTCAGTTTTTCTCCTCACCAGGAATCACAATGAGATTTCAGTAATCTTAGTTAATCTCAAATCTGTAGTTTGAGGTACAGCAGAATAAAATAAAGAAGAGGTAGTGAATGGACACATTTTGGATGAGTTGTAAATTTGGGATTTTAGTTAGTTTGGGTTTTTTTTTATTTATTGTACAAACTCTCAAAGAACCTTGTACAGCTGTTCATTAATAGTTGAAAATTTGCTGTCTTTTGTTAAATGTCACTTGTTATTATTCATAGACAGCTGCAGTATTTCTAGAAATTTGCTTGGCTTGAATACTTTTGTCTTGGTTAGTTACATTGTTCTAAACGAGAATTATAAAGCTTGTCTTATAAATGTTAATTTGTTATTTCAGGTTGTTGCAACGTCATTTGTTCAGACAAAACTGGAACTCTGACAAAGAATGAAATGACTGTTACCCATATTTTTACTTCTGATGGGCAGCATGCTGAGGTATGTAGTGTGACACTTAGACTTGCATTTGCCTTTTCACTTTGTTGTGTGTATCAGCTGAAGCATGCTGGACTGTACTGCAGGTAAAGCATCAATTGGGAAAGCATAAATTTGTTGCACCAAACTCCTGTCCCTCAGTTCATTTAGTATGCAGCCTTTGAGCTGTGCTATCCAAGCCCTCTCTGGTTACAGAAGAATTTTTTTGTACAGTGTGTTAAGTTCTTAAAACTTTTGGTGACTGTAGGTCACATACAATAAGAGACAGAGGCTAAGATCCACAGACAAGCTGAGAGATTGTGTTTTTCTTCAGTACAGAAAGTTGAGGCAATTTTGCTGTTTCAGGTGCAAAAAAATCCTCCAAAATTTACATGTTACAAACATTTAAAATGGACATATCCAACTTTGTGGCTAAAAGACAGTTTATTGTGTGAACTGTTTATACTGAATATGTACTGTCATTCTTGCTTTTTTAGAGTGGATGGATTTGCAAGCAGGGGCAGGACATGAAACAGTGATTGTTGAGATTAGGGAGTTGCTGGAAAGACTGATGATGTAAATGCATGAAAGAGAAGCAAAAGCAGCAGGAATGGAAAAGCAGTGATGTGTGAAACTGGATGTGGGTTCATAAGAGTGTTTTAATCAAGTTATTAAATTCTCAAACTCCTTGATCAGGGTTTTGTTTCCACAATACAGTTAACAGATGGTCTTGTAATTTTATTCTGTAAGCAAAAATACTGACATTTTTTCTTACTGTTTCCTATTATTTACCGATATTTGCTTATATATTGTGATATTTGGTTTTTTATTTTTAGAATTCTGTATGAATTCTGCTACTAGCACTATTGCATCTGGGTCAAATCAGCTCCTTTTTCCTAATGGAAAGAGAGCTTAAAATGGCTGTGAAATATATTAGCTGTTAATGCTGTAGATATAAAGACTTTTTTAGGATCCTAGTGGGATGCCTGGTTTTTATGCACCAAAAATACAATTTTACTAGTTTTAACACCTCTTTGAGGTCTGAACTGAGAGGCAGTTAAACTGTTTTTTTTTTT
>VZTI01005775.1:1974319-2009061 GCA_013397865.1 Struthidea cinerea | reverse complement strand
TTTTTTTTTTTTTTTTTTAAATAACTCGATGGAAGTAGGACTCTGCTCTGTAATTCCATTCCCCTGCAGAGGGTATGCATTATTAATCAGGGTAAAGACAAATAGGAAAAAGTTAGAAAGCAAAAGAAAGAAGAAAAAAGAAAGCATGCCTAATACTGTAAGGAAACAACATATACTACATTTATTTATGCTAAGTAATAAAATTGATACTTTTTAAATAAATTAGTCTCTAATATATTTTATTGAACTCAGAGTGTTGCTGCATTAGAAGCTGAGTAAGAAGAATTCAGGCACACTGAGTAAAAACAGCCATTATGAATGGCCTTTTGAAATTCTTCTGTAGCTTCTAGTAAAAACCTGAGAGCAGTTAACCTGGTCAACACTATATTGCATTCTGCCTCTGGCTGCTTGTCTTGCAGGTTACTGGAGTAGGTTATAACAGGTTTGGAGAAGTGATGCTCGATGGTGAAGTTATTCATGGTTATAACAACCCGTCCATTAGCAAAATTGTGGAGGTAAGATCTTGGCAAAGAAAGGTGAGTTTTAATGGTGATGTAGCTTGAGAGCTTTGTATGGCATTTACTTTGTGTTCTGTTCTCTCCCCTTTCCTTCCTCATCTTTTAGGCTGGCTGTGTGTGCAATGATGCCTTGATTAGAAACAACACATTGATGGGGAAGCCAACAGAAGGGGCTTTAATTGCACTTGGTATGAAGGTGTGTACTTGATGGTGCTTTTTGGATTCATGGCAGGTGGGAAATGCGTAGAAATAAGTTGTGGTTTTGTTTTTCTCATTTTCTTCTCTTTTGGATCTCCTAGATTTGTATTGCAACTGCTCATCTCCTATGTTTCTTTCTTGTAAATCTTGGGCATTCTGAAGGATCAGAAAAAAAATATTTTCGAGTGAAGTAACATCTCTATTTTCATCTTTCTGCACTTAGTACTGTCTTTTTACCTGCCACAAACTAGTTTACCTGTTGAATATTGTCTGTGCTGTCTCTTCCCCAGTTCACATCACTAGCAGTGGGAAGCTGATAACTGATTTATTGGAGACTGCAGCATTTATAGTGCCTTTTAAGTGCAGGGCTTTTGAATTGCGGACACTGTGCTGAAGTGTTTGGGTTTTTTTCTTTTGAGGAGGGAGGGGGGTTGTTGTTGCTTTTTCGTAATGCTGTGACACACCCATTACAGCTACTGAAAAATGTAGCAAGGTTCATGCTGAAGCCTGAAAGAAATTTTAGGTGCTTTCAGTGCTAGTTTGTCAGAAGTCTATCTAAATTGGAATAGTGTGCTCAAAAGCAAGTTTGGAGATGGAATTGTTGTTTAATTAAGTGATGTTTGCTAACTGAGGTATTTCAACAAGTCAATAAATTTCATACCTATTTGAAAAGAAAAGATCCTGACATTGTGGTGGTACTTCTGTTTTATACAGATGGGTTTAGATGGAGTCCAGGAAGACTACATAAGGAAAGCTGAATATCCCTTCAGCTCGGAACAAAAATGGATGGCTGTTAAATGCATTCACAGAACACAGCAGGTAAACTTCAATTGCTGTTTCCTTGAGCACTGGCTCTGTAAAACAGTTATCTACCTTGTTTAATATCTTCATTTTTTGCTTCAGAAGTTTCGGAAGACTGGCAGTTGTGCACAGTCCTAGAAATATGGTTTGGTAGTAGGCACAGCTTTAGTTTCAAGCTCTGAAGTAGAGAGAAGGAATCACAAGAAATAATTTCCATAGAGGGCATCCTGGGATATTCTTTTAAGTATTTTGAAAGCTGAGACTTTGAATGTATACATGGCGATTTTTTTCTTCCTTCTTCTCCCTTCTCAAACATCTGAAGCAATTCTGCCAATCTTCTGCCGTTCCAGTGCAGCATGGTTACGTAATGAATTAAGAGCAAGAATATGCATTGATGTTCCATAGTAAAATTTATTTTGTTTGAAAAGACGAGGTTTCTGTTTTCGATGCAGACATCACGTCCCCAGTGTTGACAGATTTTATTGATGTCAACACTGGCATGGATTACCGATAAGAACCACTCTTTAACCTCTTTTTCTGTCTTCTGGTGCTTTCAAATACGTATTTGCCTTCATGTTTCATTTAGATCCATATGAATGTTTTTGTTACAAACATTGACATAATCACTGCCAGTCTGATAAACTGGAGCCTTCTAGGCAACATGTGCAACAACAGACCCTATATTGGATTTATGAAAAGTCTTCTAGTACTTCAGACCAAAACCAGGCTTGCTGATGGTGTTCCAGTATCACAGTAAAATCTTCGCTTTGGAAAAAAAGCATTTGACTCTTTTTAGCTATATGGGTTATATTGTTGATTACCCATGTCTGTGTAAAGAATGGTGAGCAGAAATTGGTATAAGATTTTAACCCATGTAAAGACTTACTGTGTCTGTGTTTTTGAATCAGAAATTTTAAAAGAATGTTGGAAAATTGGTAATAGATTTAAAGGGAGTATAAATTATTTGAAGACTAAGAAAACACAGTGGATTTAGAAACTTGGAACTTTCATCACTTAAGCCTGTCGTGAAAGATTGAGGTAACTTGACTGCATATAAATAACTTCACAGGAAGAAAATAGATATATTGAAAAAGCGCTTTTTAGTTCAACTGTAGAGAAGATGAGTGATCAGTGAGTGGAAATTGAGCTGAGGTAGCAGGTCTTGATGGAAGGGGGGGATGGGAAGGAATGAGTTGATTTAGCATTGGGAGTTAAATGTTTGAGGTAGGTGGTGGACTCTAAGTCCTGTCATATCATCATATCAAGGCTAGATGGCTATCTAGAAAACGTTAGAGTTATTAGGCCTTGTAGAAGGACAGAGGGGATGTTTAATGACCTGTGCAGCTGGTCTGATGATGAGCTTAAGGTCCTTCAGGTCTAATGTCCTCTGGAGGTTGAATTTCTGTCCTTTGCATGGTCTCTTTAGTCTGTAAGCTGACTTGCAGTGTGTGTGTCTGATGTCTACTGAAATGAGATATTGATTATTAGCTTTGCTCTTTTGACTTTACCACTGTTGAACATACACTGTCTAGAGGTACTCAGAAGAACAGATTTTTATGTTTAGAAGTGTAAGTTTGATTTGCTTTATGTTTTTATGTTCTGTTAAGATTCTTAGCAGAAGTACGCATCTGTCATTCTTACGTGTCCGTGGGTATGTACTTGTGTGTCTGTCCTTATGCATACACACACATGCACACAACAGCTCTTTTTTTCTTTTAGGACAAACCTGAGGTTTGCTTTATGAAAGGTGCTTATGAACAAGTCATTAGGTACTGTACATCGTATAACTGTAAGGGACAGAGCCTACCTCTGGTGCAGCAGCAGAGAGAGCAATACCAGCAAGAGAAGATGTCTATGGGTTCTGCAGGACTTAGGGGTAAGGCTGTTCAGTCTCTCAAAATAACAATTTCATTTAAATGGCACTGATTGTTGTTAAAAAAAGAACCCAAACCACCACCATCAACAAACAAGAGCAACCCAAAACACTAGGTTCCTTTTTTTGTTTGGTTGGTTGGGTTTTTTTGTTCAGTAAGTGCCACTGTGTTGTTTAGCTTTTAGTCCTGCATAATAACATGATTAAACTGCAAAGGGTGAGAAAGGGCACTGTTGCTTCCTGTCATCTCTTGCAGGTGACCATAACTGAACAGTACATTGCTACTTAATACCTTCCATACCTTATTATAGATGCTTGTGGGGTTTTTTTTTAATGTGAATGTGTTTATTTGTCCATTACTTTGGCTCCTGCCACCTTCATGAGTTAGGCTAGCACAACTGATTGCAGGTCAGGAGATGCCATTAGAATTATCTTCTGTGTTGACAACCTGTGTAGAATTTTAGATAAAACAAATTATTTTTCACAAGATGATTGACAGGGGTTGATTGTGGGCCAGGATTATACATGACTGGCTTTCTTTGGCCTCTGTAAAGAGACCTCTAGGCTGTTAAGTCCATGGACAACTTTTTATTTTTTAATTTTTTTTTTTTAAAGGGAGGGGTGCTCTGTGGCTCAGGAAATTCCTAAAATGCAAATTATTAGAAGCTGAGAGGATGTGCTAGGAGTGGTATCTCTTTGCTGTTTTATTTGAACAGTCATTTGTTCTGTCTGTCAAACAAAAAAATCAAGGATATTGTTTTGAACAAAGCAAACTTGCTTTTTCCTTGCAACTCTAATGACATTTTAATATATTTGAATTAAGAATCCTACTTTAAAAGACATTCCAGGAAATATTCAGCATGTACTCAATGAAATCTGCCTCTCAAAAGGAAAAAAAAACCCAAAGCAGAAAATAAATGCATTAACTGATCCTCCCTTTCATCCTCTTGCATAAAAGAAATGCACAGAGAAATCACAAAGCTAGATGTGGTTCTCTTTCCACACAGTGAAAGTATAAACACTTTCAGATGAGAATAAATAGGAGAGTTATCTTCAAAAGCTGGAATATGACTGTTTGGTATGAAATTCTTTAGAAGACAGGAGTGTACGTAAGTAGGTTATTGTGAATGCTCAGCATTGCTACTACCAAGGTTTAAAAAAAGGAAAATATCAATTCCAGCCCTTTGCTTTATGCTGGCCTGTTAGCTTGCAACAGTTGTTTTAAATGCTGATGTAAATGTTAATTTCAAATCTTAACATTTTTATTTCTTTGTCTTCTTAAAGTTTTGGCCTTAGCTTCTGGACCTGAGTTAGGACAGCTGACTTTTCTGGGGCTTGTGGGAATAATCGATCCTCCACGGACTGGTGTAAAAGAAGCTGTTACTACACTTATCACCTCAGGAGTTGCAATAAAAATGGTTACTGGAGATTCACAGGAAACTGCAGTTGCCATTGGTATGAATAGTTCATTTCCTTTCATATTTTCTTGTTTTCTGCTTAGCTAATTGTTATGAAGTATGGGTATTAATTCTTTATCGTTTGTGAGTTCTGTATTTTGGGTTAATGTATGCCACAGTGGAATTAGCAGGGAAAAAGACCCAAAAAAACCAGGACCCTAGCCTGAAGTGATACTTTGGTTTCAGCTTGAATAGTAGTTTTCCTAATTTGGTTAATATATGACTTCAGCTGTTTGAAACTGTATTTTTTCATGGTCTTTTCTTATTAAGTATGCTTGGTTTCTGATTCTTACTGTTACATCACCACCACCACCCTCCCTACCCTCAGCTTTGGATGCCTGTCTCATGACAACAGGGATAAACTAAAATAACCAGTGACAAGGAGTAATGATGTGTGGCACTTCAGTGCTGTCCAGTTCTGTCCATACAACTAAGTTTGCAGCTTAAATATTATTAATAAATATTTAAACAAACTACTTAACTTCCTTGTACAATATAATACGTCAAAGTACAAACAGGATAATGAACAGTTGAATGTGCACATGAAAAGTATACCCCCAAACTCAGCATCTTTTATCAGAGGGTTTTTTTTCCCCTTGTCTCCCTCATGTTATTTTTCATTTTCTGTCATGTTGTTTTTGAACTATAAATTCATTGAGAGGACTGAACTCCTCTATTTGTTTATATGACACCTGACAGAATCAACTACAGACCTTTAGACCTAAAAAGACTAAGCAAATAAATATCTGATTAGGATAGACTTTGTAGCATGTTTTTCTTACTCAAGAGTTCAGATAATTTACTCCAACATGCTAAATCAATAATGTAATAAGATGTTCTGCTCCAGGTATTTCAAATCTGAAATGCTGCAGAAAGTATTAGGATTAAAAAAAAATGATTGGGTACTTAATGTCTTAAAAGGGTAAATTATTATAATAAGTTTTTTTATTACTTTTTTACAGCTAGTCGACTAGGATTGTATTCCAAAAATTCACAGGCAATCTCTGGAGAAGAGATAGATGATTTGGATATTCAGCAGCTTTCTCAAATAACACCAAAGGTTTGTTTTGATATACTACTTACAGAAATGTGGTAAAGGATACATTTACATACTGAGCGTACTGAGAAATGCTTTTTTTCTGTTGCAAGCTAAAATGCAATTTCTGAGATACGAATATTGTTGTTCTATTGTATCTTTTGGTCTAACATATGACCAATATGAAAATCTATTTCTTTCAACTTATGCAATTACCTTTTTAGGGAGTTATTACTTCTGTCTCTTTTAATGGTTCAGTTTGGCTTTTACCTGTAACTTTAATTTTGCCACCTCTCAGTGAACATCACCTTTTTGTATTATTAGGCCATTTTATTTCTGAGCAACTCAGTTCATTTATATAATCTTAGACTCTGCATGTTCAGATTGTCCATTGTTTTGTAATTTGTTGTAAGAGGACTTGTCTGTGTTTTTAATGATTTTAATTGATTTGAGGTTACTGGTTGGGAATTTTGAAAGGGTCTATTTATTAAGTTACTGCTTAATACATTTTAGTTATTAAATAACTAAATGGATTAACCAATGTCAAAGTTATAAATGTGAAGACATAATCAAATGCAATGGAGGTTCAGATTTAGCTATGTTGCAAAATTCATGCATCGAAATGCTGCTCTGTTTGCCAAGGACTGCAAAATTAGACTGCAGCATGCCTGAGCCTGGTGCAAGCAAGCCAAAAGCCAATATTTGCAATCAAGAAATGTGCACGTCAGCTTTCTGTCTTTTCTTAGTGACTCGCAGAAATTGAGAAAAAGAAAGAATTGTGTGGCAGGTAGTAATTTTTTGGTTTATTTGGTATTGTTCTTAAGGGCTGTCTACATTAAATAACTGAAATAGATACAAATTTACTTACATGTGTTTGACCTGGGACTTGATTGCTTTTCTAGGTGTTTGCTTAAAATCTTATTAGGAATTATTAAAATCAACCAATAAGATTAATAGCTGTATACAGTCTAAAGTGATTGTTGAGAAATCTAGCTTTTTGTCAGGCTTCTTGAAAAGGAAAAATGATAACTGTGTGGAAGTTATGGAAAATTAAATTCCACGTGCTCAAATTTCAATTTACAGAGAAGTCCAGAGACCAAGAAAAATCTGAAAATTGGTCCTTCCAAGTCAGAATTTTTACTTAGCTTTAAAACTTTATTAATAATATGCTACATAAACTAGTAAAATTGAAATATCCCGAGTAACTTGTCACTAGTGCTGACAAGGACAAAGGATGTTGATTGTAGGGTCAGCATGGCAATTGCCTGCATGAATTTAGTCAGGAAGGCCAGCAGCAAGCCGTTATACCTCAGTTGCTTCATTATTTTGGAGGCTTTTAAATTGCATATTCTATCTTGAAATAAGTAGCACTAACTTTGTGTACCAGAACACACTTTGAAACTTCTCTGGAATTAATGATTTTGCTCAATCAAAAACACAGCTCACTGGTGCTTCAGCTTAAGAGCTGACAAGAATACAGTTGGCCTTTGATAGTATTTTTTAACCTCTACCTTAATAGAATCCAGTACAATTCTTTACATTTCTGAAGTTTTCACCACTGCTTCATTGTTCTTCTAATAGGTTGCAGTTTTCTATAGAGCCAGTCCCCGACATAAATTGAAAATTATAAAGGTACGTCTCATAGAGGCTCAAATGCTGGACTGTTGCTATGGGTATTGTCTGTGCTGCCTCTACTTAAACTATAATGTGCTACAGTGTGTCAAGATGAAATCAGAAATGCATCTGATTTGACAGTGAAGTGTACTTGAAAATATTACCTAGAAAAATGCATAGTGCCCACGAGGAATAGGTAGGTAACATTGTGCTTTCTTCTATGTAGGGATTCTGGGGGTTGATTGAGATTTTGTGTCACATTGCAGTTGAATTGACTAGGAACTTGAAAGAACAGTATTTCTGATACTTGTCAAATGAGAGAAAAGGGAATGAATTTCAAGCCATGTCTGTGGCAATGCCTCTATTCAGAAGTTAACAAAAGAAGGTAGCAAAGAGGGACATACTCATTGTAATGATTGGAACAATCAGAAAAGTAACAATAAGGAGAAGTCAAAACACTGAGACCGTAGGGATGCATGCAGGACTTACAAGAAGGAGATAATGGTAATATGTAAATACAATATCTTCTATCTTTCTCTAGAATTTTTTTCTTTCCCCTAAAGGCAAATTTTATATACCCTAGCTTTAAAATTTAGGCTGTCTGAATATACCAACTGAAGTTTAACCCAAAATCTTGTATAAAAATTATTTAGAACAGAACCAGCTGCTTTTTTCTTTAGGACATTACAGTGCAATTATAAGCAATGGGGGAGGGGGAGCAATGACACAAACCTTGTCTCTAGAATAATTTTATAGGATGGGTTATTTCAATCCCTGATTTTAGTTCTTTTCCCTCTCTTTAGTCCCTGCAAAATAATGGTGCCGTAGTAGCTATGACAGGAGATGGAGTGAATGATGCTGTTGCTCTGAAGGCTGCAGATATTGGTGTAGCAATGGGACAAACTGGAACAGATGTTTGTAAAGAGGCAGCAGATATGATCCTCGTGGATGATGATTTTCAGACAATAATGTAGGTGGCCTTTATGTACATACCTTGTAATACATAGCTTTAATGAGATGTTGCCTGGGTTAAAACCAATAGAAGTTCCCTGAACTTGTAAGTGTAGCAGCTGTAAGTGAGTTTTCTGCTCAGTCAGGAGTATTAGCATATTTGGAAACATAACTGAGGTGAAATTGTGAGTCCATTAGCAGTTAGTAGAGTTCATTCAATTTCTTACTTCAGAAGTATAAAACTAATGAAAAAATGACAGAGCATTCCACTCAAAATTTAAAAAATTTACATAGTTCTCCATTTTTTTCAACTCTTAAATGTGGTGGTTTCAGAAAAGGAAAAAAATATAAACTATTTAGATATCACAGGCAAAAGTAGGTTATTAACTTCTGGTAAACAGCTGTTTGGACTTGTTCATTTTGTTGGTTGGTGTATCTCAAAAAGAGCGTAGCTAAACTTACCCTATTTTGACTTTAATTCATCTGACTTTTGAAGGTAGTGATTGTTGACAGAGCTGAACTGCTGTCTGGCAAAATAGCCTTCATTTTGAAATTATGCATCAATCTCACAACACTTCAGTTCCAAAGTATGACACTTAATCCTTGGGAAGAAGCGAAATGAAGAAGTACAGTACAAGAAAATCTACCTATGTAGCAGTATGTCAGAGGATGATCTGAGGTTGTCACACTAATTCAGCCAACAGAAATGTGCTGTTATGCAAAAACAAAACAGAGAAGGGAATGATTTTAACATAGTCAGAAGAGTACATAGGAAGGACATCTGTAATAAGTACTTTATATGGACTTGGTGAGGCTTTTGCTGGAATGCTTTATCCCATTTTTCTCACTTCATCAGGAAAGTTCTCAATAGGAGAGAGAGAGAGAAGAGGTGAATGCTAAGGAAAAAAAGAAGTACGAACTTCCATAGTTTTACATCTCCTCCCCACCCTTTTAATTGTTTAAGTTACAGAAAGAATGCTGTTTAATTGTTGGGGGAATGGAAGAAAGAAATGAATTTTATTTGCAGCAAAGTAGGCTTGATTTGGGTATTAGAAAATCCTTTCTCACTGCAGTAATTGTGATAATGTGATGGGCAAGTTGTGACACATGCTAGGGCTTGTGAAGGTGGTCTGTACATATTTCATTCTGGTACAGGAAGAATACGTGGTCCTCTAAAGTCATGCTGTATTTTTGTGTTTTTTAGAAGTGTTTGCATGTGGGGCTTTTTGCTTTTTGTGGTTTTTGTTTTTATCTGACTTGAATCAGAAGCCCTTATCAAGGATGGTGATGAATTTTGAATAAAGAGGAGATTTTACTGATAACATTGCATTTTGAAGTTAAGCACCTGGAAAAATAACTTGTGGTTATTCACAGTCACAGAATAGTTTGGGTTCTCACAGTCAGGCTGAAAAACAATGACTGCCAAAGTTAAAAGAATCTCAACTCCATTTGTTTCTTGCTATTTTTATTGCTGCTTGAATGAATAGCTTTTTTGGTTTGTTTTAAGCTTTTCTTGGCCGTGGATTCATTTGTCTAGTAATGTTACCTTTGTTTTTAATTGCAGGTCTGCAATTGAAGAGGGTAAAGGAATTTATAATAACATAAAAAATTTTGTTAGATTTCAACTGAGCACGTAAGTTTGAAAAGCTGTCAGTATCAGAAGTTTCTTGTGAATGAACCTAAGCATGAAGCAGATGCATAAATTCATGTTAATACTGTAAATTTCAAGTAGGATGCTGACTTACTGTGCTTTTGAGTTTTCGCTGTTTTGTGTTTGGTGGCTTGTTTTATTGTTAAAGACCCAGAAGACAGTGCAGTAAACAGACAGGTAATTTGGTCATGGTTCTTCCTGTTAAGATGTGTAAAGTCAATTACTGAAAGGATAGAGAGAAACAGCATTTGGGTCCCTGTTTAAATGAGAAGCTTTTAGTCGGTCCCTCCTTAACCAGACCATGTATTCAAATGGAGAAGACCAGGGAATCAGGAGGTTAATTTTTCTGAAATCCATGTAGTGGTTTGTGGAATGACTTAGCTGTATGAAGATGACTTCCTTTTCTTTCATATAAGGATTCATGTGCTAGCTATATAATGTGTATATAAGACAAGAAGAGAAGAGTTTATTAAGCCTTAGCATCAAAATTTTTGTGAGTTTATCTTACTGGATCTGGATTCAGGGACATAGTTTTTCTGTTCACCATGTTGTTCATGTACTTTTTTGAAGCCTTTGTGACATTTCAGAGTGGTCTGAATTTTGCAGAAATTAAAAAAAAACAAAACCTAAAACCTCAAATAAAACAACCCCAAAAAAACCTCACAAAAACCCCAACCTACAAACAACAAATAGCACCCAAAACCACCCCAAAACAAAACAAAATTCTCAACAAAAACTGCCAACACAACAAAACCTGGGAAATGCCAACTTGTTTACCTGCATAAGCATTGTAAGAAGTGGCATATACCTTCAGTCTCACCAAGTGTCCTGCACTGATATAAGACTGGACTAGAAATCTGCTGCTGAAAAATAACTAAGTGTAGATGGTCTAGGAAAGTGTGCTTGCCTATTAGCCCTGGGAATAGTGGCCTCAGGTTTTTGATGAATCAGTCACCCTTTGGTTTTTTCTGTCCCTCTTTACAGGGAGAGCATAATAAGGTTCAGTACAGTGCTAAATTTGGAATTATTATAAGCTTGCTGTCTTCTTCTTGGTTATGAAACTACTTAATCTTGCACTGAAAGCAATTAGTGCATACTTGTTTACAGAGGTTTCTAATGCCGAGCTTGCAGCCAGCTAATCTGTTTTTCAGTCTTTGGCCTGGCCTTCTCATCTTGCTAGTAATGAGGAGTGGTTGTAGGTATTTTTAGGGAGCTTGAGTAGTACCTTGCTTTGACTGACTATGCAAGCCAGTGACAGGTGCACAGAGTGAGTTTGTTTACATCAGAAGTGGAAAAGCAGTTTGCTTTTCAAAACCATATTTAGAAGTTTTGCTTTTGGCATAAGAAAAGTATAGGATGCAGTTCCCCATAAAAAAATGTTTTAGGTGATGGTGAGTGATAATTGTGAAATGTTACCTAAAAGTTTGGGAGGTTTTAAAATGCAAATTTGCTGCCTTTTTATTGCCAGAACAATGCTGTTTTAAATATGGACTGTGTCAGAATGAGTATTCTAGAGGATTTCATGCTCTACCTTTAAAGTTCGACTTGTGTCGGTCATGATTCGCACTGTCAAAATCTGTATCTGCTCTTAAACAGTTGAAGTGTTGATTACAAAGCAGTTATCAGTGGATCTTTAGAAATGTTCCATGCTGACAGTTGTAAAAATGGATTCTTTCAACAGGAGTATAGCAGCACTGACTTTAATCTCACTGGCTACATTAATGAACTTTCCTAATCCTCTCAATGCCATGCAGATCTTATGGATCAATATTATTATGGATGGACCTCCAGCTCAAAGGTAAGTAATTACTTTTAACTCCATTGGGTTCTGTGGTCCTTTTATTTCAACAAGGAAAATGGTTGCTCATAAAGGAAACTGTTAAGTGTTAAACTTCAGTGAAATGTTTCTGAAATAGCAAACTTTCTCTGTGAATTTCAATGTTTGAGTATGGTTCTGTGTTAATCCTATTTAGTTTGCTGTAGTATCTAATGATACGGGGGCAGCAAGGATACCTAAAGATCCATGGATATGCCTGTGAAACTTGCATGCAGGGTTCTGGCTTCCCTCTGGGTTCTTCCTCTGATCCTCTTCACTGCAAGTAGATGGTGGAGGGAGAGATGGTGAGGAACTAGCATTAAATCCTCTTTTTTTCAACTCAGGAAATCTAATCCTTAAGTTAGAAGCAGTGAATTACTTTTATGATGATAAAAGTGTAAAATGTTTTTTTAATTCCAAGCCTTGGGGTGGAGCCTGTGGATAAAGACATTATTCGAAAACCTCCAAGAAATCTGAAGGACAGCATTCTGACCAAAAACCTAATTGTTAAAATACTGGTTTCATCAATAATTATTGTCTGTGGAACACTGTTTGTCTTCTGGAGAGAGGTATGACAAAAGTGCAAAACTTAGAGCAGTAACAACCTAATTTAAAAGAAATCCTTTTTATATCATCAGTTGGAATTAAGAATTAATATGAAATTAGTTGTGAGTTTTGGCATGCTTATTTAATACTAGCATAGTAGAGAGGAAGATTTTCAAAACAGTTGTTAAAATGAGAAATAGTTTTATTCCCCTATCTCTATTTTTACATAGACTTTTACAAGTTCCAGACCTACTTTGAAAACTTTGCCCATAAAAAGTAATTATGCAAATCTTCTAGCCAGATTATTATGAAACAGCCATTTGACTTTGTTTTCCCCATAGAGAAAAATGTTGTTTGAACATTTGGTAGTGCATCATAGCTATTCCATGTGCTTGCATAAATGTTGGTCAGGAGGCGTCATTTAATCATAGCTTGGAATTACAAATTGTTATAAGTTACAGGTGTGTAATATTTGCTGTATGATTTAATAAATCTGCTTGGGGTAAGCAAGTTACTTCTGCTTTCATTTCCTAGCTAGTAAAGCTTATTGTAAAATTATTGTAGTAATTTTGTTCAGTTGACTTTGTTTAATTGTGGGGAGTTTAAAACATGCTAAAGCCATTTCATTTTCTTCTGTTGGCAGTTAAGAGACAATGTAATAACACCTCGAGATACAACCATGACTTTCACCTGTTTCGTATTTTTTGATATGTTCAATGCTTTGAGTTCTAGATCTCAGGTAAGTGATTCATATTGTCAGTTTACACAATATTAACACAACAATCAGAGTTTTCTTTGAGGGAAGACCTTGCTGGGTTTGTTTCAAGTGTTTTCCTGCAGATTCACTTCACATCTGCTATTAAGCTCAGAGTTTCATGTATTTACTGGGTAGGATTTCTTAAATTACAGATAAATTAGATTACTTAATTTGCATACATGGTGGTGTCCTGACAAAAGCAAGAAAGCTGTTATTAAGAGCTGAAGTGTGATGGTCCTTTGTATTGCTGTGTACACTTGGTTGTTTTTTTCTCTTCCTGGAAATTCTGTCAGTTTAGCAGCCTTAAAAGAATGAAATTTCTTGAAGGCCTTAGCTTTTATATTTTGTAATCCTAAACTCATAGTCCAAAGAAAATTGCTGAAACTTTTCTATATTTTATTATCTGTGCATTTTTTTGTTTTAAGGAAACAAGTCTGAAATTTTGTGGTAGTATACATTACTACATTTACTCTAATTTGCTGTCTATTTTCTGATATGGGAAAGTGTAGGGGGAACTTTTTTCTGATGAACTGTACTTGTGGAAAAGTGAGCTCCATAAGCAAGTTGTTGACTCTGAAGACAAGACTTGTACTCTCTTTACCAGGGAGAAAATGCAGTTAGCCTGTTCAAGAACTTGTTCTGGTTTATCTAAGAGGTCAACAGTAATATTTTACATTTTTCTAAAAGACTGTATGAAAAAAAGTTGTAGTTTCTTGTCTAGATAATTAAGATTACATGTGCGGTGTAACATACTATTTTTTTTACAGACAAAATCTGTGTTTGAGATTGGACTTTGCAGTAACAAAATGTTCTGCTATGCTGTCCTCGGATCTATAATGGGGCAGTTATTGGTCATTTACTTTCCTCCACTTCAGAAGGTTTTCCAAACAGAGAGCCTGAGTGTCTTGGGTAAGAACAGTTCCCTTTTCAAAACTGTGCATTAGGGATTAATTTATAAATGTGTTGGGTGGTGGTTCTGTAAGGGTACTTTCTGGCTGTTTGCATACAGGAATACAAAGCCTGCTGATACTTTTTGTTTTGTGGGTCGGTTTTTGGGGGTTTTGTTTGTTTCATTGGTTTGTTTTTTGGTTTTTTAAATACTTTTAGATGTTTTCTTTGGGAACCATGATTTAAATGCATATGGTACACGAGTGATCAGTGTGTTCTTAAATTTTTAGGTGCTTATTTATTTGGGGGTTTTTAGTATAAATTTTGTTGCAGGCAAAATTGACTTTGTAGGTTTTTGAGCAGTATTAATTTAGCTGTTTCATAAGTTTTTTCTCTGAATATAAACACCTTATTTAGAAACCCTGATCCTTTAATATTGATTACATTGTCATAGGGTAAATAAACATGAGGATTTAAAAAAGCTATAGATACATAATGCTGTTGGCCTCATTAAGACTTAGATTTATTACTTTTGTGGTTTTCTGGAGTTGAATGATTGTAATGAAATACATGTATTTATTGTAGCATAATTTCTGATTGTATTAATATTCTTTTTTCAGAATCAAGTTAATTAATACTTTAAAAACTTTTAATATCTTCCCTGTAATTATAATTTGTGCATAAACAATGCATGTTAATCTTTTTGTTCTGCAAGAAATTGAATCTTGCTTCATTTCTTCTGAACTTTCCCAATGACTGGGAGAAAATTTGAAAGTCTTGTGAGTCTTGTTCTTTTGTAAGTCTCCCCTCAGCCTTAAATAGCAATTTTAAAGAAGGCTAATCATCTCTTCCAGATTTACTGTTTCTTCTGGGACTCACTTCCTCTGTGTGCATAGTGACTGAGCTAATAAAGAAGTTTGAAAGAAGCAAGGAAAAGATCCAGAAACGTGGAAGTTCTTCTTCATCAACTTCGTCCTTTCTTGATGTATGATGCATATTGCATTCTTGTGTTTGCAAACTTAGCGATTGCTGTCTAAAGATGTTGGAGAAAGCAAAACAATATCTGGAGGATAAAGAAATCCTGAGGGCTTTTGACAAGTCCTTTGTTTCACTGGCTAATTGATGAACTTCATGTTTCAAGACTGTTTAGAATTTAACTTCCAGCTGTGGAAGTAACAAAAGAAATTATGCAACTTTGGTAACATTTTTCCTCAAACATAAATTTACTTTTAAGATTGAGTGGTATTGTGGGGGGGAGGGGGCAGGGGTTAATTTAAAGAAAGATCTAAGCCCAAGTCCCATTTTCTGCACTTAAAAGATATAACTGTGTAAAATCCTTCTCTTAGATATAAATATTTTAGTTTGTTTTTATTTAAAGCATTGTACTATTCTACTTTTATGGTGATGGGACTTTGCTACTAATACAAGGATAAAAATATTTCAGAGGCATTCCACTGGGTTTAGAGTCTGTCACAAGAGTGCCATATTCTAGCTACTGTATTTATTTACTTTATCCTGCAATGTGTAAGCGGCTCAAGTACCTTGTGCTACAGTTTTTTTGTATCCCAAATTTGGTTTTTTTTTGCACAGGATGTGACCGCTGTCGGATCACTGTTTTTCTTTTCTTTTTCTGTGATTGAAAAGCCTATACTGCAATTTGAAGTAAATGTTTGCTTTTCTTATAAGTGTGTCGTCTTTTTGTTTTAAAAGAAACTGGCATTTACACCAAATGAACAAGCTTGTTTTGATATAATTGAAGATACAGGCTTTGTTTCATGTCTTGTTCCGTATTTACTTCAGCTTATGACTGTTAGACCATTTGAGTGGTTATAAGACAGTAGTTATGAAAATTATTTGTGGTGTACTGAATTAGAAAATTAATGCAGTAATCCTCACTGGGCAAAAAAGCCCCATCCGTCTCTCAAAGAAGCTTCATTTTGCTTCCTTCTTCCTTCCTTCCTGTTCATTAAAATACCCTTTTTACTGGTAGGGTAACGTTAAATTTTAACCTACAGAATTACTTTTGGGGTTAGAAAAGCACTGTAGTAGGTTTGTGTCTTGATATGTTAAAAGTATTTTAAATATATTACAATGTCTGAATACTCTAATATTCACTAATTGGAGATAGTGTTTTTCCTCAAAATAGTCTTGCCCTGTTGTCATCAGTGTCACCTCATCAGAGAAGAGGGTGTCATCAGTGTCATCTTACCCTTTCAGGAAATGCAAGGAACTATCACCTAAAGAATCTTGAAAAGAGGATGTCTTAAGATCTCAGGGGGGAGTCAAAGACACAGTGGTATCTCTTTCACTTGTAAACATGTGCATGTGCATCTTTCCTCACTGTAGCCTGAAAGTGTGGCCGAGGCATTGGCTCTGGCCCGTGCTGTCACAGTGGTTATCCTGTCATTTGAGGAGGAATTGTCATGAACAGACTCTGGGATATTTCTGCACTTGCCATTGTGACTTGCCCCACATGCCGTGCTTGAAAGAGCAGTATGGATTTCTCTGCTAATGTTACTTGAATTGTTTTCTTTTTGCCTGTGGGATTCCTAGACTTTGCGAGGAAATGGGGCTGCAGATAGGGCATGAGTGCACATTGAGTCTGCTTTATACATGCAGTTCCACTGCTCTGCCTGACCCTCAATATGCCCATAATACCTGGACTACCAATATGCTGGAGGTTTGGCTGTGTAAAGACATAGATCCCGCAGCTCTCGGCCCTCATCTCTTCCTGGGGTTGTTACCACTGAGCTGGGAGGGCCTGAACAACATGACCTCTTACAGAAATGCTCTCCTGTCTTCAAGTAAAAGTTTCTGACTTACACCGGTTCTGCCTTTCAGCAGTTGAACAGATTTGACAGTTGTTGAACAATTACTGTCTTTGGCTAGTGGGGCTGTAGCTGTTCAATACTGTAGTGTGTTCACTATTTCAATACAATTTCAGAACACTTCATTAATAAAATCCTTAGTGTTCATTAATAAAGACAGATAGTAAAAGCCGACAGTGCATCCTGATAAAGAATCTCGAACAGACTTTGATTTTGAGAAAGGACAGCAACTCTACCTTTCATGTAGTAAGTCTTGATTTGTGGTTTATATTCTTCCATGGGATTTGAGTGCTTTGTGCTCTGCTCTTGGTCTTGGAGCCCCAGAAATCTAGGTAAGTACAAATAAGTACAGATGAATGCTAGATTGTCATTTTAGCTTGGAAGTGTCACTGCCAAATCTTTAAACAAATGTTATCGTGTGCCCCTTTCCCAGCACAAGTCCCACTTTCTGAGTAAGGTATGTCAGTCTAGACAAGAAATAAAATTTCAGTCTCTTAAGGAAAATTTTGCCGTATTGCAGGGTGGAATGCAGTTCACTTTAAATATGCCAGAAGTTTTGGTGCTGTGTTTTCCAATGGAAGACGGAATACTAAAAGGTAATAAATGCAGTTCAATGTCATTATATATAAAAAATGCTTGGACTGAATTCCATTGTCATTATTTTGGCTCCTCTTGTGATTCATTACCACCTTACGGCACGTTTGAGTGATTTTTCTCCAGAGCAGCTAAATCAATAGTGGGAACTTTCCACAAAAATTAAGAGGCATTTCTTATGGGGTGGAAATAGGCAACAACCAAGGAATTTACTTGCTTTTACTGAAGCATGGAATAAAGAACGTTTTGGTTTTATTAAGTGAAGGCCCTTTATTTTTTAATTTTCCTACAAAGAAGACGGAAGACCTATAATGAGTCAAAAAGGAAAACTGTAACAGTTTAAATTGTGCATGGTAACTCTAGAATCGGTAATTATTTTCTTCAGCCTGCAGGACTGGGTTTTGCGATGAGGTGTGTGTCGTATCATCAGCAATTAAGAACTGCTGAGTCCTGCATTGAGAACACATTTCCACTACAGTAGTTCTTAATCATTGAGTCGGCCTTCCCAAAGGTATTCTCAAAATGCCATGTGGTCATAGCAGTGTTGTTATCCAGAAGTGGAATATTTGACCTTATTCCAGTCTTCTGAATTATGTAATTGAATATACCACTTCTTACCAAGTCTCAAGAATTTTTACAAACTCCAGCAGTTTTCTTTTATGGGATTCAGAGTAAATTAAGAGCTCTCTTCTCACCAGCACTAACAAAGTGGAATCAAACATGCCTATATTTTTATATTTAAGACTTACTTTACATGTGACTATTTCTGATGATTAAAAACTCTAGGGAATTACAAGCTTGGAAAAATAAAACATACGGGATCATAATGGAGAAGAGGATGATTTGGACAATTAAGACTTTAAGTTTTAGTTAGTAAAATCAGTAACTTTAAATTTAACCCCTTTCAACTTTTAAAGTCATCTGATGGAAATGTGATGCTGTAAGCTGCTGTACGTAGAAGCCTGTTGAGGAACTGGCTGTGAAGTTCCGGCTTGTGGTGTGGTTGGGTGTATGTGCCATCTGCTGGTAGTTCAGTAAGTAGCAGCTTTTGTACGGGAAAAAAAATGTTAAATCTTGCTATGACAGGCTGTATCTCAAAACTAGAGTTCTCATTAATGTAACATCTTTAGATCTATTTCTTTTCTCACTGACTACATTAGGGCAGTATCAAGACTCAGCTATATGGTATAGGCGATCTTTCCTCTAAATCCCAAGATACGGTGAGTACTTCCATGGGAAGACAGGTGATAGGGAGCATAAGCAGGACTGAAAACTTGAGCACACAGTGCAGGAATGAAGCTTGAATTCTGGTAAGTTATGGGCAGAACTTTGATGATTAGAGGTGGAAATAATGATTTTCCTAAGTATGTGGATTCTTGAGAAGAAAAAAACCAAATGTAACTATATTTTACATGGGGAAGACATCGGAAAACCAATAGTTTCATAAGAAAAGCATTTATGTAAATTGACTATGCAAAGCACTGAGAAATACTGATGATGTAGGATTTTTTAAAAAATTATAAATTGGTTTTCAGTATTATCATGTTGATAGCAAGGATTTATCAAGTAATTAGGGTACATAGGGGAAGTCAAAACAGGTCTGGTTTTTAGTATAGCCATTGTACAAAGAATAGTAAGAATGACAACAGCTTGTTAATAGCAGAGGATTGTACGCAATTACTGTGAGAACTACTCATAATTAGCAAACCTGTGGGAACTTGCTCCCATGTGACAGCTTTGTGTGTGCTTCTAACTCCTTCTTTAAACACATCACAGGGGGAAGGGGGAGAAATAAAACCTGAGTTTCTCCCTGAGTATCAACAGAACCTATAGTACTGCAAGAACAACTTAGTTATCACTGAGCAAAGCTACCTCTCCCTGCAAGTACAAGTTCTCTACCAGTTAAGACTGATTTTACAGTATTTTTTAAATTGTCAATTTCCATTTTAATCTCAACTATTAGACTGTGACCACTGTGCTCCTCAAACACAAACTTTGAAATTGGATTTTTTGTAAATGGCAAGTGTTCAGGGAGATGAGACAGAGCCAAGTATGAATGTACAGGAAAAGAATTCCTCTAAAATAGTCCTGCTTTGAAATAGTGAACAACTTGGCTCTCATTTTCAATTAGACTGATACCTTCAAAGAAAAACAAAACACCTCAACTTTTGCACATCATTTCTTTTATACAAATGTAAGTTACAAAAATGTAAATTTAAAAAATCCCCTGAAGCAAGATTTTTGGTAAAGATTCAATCAAGAACTTGCGTGAAAACAGTTGAGCAAATTCCAGTACAGTCATATATTTTAATGTAACTTCTGTTATCAGCATGGCATTAGGTGTTATTCCAAGAATAATGCTTTCAGTCGTCCACTTGCAGTGATGCAAACCTATTAGCATTGCATAAATGCTGAGTTTCTGGCACAGCACGCCGGATGGCTGTTTTTTTCTTATTAGATGCTTTCTTCTTTTTGCAGGATTCGGATCTGGTCTTGGTTGCCTTCTGAAAGAAGTCTGGAGATACAGTTGACTCCACTGTATTTAACAAAACCAGATAAAGCTGAGACATTTTTGGAGATAAAATAAACAGATTTTCCACTGGAGGTGCTGATTTAAGCTCTTGATATAGTCTGTGCACAAGGGTCCCAGTGTAAAGCCTGCTCAAAAGAAGGAGAGAATCTGCATTTAGAATTGCACCTCAACAGGACAGGTAAAGAGACATGTTGCTTAATGAAAAAAACATACAGTATCCAACAGTCAACTCCTAAGGGACACCTATGCTAAGAGTATTTTTCTTTATAATTCCTTTAAAGAAGGGAGTTCTAAGGTAGCATTGGCCAAAGGAGTTTGATGGAGAAAATGAAACATGTTACCACATTCCATCAGAGGCTTGTGTGGAAAGCAGATCTCTGAAAAAACTTACCTACTTAGGTCTGGCTCAGAGAGAGGAGTACCAAGTAGCTGGTTGAGATACAATCCCATCTGAAGACAGCACTGCCACTGGCAAAAACTGTGTGCAGCATCTAAATCAAAGTCATTATTTTGCCATTTCTTTTCCTTCCATTTTAGAAATTTGTTATATGCAACACTGTCATCTTCAGCAGGTAGGGCTGGGGGGTCTAGGTTGTAAAAAAAAAATAACATGGAAATAAATGTTCTGTGAACAGTACAAAAGATACCTGCAATCTATACAGTCTTCAAACCCCTGATTCTACCTGAAAGGATGGCATAGCCAGGTGGGGTGGTCTCTTCTCCCAGGTAACAATTGACAGGGCAAGGAAAAATGCCCGTTAAGTTGCACCAGAGGAGGTCTCGGTTGGACATTAGGAGGAATTTCTTCAGAAAGGGTGATTAGACACTGGAATGGGCTGCCCAAGGAGGTGGTGGAGTCACCGTCCCTGGAGGTGTTTAAGGAAAGACTGGATGTGGCATTCAGTGCCATGGTCTAGTGGCCGGGTGGTATTTGTTCAGTCAAGGGTTGGACTCCATGATCTCAGAGGTCTTTTCCAACCTGATTGATTCTGTGTGATCAAATCCAAAAAAGCTTTCCACCTCAGTACAACACACTTGGAAACCTTGTCAGTCTGGTTTCTATAAACCAGAACCTATGTATAACCCTGGCATGCATCATCTTTGCCATCAAATGAAGGACTCCTGGAGGAAATGTCCATAACCCTAACAGGTATAAATATTACTGATGCAATTTCTGTGATTATTTAATACTTTCAAATGAAAGGAAAAATGTGCCTGGGCAACTCAGCATTTTTAAGTACAAATGATTTTAGAAAAACTCAAGAAGAAAAAAATACCGGAATGCTTCAGTAGTAGTTTTTTGGTGCCTGAGTATGTTAAGGTTATTTTTTGTAACTTTTATGTCTAAATTAATATTTCATTTGTAAAGAAACCACTTATAAATGCACATTAACATTTTAAAAGGTGGCAAAATACTGTTTTACCTATATAAAATGTTAAATTGATGGTTAGCACTTTTTCTTTGTGCATATCAATGCAATGAGTGTTACACCTCAGGATATACTATAAATCAATCCTAATTTCTCTAAATTTGGACAACTCACCATAAGTGTCGGAAAATGAATTACGGTCTGGATTTTTGTAGGCGCTGAATACCTAAAATTGTATTCCTTGAAGACATACCTGGATCATCGGTTATCCTCTGCAGTTCTCCAGAAACTATCATGAGAAGGAGAGCCTTTAACTGGTTCAGCTTAACTTTTGGTTCTGAACAACGTGTCCAGTAACATGTTACAGCAATAGGGAGTTGTAAGTGACTTGGGATAGGCTCTAGGAAACTTATTTTGACTCCCAGAGTCTCCAGCAAAAGCAACTGACGGCATGACACGGACGCCTGAAAATAAATTTTAAAATTGGAGGTAAGAGACTTGATTTGTTGTGAGCAATTTCTAAAAGGCAAATAAATTCCTGGTTACACTAGTTAGCACTTCAGGTTTTTGATAAAAAATTATTTAAGTTTCACAGATATTCTGAACAGGAAATATTTCTTTAAATACTACTTAAAACTTTAAAAATGACACAGTTAAATGTCAGGTAGAAAGATAAAAGTAATTAATTCCTAGCACATGTTCCCTCTTTGCTGTGCGATTTAACTTCCAGAAAGTGGTGTCATAAACTTTGTCTACAATTTCATGCATGCAGAATTGCAGCAGGCTGTTCAGCTGCCATTTGAGTGCTTTGTAAACCTTGATTAGGATTGTTTTGCCTGCTCTTAGGCAGACATCCCCACAGCAGAAGAGAAACTGAAGTCAGTTTTGCCTAGAGCACTTTAAACGCAGAACATTTCTTCTTCTAACCTTTTGTTCATTTGATAATTCCCATATATTTACTAAGGAAAATTGTTGTAGTAGCGAAGCTCAAATTCATTAAACAAACAGCACACACACCAAGGCTGAAGTAAGGTGTCATTAATGTCTCTTAACCTGATTTCTCAAACTCTTAAGTGTTGCATAGTGTTTAAAAGGCGTGTACCAACAGCCTATGTAAAGTAACCTGTACTTTGGACCCATAGCTATCTGTGGCATTTAATGGGTGTAGCAGTGATAGATTCGGTTGCTTGACAAAGTAGCCACCAGCAAGTGATAAAAACATTCAGCACTGCCCACACACAGGAATGTGTTAACAGTCGATCTGAACGCCAGAATGGATAGAGCACATGCCTTAAAAATGCAGAATTAAAAGACACGGATTGTATTTCTAGATGTTGCAGAAATTACTGCATACAAAACCTTAGTTATGCAACTTCGAGAATGGGAGATTACTTCCCATTATGGCAAGAGTTATAGTCTTAATCACTAGAATTTACACAGAAGTGCTACAATGGTGACCGGAGCTAATCACGTGCAACTTTCCTGTGTTTTTCAGGCGCCGTTCTGCTCTGTCTGGCAAGCAGCAGAGGTTCATGTTAGCAGGAGCATACTTGGGGCAGGTAAAACTGATGGGCAGCTGCAACATTCACACATGAAATAATGACTTCTAGTAAAAAGGCATGGGTCAGATTTTGTTTCAGAACACTGCTCTGAAACATTCCACAGCTTGATCAAATACAAATTAGGTTTTGTAGTGTTAAAACTGGACTTTCCTAAATTACATGAAACTGAGTTCCTTCCCATAAGAAGAAAATATAAGTGTAACAAAATACATAGGCTGAAATAAGGGCTTCGAATGGAAAATGCAGGGAGTATTGCATATACCCACTACAACTTCTCCTATCATTTGTCTTGGTACACTTGGAGGGGGGCAGGAAGGAAAGGAGGTGAAGACAACCTGATGTAGCTTCTTAAATATCACAGGTACCTCTGTATTAAGTAGTTACTTACTGAGGCAGCTTAGTTCAGACATCACATTTAGCGGCCAGCTGGCAAACGTGAGTCCCAACTATTTTTGTGTCCCTCGTGAAACACTGTTAACTGTGATCTGTCGTGACCACCATTTACCTCCATTAACTTGTCCAAAGGAAAACGATCATCACAAAAATCTGGGGGTAGGCTTCCTGCTTGAACAAATGTTTTTTTAACTGTCTTTTGGCATCTGTCAAATTCACATACAATGGGCAGCTCGTTGGTCTGCTTACTTGAAGAAGCATCTTCAGTACTGTGAGACACTCTCAGAAGCAGTCCATAGATAACTTGTCGGATGGGCAAAGCTGTGCTATGAGCACTGGGTCTCTGCATGTTCTCCACCTGAACGCGGAGAAAGGTACTTCTAAGTATCAGGGCATTGATGATGAATGGGGCCAGCTTACCTTTTGCAAAAGCATCAAGTACCCACTCTGGTACGTCTGCTTTCCTGGCAGCCTCGCATTCATAGCTCCCATTCTGAAAGAAGTCCTCAAGATTCACGTCAGACGGAGCATAATCCTCCATTGAAGTGCACAGAAGCTCCCGTATTTCTTCCCTCTGGTGTTTCTTAAGGTATTTCAGCACATTGTCGACGGCCTCGGCGGGCTCCGCAAACTGCGCCAGCCAGTTCAGCAGTCCCTGGAGGCGGAGGTGCTTCCCGCCCTTCCCCGCCGCGCAGCCCCGCGGCAGGCGCACCTTGCTGAAGAACGCCTCCAGCGCTTCCAGGCCGATGTAGTCGTTCCCGTTCATGACGGCAAAGAGCGGGAGCAGGCCCTTGCTCAGGTGCCCGAAGTGCCTGCAGAACCTCTCGGCGGAGAAGCAGCGCGCGGGCACGTAGCATCCCTGCGGCCCGCCGGCGGCGCGCGCGCTCTGCCACTGGAAGTGGGACAGCGGGCAGTACCCGCCCGCCAGGTCGAACACGCAGAAGTCGCTGTCGAGGGAGAGGACGGGGCAGCCCCAGCGGTTGGCCAGCCCGGCGATCTCCCGGTCGGCCTCGGCGAAGCACTGCACGAACGGCACGCCGAGCCGGCCCAGCGCCTGCACGAAGGCCTCGCGGGTCAGCAGCGGTACCAGGCAGCCGCCGGAGCCGCGGGACAGCCCGTGGGCCGCCCGCAGCTGCTCGGCGGCGCGGCCCCGCAGCGTGGGCAGCTTCCTGTCCTCGGCGCCGCGCCCGCCGTCCAGCACCACGAAGGGCGCGATGCCGCAAGCCCGCAGGACGCCGAAGAAGTCGCGCACGGCCGCGGCGAAGGCGCCGTAGTCGCCGCCGCGTCGGAAGTCGGCGTCGGGGGCGAAGCAGAGGCGGTGGTAGAGGCTGCTGCCGTCGATGACCAGCTTGGTGTCCCGCACCCGCAGCTCGGTGAAGAACACCCCTCGCTCCTCCACGAAGCCCGTCAGCCCCTGGACGCCCATGGCGCCGGAAGCAGTGCCAGGAGTGACAGGCGGAGCCCTCCGATCCCGGATCCGCTTCCTTTCGCTCCTCCCGCCCGCCGGCGCTCAGGCGCGCGCGCGCCGTCTCCTGGCGACGGGGCCGCGAACAGCGTGGGCCGGGCCGGGAGCGCTCCCGCTCTGCCAGCGCCCGGCCTGCCCCAGGCCGTCCCGAGGGGACGCGGGGGACCCTGAGGCACCACAGTCCCCGCCGGCGGGACGGGCGCTGGAGCGGCCGGAAGCGGTGGGGACGTGGGGCACCGCCGGTTCCCGGGGAGTCCCGCCTGTCCTGGAGGGGTGAGGAACGGGGACCCCGCCCTCGCCCCTTGCTGTGAGAGTATATGGGTGCTAACTTGTGTTTTGGGTCTTACACAGTCTTGTAACAAGGTAATGACATCCCTGAGATTATCCTAGGGAATCTCGGCTTCCCGAATGTACATCAGGGAGATACTACATATAATAGTCGAGGACATTTGACCCCGTTTTACCATCAGCCTCAAGCTCCTTTGCTACTGGCACTAATAATAAAATCTTAGTTATAATTTCTCTAGGAGCACTAAAAAACTGAGCTAAGTGAAATGATGTCACTTTAGCCTTGGGTAAGTTTATAAAGATGTCGCAGAAAATAATAATGGAGCCGGCGTTAAAAAGTTAATTTTTTTTTTCCATGAAGGAAAAGACAAGGAAAATCTAATTTTTTGAATTTTCAAAACATTTAAGGAGCAGGCCAGTGAAGTCATCGGCAGGAAAAAAATCAAGGTAGTAAATACTGAGGCTATTTAGAGCTTCAATATAAAGACTTTGGAATTTGTGTTGCAGTGGGTGGAGGGTAGCAAACGTTGATGTAGCACAATGGTTCTTAAGGAATAGAAAGAAGACCTAGAAGAATTGGAAAATGGTCTCGATTGGCAAAGAAGGGATTACCTTGGAAGCAAAAAGTGTCAGAGTATGTTAGCTGTTGCTAAAGAAACATGAAGGTTAATCTTTCTTACAGAAACTAAGAAAGGCCAGGGAAGGAGTTGAGATGGTTTGTGCTTAGCATGGGTAGGTGGAACTATGAAACCCTAAGCAGCAACTTTCCTTTAGTTTGCAGCACAAAAAGGAAGATTTAAGACTAGCCAAAGACGACAATATTTTTTGAAAAGTGATCCAGACAATGTAATTGCATTAGTTTGGTTGGCATCAGCAGTCTGCCTGGCTCTGGGATGGGACTTGGGAATGGTGGATGGGACAAAGGAAACTCTTTACCAAAGTTACTGGATAGGGTATACTGAGATTTTGTTAGGAAAAGAGAGCTGGAGACTTGACTGCTTTGTGTCTCTAGTTGTTCTGAACTTTAATGAAGCAATTGATGTTGCTGCTTGGGAAATACCTGCTCAGTGGGAGATGGACACTGGCAGGAAAGGAACACAAGGGGGATTGGGCTAAAGGTTTGAGTGAGGTAGGAGAGGTTCATATAGTCCTTGAAGAATCCATCAGTCTTATGGCTGAATCAGTCTTTAAGGCCTGTTGGCTCTTACAGGGCATTTCTTTCAGATGCAGTGCTCAGCATTCCACCTCTTCTGTGCCATTAAAATGCACCTGTGATGCCATAATGGCAATCACTGGCCTCTGCCTTCTATCACTATTCAGCAGTAGCTACTAAGCATTTCACTAAGTTCCATGATAATTATTACTACTATTATATAGAGATGGTACTTGAAGCATTGGGACTAAAAGGTGAGAGGCATTGTAAGAAATAAAGCACAGAAGTTAAACTCAGTGAGCTACTTGATCTTAAGCATGGTTTTGTGGTGTGAAGGATTGTCATACATTCCTAGGCCCAAGTAAGTATGAAAATGTGAGCTGTGTTAAGTGACTTCAGAAAGAAAAAAAAGGGTATAGATAGCTCAGCAGGTTTTCTAAGTGTCGTTATTTCTAAAGGAATTTATGAAGGTATGCATAAAACAGCGATTAGGAGAATAGAACAGTAAATGAAAATTATGTAAACTTTCTAGAATTAGCAATATAATATTTTATGGAGTTCATCTTTCTGCCCTCCCCTCCTCCACACCTCAACATGATCCTTTTAGGCTCCTTCAGACAGATTTGGAGTTACAGAGAAATAATTTTCTAGCTGACATTCTTTCCTTAGCATTTGCATTTCAAAATTTTTGTCAGTGTTGCTGAAAGAGAATAAAGAAACAGCATTAGGAGTGCTTTAGTTTAAAAAACATGCAGGATTTAAGATGTCTTGTAATAATTAAAGTTTATCTGTGTTTCATAACATGGTGGCAGTGCTATGTCAGGCTTTTTGGTACAGTGTGACAGCAGCTCAGCTGATGGGTATTAAAATAGGTTCTTGTGCCTGTACACACACACACACAAACACACACACAGAGTTTGTTGTTGCAAGATACAAATCTGTAATCTTAATTTAGGCTCTGCATTCATTTGGAAGAGAAGCCAGTGACTTGGAATCTAAAGTTGCACAGCTTTTAAAATTAGGCGGTTTGCTCTCCCAAAACCACAACCACCAGGACAAAAATCCTGTTTGTGTGCTTGCCTTGACCTTGAAATGGTGTGGTGAGCAAGGCCGGTGTGGGCCTGCTGCTCTGCAGTGCTGATGGATGGTAGCAATAGTAGCACTGATCTTGCAAGACCTTTACTTGCTCCGGAGGATCTTCAAGCAAAATGATGCACGTAGCATTATATAAAGGCAAGGTAATGAAAGCAATATTGTTTTATTATGTGCAGTGAAACACCTACCCTTTTTCATTTGGAAAGAGGAAGGTTGAGTAAGCGAAGTTACTCTATACTCATGTTGAGCTATTAAAAACCATAGAAATGCTAGAGCTTGGCCTTTGCAGTCCTTACGTTTGCAGAATTAGGACCTCAATTAGGCACGAATTCCAACCCAAATATAAATTGTTGGAAAGGTTGGAAAGGTGAGTCCTGAAAGTGAAGGAGAAATGAACTTTTGGAAGAGTTGGGTTTTATTGAAAGTCTTGCAGATTTTCCATGAAACTAATGTGCCGAAGATACTAGTAGTGAGTCACAGACAGGCTGTGAGGTCAGCACTGGAACAGATGGTGAAATCTGAGGGGTAAATGAAGGAGCAGAGAAAACAGCTTTGTAGTTGTTGATGGGAGAGAATTCAAATTATGGGTGGAGGTTATGCTTCAATATGTACAAAAATCTTGAAACTTGTGTCCTGAAATGCAGATATTTTTGGTGTCAGGTACTGTGGTGGTAGAAAGACAGGTGGTAAGGAAGAGTGCCATATCTGGGGGAACTGTGCTATCAGTTCAGAGAATTAATTTAAGGTTGATTTAGAGGAAGACTGACTGTGCCACATCTACATTATCTGAAGTTTGTTTATCAAGTCTGCTGCCCGCAGTTTAGCAGCTAATGATTCCACTTAATTTGTGTTTGCTGCAAGCTGGGTACTGTGAACACTGCCACAGAATTAAATGAAAAGTTTAATAAGAACAATACATTGACAAATCAATATTTTTCTGTTTCAAGTGATTTCTGTGAACGTCCATGGAAGAATAAAAGGATTTGAAAGCTACATCCTAGAGAAACTTGTGTAGCTTTTGTTGCACAGAGAAATGCTGAAATTTCAAGAAACTGCTAAGCATGTCACTGTTGCCAGATTTAATTCTGCTTGCTCAGATGCTGTGGTTGCGAGAAGATACACTATTCAGAGGAAACTTGGCAATGGAAGCTTTGGAAGTGTGTACTTGGTTAATGACAGAAAAGCAAAACAAGGAGAAGAATTGTAAGTAAACCCTTCACATGCTTTAAATAAAAATGTTGGGAACCTGTTTCTTGCATTGTAGATGTTTTCTTTGTATTTGTGTCTCATCTCTCAGTTTGATGTTACATTGCAGCCTTGACTGTCTCGCTTCAGTGACAATGTAAGGTAGAAGCAGACTTTTTTTGATAACACTTAATTGGATGCCTTCAGGAATTGATTCTATGTTACTGTAAGGACTCAGATTGTTCGAGGGGTCTCAAAAGAAACAGCATTGTACAGTATTGATGACCTGTTTTTTATACCTCAGTTGTCTAAATAAAACCTGAAAAGGAAGAGTTACAGAAATTCCAGTAAACACCTTTTTATTTGCTGTATATCTGACTGGTAGAAGGTTCTATTTTTTTTTTTTAATTGCCAGCAAATCTTGATTATTTTTTTTTTAACCTGCCTGAATTTGGACAAATCTCATCAGTTTTATTGATAAATCCTTTGGGATTCTGAAGCCACAATGACAAAAAATAATTTTCAGAGTGTTGACATTTCTGTCTGTGGGCTTGATGTTGGGTTGGCTGGACTTCCTGTTGTGTAGAACTGGGTTTGTCCCAGAACCTTGATACTTACACCAAATGAAATTTAACTAGAAATATTTTTGTTTTATCAAAAAAAATTTGTAAGGCTCTTTGTCTAAAGTCAGAAACATCTAATCAATGTGCTTTTCAGCCAGAAATACATAATTCCTTTAAATAGGGGAGTCTATCGGTCCTTTTTGATGAACACGTTAATGAGCACTTACATGATTAAGGAGCTTTTTCTGATTCATTTGTGCCTCACTTTTGCTAATTATGGCAATGCATTATTGGCAGTATTGCTTTAATGGGTGTGCAGCGAAGGCATAATTCTGTCAACTGTTTTCCTTCTACATCAATTTACGTCTTTTCATCTCCTTAGATTAGGATTAGGGTCCACTAAGCTCTTAGCTTTTTTCACATGGTTTAAAGGGTTTTGGCTCTCTCATAACCTTAGCTGCACTTTTCTCAAAAAAAAAGTTCTTTAGTGAAATATTTCATTAAAACCGATAAACAATATTTTTCAGTTTATTTTTATGTTAAGATAGTCTATCATGCAAACGGGGTGACAGGAACTACCTGAGCTTCTAAGACACTTCAGAATTCAGCTGTTACTGAACTCAGAATATTAACAGTATAGTGAAATGTGGGTCTTCACACAGTTGCTGCTATAGCACAACCTGCCAAACCTCAAAAACAAGGAATATGCCTTAAGCTTTCACGTGGCTATTTTTATTTTTTTCTTAACTTTGAGTGACTGCCTTGAACAAACATTCACTGCCTGCAGCATTTCATGCCTGCGTTTTGTTAGGGCAGAGCCTGAGTGTATCCTCTGCTATCTTCAGGACAGAGACTGACTATCAAATGACATATTTTTGTTTTTCTTTTTAATTTTTTTCATCAGTCTCTTTTTGTGACCACAGTACAATAGAAATACACCAGTATTTAACCAGCCCAAGTGCTGTAAGGTGTGCAATGCTGCATTTAAGCCTTCCATCACGAGGGGGTGCTCGCCTATTACAGTTCATTCCTTCCATGCCTCAAGCGTGAATTAACGAGGGGATCCCCCCCCCAGATTTCTACCACTTACATACTGATGGGTGACAAAAATAGTGTCCCAGATGAGCACGAAAACACAGGTAGCATAATGATACAGAGTGTAGGATTTAGAAATACTGGTTTCTTAAGGTGATAAAATATGCTAGAAGTCACATACTCAATGCTGCTTTCAGATAATCTCGTATGGAACCGTATGGGTTGCTGCTTATGTTATATATACTTTTTAATGAAAATTTACGTGGTTATGATTCTTTTTATAAAGAATGATTCTAATGCAGCTCTGAAGGCACTTCAGTGGAAAAAACCCCACAAACAACACAACTGTGACCTCAGCAGAATTAGACTTCTATCTTTATTGTTTCAGAGATGATCTAGAACATGCTGAGACAGCTATTATGTACAGTGTAAACTCAGCCACAGATAATTTCCTGAAAATTTCTAGAGTCTGAAGCACTCTGAAAGAGCATAGGAATAAATCATAGAAATACAAATTCCCAAGAAAAGTGACATATTGATACAGAAGCTGTTCAGGGATATCTCTTTCAATTTCCCATTAGTCAATGTCTACAGAATGAGTTAATGCAGAGACTAACAGTGGTTATCGTGTAATTTCAAGCAAAGCTTTTGTATGATTCTAGAAACAGTTTTAGGTTGTGCCTTGTATTTTGTTACCTCTCAAGGATCATATCTATTGTGAGTGAAGTGTTGTGCACAGAGTTGCTTTAGCTGGGAAGGAGAGAGAGTTGATTATTTGGGGCATACCTTGAATTAACAGACTTATTTCACATAAAACTCTCAGGGCTGCTCAGGCTAGCAGTGCCTGCTTCTCTAAGAAGTACATGCCAGCTTCATGCTTCTCTCCAGTTCTTTGTATGGATGGGATCAGGATTACTGACTTTCTGAGATCATACTAGATCAGTATGATATGGGTGACTTGCATACTCTATAAAGAATAAGGTTATGAAGTGCCACAAGTATAGTAGCACGTGTAGGTCCCTTACTCTAACTCCCTCTTGAGTCTTGCATTGTACGACACATTCCTTGCCTGTTGCTTTAACTTTCTAACTGGTATTTTTTTGTAAATTGTGTTTTCTGGTGCAAGAACTTTTGATCCAGTTGGATGATTCTCATCGAGTGTGACAGAGAGTTAAATAACTCAGATAGAAGTCCCTGAAATTTACATGAAAGCAGCAGAGTAGAGAACAAAAAGAATGCCCTCATAGAGAGAAAGGTCAGAACCTGGGAGGTTCTTCACTATGAGCAAAGTTTCTCATGTACTAAACAATCTGTACAGGAGAGAGATTATCAATTTCCCCCCTTCTTTTGGAAGAAACTAGAATCAGAATTCAAATCTTAGACTCTAAAATCAGTTAAGCACAAGAGATACATCTGTACAAAGCAAGCTTCTTAGTTCTAGTTTACACAGGATGTCTTGGTTTGTGGATTATTTGATATTTATTTGTTCCTGGACATTATGGACCTAGACCCACCCAAAACAGAAAACTTGGTTTGTATAAAGAAAGTAGCAGGATTGTACCAGCATTTTTACAACTAAGTAATATTCCTGCAGTCACTTCTATGCTAGTCCCCCTGAGTATATTAGCAGTTAATTATAACAGGTAATTATGGTTGAAGACAAAGTCTTTTACAGCAGAGATTGAAGTTCAGCAGTAGTCTTGAAGGACAGTGACATCACTTAAGGAAGATGAATGTCCTGATCGATTGTGCCAAGGGAAGCTCTGGGTTAAGTGTCGCTGATTCATAACCATGTATGGGCAAGCAGCTGAGGTACACAGTAGGCAATAGGGACTTCCAGTTCATAAATATTCACAAGCTATTTACGTGTCCCTGTGGTGGAAAGGACACACTGCCGAGTGCCAAACTCCCTGGACTGCTCCACTGTGTGGTAACTGTGGGGTGTCAGCTCAGCTTCTGCATCTGACTTGCATTATAGCTTTAATCCAGACTCATGCTAGGATTCCTTGGAAACTGTGTGCTTAGCTGAATAATTTATCGTGTGACTTTCAATTATTTATGACTTCTTATAACAAATGATATAAAATCTATAGGTGGAAGAGATTCATAACTTATGAATATCCAAGTGACCATCAGCAGATTGCTGTGTTGTCAAATCCCTGTTTTTGCTGCCTGTTTGCTTCTCTGAAGGAATTCCAAGTGATTAAAACAGTAACAAAATTACTCCCTGCCAGTTGTTGTGTGCATATTCATCTAATTACACTGCTTTCCTTTATTCTTCTCCTTCATTTTATAATAATTACTAGAAATTAAAACTGCAATTTATTAGGACATTTTAGATTTGTGAACAGATATTCATTATCTCCTTGAAAACTGATCAAAGGTGCATTTCCTGTAAGACCTTCCTGATTGTGGCTTACTTTTAAGTAAGTTTTTCTTAAAGAACCATTTTTGGCTTGGTTCAGTCATGTGTGCCTCTGCTTCGTGGTGTGAGGCTCAGCTACCGTGTGTTTCAGCAGAGCTGCCGTGCCTGCTGAGGAGTACGGTCATGCTTGGCCCAAATAAGAGACCATGAAAGCATACTTTGTGGATTTAGCTACAGCAGTTTGAGAAGTGAGCCTTCATGAGCTTTCCACTTGAGTGGCCAAGCATGACTTTCATATTCTGTGAGCAGTGTTACAGAAGTCAAGGCCTAGAGCTAAGTGTCCAAGCAATTTCCTTGCTGAAACCTCTGTGAGAGTGGCTGATGCTCTCATGCTTCGGAGTACACCTGCAATGGAGGTTGCCAGGGAGTGAAATTGTAGATGTTTTGATTCAAGTTTTAGCAGGCAGTCCCAGCTATAGCCACAATGGTTTCGGATAGTTTCTAGTGCAGGCCGATACGATCCTGATTCAAAGACAAGTTTGATAACCTCGGATTCACCCAAAGCAGATTTCAGTGGAGACCATGTGGGAAGGTTCTTTAGTCTCTACCTCCTGCATCCCTGTCAGTGCCCAGCATGGCAGGGTAGGGCTCCTCCAGCTCAATGTAAGAAAATTTAGGAAGTTCCTGTGCTGGATAAGGCTCTAGTGGGGGCTGCAGGGTAGCTTGGCATTGGAGCACAGATGTAAGATTTTACCCTGCCCATGCTGGTGATGGATTTGGCAATTTAAAGTCACAGCCATGCTGCAGTCCTTTGCACAGGCAATTACTGTATTAAAATTTCTAGTTACCTCATAATTAGAAGCATTCTGTGGCTTCTTTGGAATCAAAAGATCCACACTGGAACAGGTCAAGACCCTTCATTCAGCTTGTATAACACAGGTGTCTGTGAAATCCTCCGCAGCGATGTCTGATACAACTTTTACATCTCCTTAGTCACCTTTATGAGCTTTGGTGGTATTGTTATTGGTTTTACTTTTTTTCTTTTTTTACTGCTCCCCTTTTGATACACCTTTCTTAAACTAAGTAGCCTACTTTTTCATTTTCAGTGGGATTTGTCCATTTGACTGGGGAGGATTCTAACTAGGTCTTTAACGTATGTAAGTGGGAGGCAGCGTGCCTCCTAAAGGAAATACTGCTTGGTTTTACAATAAATCTCATCCCCCACAGAACCAAGCTCCCAGGAGCTCCGTGCTGCAGCACTCACCACATTCTGATTAGACATGCAAGCAGTGAGCAGTGCTGGTGGTTGAGTTCGTTGTTTTGAGAATTGTTTGCAAGTAACGTTTCCACCACTGGGTGGAGATCTGTACTTAAGGCATTATTGGTGAATTACCTTTCTTTGAGGTGCATGGGGGAGACAGAATTTAATGATTTTGTAATTAAGCAAATGCCTTGAGATCACTTCTGTCTCATTCATTTTGCTGAAACTGATGTTTAGTTTCTTGCATTGGTAAGCTAGCTTTAGTAAGAAAATGGGGAGAGGTGCAGTATTATCACTTTAGGTTGAGCTGTGGCCACCTGCCTCAAAGATGCTGTAGGTGTTTGAAATACTTGGATATGCCTGTCTACTGCATCTTCTTAAGGGCTACCCTTGTTGGCAAGGTGTTGCCTATTAAGTCTGCATCAGGGTGGTTTGAACTTCTTCCATGCAGAATGAGCCTCCAGTTATTTGTTGCATTCAGTACATTGTAATGAGAAAACTTCTGCAGTGAGTGGAATAAATTCTGGATTTGCTGGACAATCACTGTATTTTTCCCTATTTTTTTCTGTTTTGTTTTGTTTTGTTTTGTTTTGTTTTGTTTTGTTGTTGTGCTTATGTGACTTCCTGGTTACTGTAATTCCTAGTTTGTTGTTTCTCTTATATCCACAGTGTGCCCTTCACGTGTTCTAAAACAACTTTTCAATGTTGCTGGGTAGTTGCTTAATTTTTTAATTGCATGTGTTTCACTGATTGTTAAGACCAGAGTATCATACTCAGGAGGGCTTAAAAGTATTAAAAGATTTTTATCTAACAGTGGATGCTATATGCAATTAATTTCCTCAGCATTGCTTGATTTCCTTTGCCTTTGATTACACATTATTTACTAACATACTTTTGTAAAGTTATAAACCATGCTTTTATCTTTTTCCACACTCCTCTCTTTTTT
>VZTI01005775.1:1894239-1974294 GCA_013397865.1 Struthidea cinerea | reverse complement strand
TTTTTTTTTTTTTTGGTACCATGGATACTTGAATGCATATCAGAAATAAACATTGAAGGAGATGCCTGAAGGAAAGAGACATGTAGGGAGAGTGAATTTTCTCATTAAAGTTGCAGCAATTACTGTTTAAATTACTTTTGGGAATTAGTTCCACTGAAGGGACGATACTGTTGACATAAATATCCTTGCAACAGTGAAAGGAACATAATTCTGCTTACAAATATATTTAAATTCAGAAGAGAACCAATTAAATTTGGCATTAACAAGTGTTTTAGTTGAATTTCTATGGAATGCATTCTTACCGCAACTTTTAGGATATCTGGTTTCCCTTCGCAACTCCTGTTGTTCAAAATAGTCTGTTTTCTGTGAACTGATGAATATAGATCAGGTGATATGAAGGTCTTTCTTCAAATTTCAAATTACAATTAATTTCAAAATTCAAACTAATTCCTACAGAATGAAATTTCTTTTTGGTAGATGCTCTAGCCCGAGGCTGCAAGTTGAGGAGTTATAACATGGTAATTATGAGATGCTTAATCATATTAAAATGCTTGAAGACAAAATGCTGCGTTCAGTCTTTGGTTCTGTAATGGTGTCTCCTCTTATTTGAAAGGGAATGTTAATTAGCAGAGAGCAGTTAATTGTAAAGTATATTAAGTCTGTGTAATGAAATCACAATGGAGAAATGCCTGGTTTCGAAGATTTGTTTTTTGATGGAAGTCTTCCAAGATACAGAGAATAAACAAATTATTTAGTCCTTGTCATATTTCTCAGAAATTTAACCATTTAGGTTAGGGACAGCATGATGCTTCATTGCATTCTTAAGCAAGACTGGGCTGTAGGAAAAAGGTTGGATGAACAGTAGAGGGGGATAATGCAACATGAAACCATAAAGTATTGCTAAATATAAGCTATTAGTCAGTATCTCATAACAATTTTTAGTAATTTTCCTGTTAAGACACAAATTTCTTCACTTCAATCACATGCTGTTAGTATTTGATTTAAAGCTGAAACATATGAATAGACTATAAATGTGTTTACAATTTTATTTTTCCATTTCTCTCTAGGAAAAAAGTTCTAATTTCAAAAATATGTCTTTAGAGGAAAATTCATCCTTTATTAATCAATGCTTACTTTTATTCTGTCATTTTTAATCAATGTAGACGGCAACCCAAAATATCCCAAAGAATTATTCACAATAAATGCATTTTAATATCTAAGTAAATAATTTCATTTAATCACTTGTTCAATTCTGTGGAAGATAACACAATTGCTCTGCTTTGCTTTATAATTACTATTTTTTTCCAAAATTGACACATATGGCTGACCAAAAATAATTTAAATTATGCCCCTTTGTATATACAAGAGTTTGCTCAGTGCAGAGGAAAATGATATAAGCTCTTTTCCTTGAAGCTAACTTATTTCAACAGTATTCTTTTTCATGTTCCAGAAAATATATTCTACATTTTTTGGGATACTAATTAGGAACTGATAATTTTCAAATAACTGTGAACCGTTTTCACCATTATTTGGCCTGCTCAGTGTTAGTGCATATGTTAGAGCATTTGAGAGTTTGGCATCTTGAAAAATATTTGTAAGTGCTATAATTGTGACTTGCTGATGGAAATGGAAAGTGAATCATCCATTTCACTTGCAAATTTAAGAAATCTCGTCGCCATTCAAAGATACTAAAGCGAGGTTAAATTAGTTAAAGTGCTTATTCAGAAAATGAAATTATATTTAATCCATCTGCAGATATTACAGTGCTCATATAGTGATTGAATTCGTAGTGGTTAGCTCAGGGATTAGTTCTCAGTGTCAGTGAATGTTAATGAACAGTGTGGAAAAATTGTTTGGAGAACAGAAAAAAACAAGTTGCTGATGACTGTTCTGGCATTACTAGTAAGTCAATAATGTCCAGGGGGATGACAGAAGAAGTGCAGCATTTGATTTAAGAAGCTGTGCAGCGATACTTAGAATTGAAAAGGGGTTATGGCTTGACTTAATAAATCCATAGTGGGTGTGGGAACCCAAGATTTGATTTTTAGAAGTTACGTAGTAATACTTGGGTCTGAAATGCTTTGGATAATGAGTAAGTTTGTATATGTAAGGAGGAATACCAAACAGCACTCACTGTTTGCTTTTCACTGGAAGTGTGGTAACCCTCTTGATTTTCTCACAGAAATCAAGTGCTCTTAATTTACCATGTTTCTTTCCTTAGCTAAAACCAAGTATTCTTCTACGTAGAACTGATTTGTTTATGCTGACTTTTTGTATTTCATGGTTGCACCAGCTTCCTCTTTCTCTAACAGATAGATGAATGTCTTTAAATTATCTGACCATGCAGACATTGACGTTCCAAATATGATGGATAAAATGTAAAGAATGACTGTTTGAATTTTTGTTGCTAAGCTGTGAACTGCAGGAAAGAAGAAGCAGTAATGGTGGGTGACTTTACCCTGTCTGTAGGTGCCTTTGTTACCAAATTTTCCAGACCGTTTCCATAGCGTGGAAGCTTTGTACAAACTTTCTGCATGAAGGTTGTCACCTCTTCTTCATTTTGGTCCCCATTTGTAGTGCTGTACCTTCTCTGCTTGCCATTTGGTAAGTAGAGTAGAAGGCATCACTAATTAGACAGGCACTCCTTTAATTTTGTTGTTTGTGACCAATTTCAGATCCATTTACAGACCCAGTAAGAGGTGATGCGTTTTTATAGGATTGCACCTGATCCTTGTCCTGAGGAGTTTCCAGGGTGAAGTAGTAGTCCTACAAAGGTCAGCATGGATAGAAATACAGCACACGGTTATGGGTTATGGGTTACAACTCTCCATATTGGCAACTCAAAACCTAAATGAAATTATAATTAACTGCAGTTAACTGAAAAACTGCCTGTGTAAAATGAAGTTTCTGTTTAATTAAAAACTTCAAACTTTGATCACATATTCCCAGATCACAATTTTTCTGTTATTTTATTGGACCTATTTATTCTTGACATTAAAAGAGTTCTATTTCTTTTACTCCCTTCTCAGCAAGCAAATGTACCTAGACAATAATTCATATTGCAGTTTTCTCAATGAACAGAGTGCATTTTGAGAAATACTGCCTTTTAAGAATTGCATCTGATCCAGTAAATCAAATTATATAATAATAAAGTATGTCACCGATGTAAACAAATACCAGATGGGTTGTAAAACATTCAATTTTAGATCAGTGCAAATAGACTGAGATAAACACTGGTGTGGTGTATTGTCAGTCATTAGTAAAGCTCAAAAAGGGATTCCCTCTGCGTGCCCATATTCTGGAGGGTTCCACTTCATGTTTGTTTTTCTCTTGCTTTGAGTCTCACTCTCTTTAGCCCCACTTGCTCCCTGTTATTGTGCTTTCAGACCCAATGTACTGACTTGGCTGCTTTTCAAAGTGTGACAACACAAGCCAGCAAGGTTTTGCTAATGAAAATCAGAAGGTGTTCCCAGAGAAAGCCTTCCCAGGGAAGGGGTATGGGCCTGCTCAGGTGTGGGCACTGTGGAGGCTGGGATGTTGCTTTCTGTATTTTGGGGAGTGGGAGTGGGCTCATCTCTCATGTTATTTTCCAACCCTGAAGGGATGAATGTTGTTACCTATCCCAGACCCAGCTTCCTTCAGGATGTACATGGTGACAGTTGGATTTTTTTACTCTTCAGATATGAATGCTTTCACTACAAGACTCTTTCAGTTGTGGTCAGTTCAAGATAAAGTTCAAAGTGTGTTTCCATTACTGATTGAATGCAAGGCTGAAGTTTTTTTCCACACAGTTAAAATCTGGAGGCTGCTGTTCTGTATTTAAGGTATCTGCTAGCACTTCTATAATAAAGTTTTCTAATTGTGTGTTCATTGACATTTTATCTTTAGATACATGGTCTAGTGGTGGACTTGGCAGTGTGAGATTTGTGCTTGGACTTGATGATCTTAAAGGTCATTTCCAATCTAAACAATTCTATGATCTGCTTATGTGTCTGTATTCTACATTAAGTCGAATTTATAATAATATTTAAATTTAAATTAGCATATCTCATTTAGCATTATATCAGAAGGGGTAGTTAAGTATTGTATTTGGAGGATATCCACATTTTAGTGGGTTTTCTGTATGTGCCACCTAGATCTCTATTTTCTTTGTTCATACAGTAAGTCTGAGATTTATTAGTTCATGCAAACAGCTTTAGACCTTTTAAATCCCGCTTAATACTTGAACCTAAGTGGCAGAAAATATAGAGGCAGATTTTTTGAAAAAACTTGACTGTCAGGTGGATCTGTATACTCCAGATGGAGTCTTGATAAAATCTTAACAAGAGAGGCTATTATTCCCAATATCCAGAATAAACGTTCATGTAACACTCTTCAAAAGGTTTGTTTAAAATACTTCAAACAGTTTACAAAAATTAGTTAAGTAACACAATGCAGGCAGATTTTCAGCAGATGATCTGCAAGTACCATGTCTGAATTATGAGCAATGATGGCTCACTCTTTATTATAAGCCAACCATAAAATGCAGGTTGGATCATAGAAACAGGAACACTTTGTCTCCTTCAAAATGTAGAGCTGGATTTTATTGGTAGAGAGGAGATGCAGTCAGTATGGTTTAGCTAAGAAAGGTTTGTTGTTTTCTTATGATTACTAACCTTTGATTTGTGGATCTCTCAGCCTATTTGCCATCACTAGGGATGCCAAATTTGAGTTATCTTGGGAGCCGTATAAATCACAGCATGTGCCTATTTTAGCTGCCTGTTTGAGTGGAATTTACTTGTGTAAATACTGAAATGGGGTAGGGTGAATTTAAGCACTCTTTAGGTGTTTTATGTATTGAAACGTATAGTTAATTTCTATAGATGAATTTCTATCTAGGCTGAAGACTTTTATCTTCCTTGTTTTTCTTCTAAAGTTAACAGAAAAGAACCACTTCAGATATGGAGACTTCTCCCTTTTCTCTGTGAGGCTTCTGAGAATCTCACATAACTTCTTTGTCAATACTTAATTAACACAGATTTTTTTAGTACATGTTTTAAATTTTTAAGTGTATTTGCTAAGGTATTATCAAAAGCTTTGCAGGAAGTGTGAAGTCTAGTTACATTCTTCATATTTAATGCAGTAAAATCAAACCTTATCTCCATACAGACACAGTACACACATATACCAGAAGCATGCAGATGTGCCTGATCTTGATTGCATCCAGAAGTTTTCTTTCTAGAAGGAAATGTCTTCCAGCTGTGGGTATGAATTAGAATTGCGTTGCAGAAAACCAATACCTTATTTACAAAAAGTATATTTTCTTGATTTCTTCTTCTGGGAATTAATTTAAATAAGAAAAACACCTGTCATCTTGTCTGACAGCTGATGACAGCATTAAGATCGCTGAGTGACTAAGATGACAAGCTATCCCTGCACATCAAAACATCAGGCTTTTATTGCTGTCTTGGGTATACAAGGAACTTGTATTAAGTGGTCTTTAACAAGGACTCATCCTGTTTGTCAGTTCTGTGACATGATTTTTATGAAGGAAGGAGTAATGACCCATGTCAGCTGATGATGAGGAGATTGCAGTAGGTATTGCCTGTCTGCGTTCCATGAAGCTTGTCTGCAGAGATGCAAACAGATCAGAGGGCATGTTTTTTTCCTCACAATTCCTGATGGTGATTAGGCAAGTTTATATGAAAATTCATACATTGCTAGTCAGAAACTGATTGTTCAGATTTAGGAAAAAGTTTTCTTATGAAGAAACACAGCTTTTTTTTCCCCTTAGATAATGTGAATTACTGTAGTTTTTTCGCTGTCACGTTTAACTCCTGTAGCTTTACAACCATGCTCAACTGAGTGGGGAAATTACTAAAAGCACTGTGGAAGCGTCCCTTCAATCTGAAACTTGCCTTTCATGTATTCAAAAGTTTGGGGAAATTCATCACTTTGTTTCAGAAAAAAAACATTATATTCTCTAGTAGTCTTCGATATCTCCTTCAGAAAATAACTATGATCTATTTTTCAGTGACTGGTAAAGTAAATTGAAATGGAATGTGTTGTGTTGTCTTTTTTAAACTTTTAATCAGGAAGATCTTGGCAAAATATGCTTTGTTATAGTGTCCTGCACTGAGGGGTTTTTCCAGGTCAAGTTAACAGTAAACTGCCCTATTCCAGCTTCTGCCTAGAGATAATTCTGAACTACAAATTCTCCTATGGCACATTCATGTGTTAAGGTTGAAGAATATAAAAAATCCCTACATTTTCCCTGCCTTTTCCAGGGGATTTAGGGTCTCCCTAAACAAATGTTAAATACTAAAGGATTAGAATTCATTGAAACAGTGTAATTAGTTTCCAGCCCCAAATCTAGATTTGTACTTTTCACTTATGTGCTGGGGTGAAGGACAGGCTGATCTTTAGGAAAAAATGGACAGCCTGAGTTTATCACCGGAAAAACAGCCACAGAAATATTATTCTCTGCGATTTTTCTCATGTCTCCATGGAGAGACTTGGGCAGAAGCTGAAAATGCATTTCCTTGCTACTCCTTATTTCACATAGGAATCTTGACCATATGTTCTGAGTGGGTTTGAAATCACTTAGATTTCATTTTTTATTTATGTTTGTTATTACGCAGTAATCCATAGCACTGAAAACACGTTATAAAGAAAACAGTGCAGTAGGTAATTAGTGGGAGAAATATTTCAAAACAGTGTTTTTAATATGTTGCTTAATGTATATGGTGACTAGCATATTTGTTTGATTTTTAATGCATTCTCTTTATTTACTCATATTTGCCTCATCATATGATGTTGCCAATATTTGGTCAATGTTACTGTTTTGCATATAAGGAAATTTTGATGGGATTTTGAATGTTACATATTTTTATATTTTTCTGGTTTTATTAATATAAAGAGTTTCTTTTCCTCTAGAAAGGTCCTAAAGGAAATCTCTGTTGGAAACCTAAAGCCTAATGAAACAGTTGAAGCAAATCTGGAAGCACAACTACTCTCCAAATTAGACCATCCAGCCATTGTCAAATTTTATGCAAGCTTTGTGGAGCGAGATAGCTTCTGCATTATCACTGAATATTGTGAGGTGAGACTGAAGAAATTTGACAGAGTGTGTGTATTAAAATAGGGTCTTCTAAGAAGCCATTTTATAAAATGTTTTAGTTTGAACTTTAGTCTTTATTTGTTACTTGTGTCATCACCTTCTACTTGTTAGATGTGTTCCTTTGAGATAAAGAGTGTTATCTGCTCATGTGAGACTCACAGATGAACAAACCACAGAAGATGAAATAGGTAATTTTAAGTGCAAGTTCATTTGGTGTTACAAGTGTTACAAGAAAGGCTTAAATGCAGACACACTGCTGGATCTGTGGGAGAACTCAGAAAGGTTGGACCACTTGTGTGTTTCTGATAGGTGAGAAAGATTGAGATTGGGGGTGTGGGGGCACGATATAAAATCTGGTATAAATGAGGAAGGGTAAACTCACTTGTGATTTGGAGGTGATTACAAGATGCGTAAGCCTGATCACATGTCTGATGAGTTTGGCAGCAACATCGGCTTTATGAAATGAAAAACAGTGTGAGTCAAAGACCAGAGTGTAGTGGATACAACAAATATTAAAGCAGGATATAGTTATCATTCATTTTTTGACTCCAGCATTTGGTTTAAGAATATATTGCTGAAATCTGTCTTAAAGCTTTCAAATGAGAATTTAAACATATTTAAGCCAGCTTTTTAGTTGTTTATATAAAACAAGTGCCTACTTCGTACTAAATACAGATGTGCTCTTTCAAAAAAAATCTGTCATACATAAAGTGATCTTTTAATGAAACTGTGAAGCAAATTTTTCAGTTGTGCTCTGCTAGACATGCTGAAATGCTTTGGAAGATAATGAACTTAGACTACTGGATTATCTGTCCACAAATCAGATTTGATTTAACTAATTACGTTTCTTCAAGAATGTAGCTTTCATGGGAATAATTAAACAAGTACCATTCCTGTCAGTTATTTCTTCCTTAGAAGCTTTCTTTGATGATAGTTAAGTGCGTATTTTTTGCTGGGATATTTAAAAATTAAATCTGAAATGTTCAATTCTGTGATACAATCTGAGTATTTGTTCATATACTATTTTAACACCCGTGCAGAAGATTTTTGTGCCATTCCCTGAATGTCTGACAGCTGGGGTTTGAAAATATTGTCAAATCTTTGAGGAAATCCAGAGCTCAGATCTGAAGGATTATTCTAATCTAGTCCAGCTATTCCCATGCACTCATAATTTTCTCTCTACAAGGTGGCCCAATACGAGATCAATTAAACATGTAGGAATAAAGGAACCTATTTCAGCAGCACTATAGTATCTTTTATCTATCCACTGCTTTTTACTCTCTTTTGAAATATTTTTTTGTTCATTTGGCATAAAGTTATAGGTGAATAAAAAAGAGCATGATAGCAGAGTAATCACAAGCATGACTCCTTGGAGTTTTGGGGTTTTTTATGCAGGCGATATAAACTACCCTGCATGAAAATGTTGTGGTACAGAGTTACCCTATGATCTGGGAGTCACATCCTCAAACAAGCGAGAATGTATTAGAGCAAGGCAAATGAAGGAAGAGGAAATGGATTCACTGGTTATGCACTGAATCTTTTCCGTTTTGAGCCTACTAGGTGAGGTCAGGATGATACTTGGCCCAATTGGATGTGCTTCTGACTTTTTCCCAAAGGACACGTTCTGTGGTCGTGTTGCATTTAAGCCATTACAAAATATTTCATTGAATATTCAGACAAGGAAAAGTACAAAGCAAAGTTGCACGCATTGCCATACAGTTTCTTTTCTATTTTGGTGGGAGTATTTCCAGAAGGTATACTTTTGTATTTACTTATCTATAACCTGCCTTTGTATGTGGTGGGATTTGGGTCTTTTGACCTAAAAGATGCCTGTTTAAATCATGCCTAAATTGAGAATGAGAAAAATGTAGTGCTACCTAATCCTTGTTTGGAGGTCTAGTACATTCAGTTTCTCATGCATAGAGTAATTACCAGATTGGCAGTAATTGGTACTCTTGGGCAGACTCAAAACAAAGAGCACACATTAAGTTGGCATGGAAACGGAACTACCCCCTTGAGCTTTATTCTGTTTTCTCCAAAGTACTGTGACTTATTCATTAGCCACGGTGCTTTGTTCATTCTTGCATGAGTAACCTAGAGGGAGCCTCCAGTGCAGCTGCCCAGTGCTATACCTTGTCCTGTGAAAGAAAAACAGAGAGCATTGGTCTCCGTTGCTCAGCTTGACATCTTTTATTACAACTAAATTTAATCAGAATTATAGAAAATAAGTATATGTGTTCTGTTTTGATCTTACTTGTTGAACTTCTTAGACACTTCCCTCAGTTCAAGATCTGGTGGGTAATATGAACATTATCAACTAAGACTGATTTCAAACAAAGATGCCTTAATGATCATTGGATTTCATTTTGTAGTATAAATTGGACTTCAATAAAATACAGTTTTTTCAAGGCAGTTACTTTAAAAGTTACATCATTTTAATATTTTATAAGGCAGAACTGGTTGTACTTTCCCCCAGACAATTATTTATGTCTCTTGACTGCGGTCTCAGCTGTGATGTGAGTACACATATGCTAAGGAAATCTGGGCAAAAGGAATAACTAAAGCAGTCCATGCCTGTCCACGTTATCAGCTCTAGATACTAAGCTGTTTTAAATAATTTACTGGTGTGTTTGATACTCTTGATATTTAAATAGAAACTGCAGCTTGGAAACTCCATATGTATCTAATTTGTTAAATTGTTGAATTCCTTATGAATTTCATTATACTGACCTTCCAAAATGCTGAATTGGGTTGACAAAATTTTTCAGGGTTTCACAGCAGCAGTATTTCAGCAATCTTTTATGATGTGTTTTTGTTTTCCTTTTTTTAGACACAAAATCAAGGTTAAATTAATTGTAGGACATTGAGACCAATCTTCCCTGCTTGAAGGTAAAAAGCTATGCAGTTATATGAGGGCACATGTAGTGCATTATTCAACTGCTTTTGTTCTCCTTAGACCTCTTGCAGGAATTGCCCCTCAGCTTCAGAGTATTCACTGCCCTAACTCTGTAGGTCCTGCACTTACTTTTCTTTGCATTTTTCTTGGCAATGTCTTATTGTGAGAGGGGACACATTGGGATAGGGAGAAACGGTGTTTGGAGCCTGCTGCACTTCCTGCACTTCATCTGTCCTCACCTGGATGGTACACAGTCCTTTGAGGCCAGCAGCCAGCTGACACGTTTGAGCACCCCCTCAGTCCTGGGCTCTGGATGGTCTGGGGCATCTGTCTGGAACAGTTTATTTTATAATAATGACTCATTGTTTTTGAGGTGCGTGAGTAGATTCAGGCACAGCCCATCTGGTTGCCATGCAATGGAGTACCCAGCAACAATTTTTCTTTCCTTCCTCTTCTCTGCCGCAAGCAACCGGGGGAAGCTGCTGAACATTTGGAGTTGCAAAGGGGAAGCAGCTGCTGAGAGTTCCAAGTTCCCCAAAGAGCTCCTCTCTGGGCTGCAGCAGGGCAGCAGATGGAGAGTTGAACCCATATTCCCTTCCCTAGTGAATGAGATGATTCAGACATTTCAATTAAAAAATTGCAGGACATTGTCAGGGAACACATTTTTGATAGATGACAAAACAGATTTGCTTTGTTTTAACACACTGACTTCTGAATGTTGTAACTGAGAACCAGAAAGGCCATAGAAATTACTGTAAACTCATGTCAGAAGCACATGAATGTATAGATCTGCAAGGACAGAACCTGCTTATTTTGTAGCAGCAGTATGAAGCCCTGTGGTGTTTGGAACAGAAAAACAAGAAATGCTGAAGACATCATAAAATGGTGAGAGTCAACAGTGCTGAGGAATAAAGGGTTGTTGATGGGAAATGGTGGTACTGGTACAGTCATACAGGTGAAATAGTTTCTTGTATATGGCACATAAAACTTCTGATTTTATGTCGAATGTACAATGTAAAAGTAATGATTTATGGCAAATAAGCTGTCCTGATGTAAGGTAATCAGTCACTAGAGTGTGATCAGACTCACAGTCCCTTTGCTCTGGGATTAGTTACCTCAACACATTGCTTACCATTAATGTGTGTGCATTCTTGTAGACAAGATGGATTTATTTTATAAACTGGATAAACAATCAGCTGACCACCATCTGTGTATTTTTGAGCAAAAAGAATGGTTTTCCTGGAAGTTTCCTCAAAATCCTCTTTCATCATGTTATGCAAGTGATATTTCCAGGTATCTGGATTACAGTTTTCAAGTAGTCTTTTTCTGGATATATTTTCTGGTTTAGTGGCACTCTCTACTGTGTGTCCATTCTACATTGTTCCATTCCTAGTGCTACTTCAAGATCAATTGTTATTTTAATGGAGTATCACAGTAACACATGCTACATATTCTTGAGGATTTAAGTCTGCTTTGTTTCTGGCAAAAGTGAGTTTGAAAGAGGGCAAAGTATCATAATTAAAGAGACTGTATTTTAATTCTTAAGAGAACAACATGGCTTCCTTGATGCTGACATGGTTATTATAACATAATAAATGAGTGTCTCTTGTCTGTCCAATGTTTGATTGGAGTGGAAATGCTTTTCTCAAATTTATTAACTTATTTAGACTGATCAGGACAGATTAATTTTACTTACCTGGGTGCCTATATGTAGGCAGTCAGTGTAGGCCCTCATCATAAATCTTTGCACAGAAATAGCGTTTCTGCAACATGATCCATCCCTTCCAAGGTAGACAACTGGATGGCAGAGATAATTGCACTATACAGGTGTGTGTTCCTTTGTGTTGACTGTAAAGTTTGAGGGTGACCAGCTCAGATACTGAAGTTGGGTGACATGAAGTAAGAACAGTTGGAAACTTCGCTGATCTTGTGTAACACTAAGAGAAAACTACGAAGCCAGACTGATTGACACCATTTTGATCCTCACTTGTGTATGCTTTTGGTGCTGGCAGAGTTCAGAATTCACGTGCATGTGTTGATTTTACAGACCTACATGACAGGATGCCTGAAGGTCTAAGGAAGTGGGGTCCTGTACTATGATGAAGGACATAGCATTTTGAAAACTTACTTTAAATGGACAAATATGTTGTGATATTTTTCAGGGTGGAGATCTAGACTTTAAAATTCAAGAGTACAAAGATTCTGGGAAGATGTTCACTCAAAGTCAAGTAATAGACTGGTTTATACAGTTGTTACTCGGAGTCAACTATATGCATGAAAGGTACAGTCATTTGATATGAGAATGTTTAGCTCGGGAGGGGAGTGAATGGACTTACTGACTAGTTGGAGGTACTCAAACAGAAGTGAAAGTTCTGTTCACTAAACTATTGTAGTTAGTATATGTCAGATACCTCAAGTGTAATTAATTACCTATCCTGCAGGAACATTGTACATTCTGTATTTTAGCAGGACAATGGTAGATGTCTTCCAGCATTAGATACACTTTTTTAAGAGCCAAATGGAGAATGTAGCACAGTAGAAATAGTTCAATATTGTTAGAAGAAAATGGATTAAAAGCTTAAAACAAAGTCATCTTTTTAAAGGGAAGTCAAGAAGCATGTCCTGCACGTGTTTACTGAGAAGCATCCAATAGATGGGCTTTTTGGGCTCCCGGTAAAATCAGTGGAGTTACATGCATGCATTCTTTGAAAAGAGACATCACTTTTAATAGCACATCAAAGATTAACTTAAAAAATTACTGCAGGTCATCCAGATATGAGGAGATCACTCATGGTTGGAGCAGGGATAGTGTATATAGATGAATGTCTACCTGGTTCATCTCCATGAGTGTAGCTCTTGTCTGCAGAGTGATTTTGGCAGGCTGACTGCAGTGATGGAAAGATTTCCCTTGTTGCCAGTGTGCTGGACGTGTACAATGCCTGTCTGGTCCCTTTTCTGCATCCTATTTTGCAGGGCATGGGTAAAATTTGCTTGCCTGAATTTTAGGTGCAACTGAGCAGTAGGTGGAGAGGTCACCTGTCATCAAGAACAACTGTTCCTGAGTTGAACTGAAGTTAAGTGTGTGGGATGTGTCTGACCTAAACTAATGGATGCCTAATGAGTTTTTGCAAGTGTCAGACTGTGAGGGAAAAGGGCAGAGTGAATTGCTGTCCAAGATGCGAGAGCATTTTTGTTCCTAAATGCCAATTTATTTAGGACTCGTACATGAAATGCTGCCCTTCCAGTGATGGGAGGACCTGAAGGGAACTCTCTTGGGATGCTGTGCCTCTTCGGCATTGACCTCAGACCAAAAGGACAGAGGGAAATGGAAATAAAAATCCTGACAATTTAACGAAACTATCAGGGTGGTTTGGTTTTTTTTCCTCTCTTGAACTTCAATTTAACAACTTATCATTAAAAGTTTTGGTACCCTGGAAAGTCCCCTTTTGGCGAAATCCTTTCTTTAACATATGTGTTTAGAAGGTGTTTTGTGCAGAATAATGCAGAATAATAATATAAACATTGCATTTGGACTCATGGTCGTTGTAGGCCTCTTCCAACTGAACTATTTTATTTTATGCTGTGAGTTATTCTTTTTGTCTTTCATTTTCTGTATTTCCTTATGCCTCTTTTATCTCTTGTTTTTCCCATTCGTCCCTCTTTTCTACTCTTCTCGCTATTTTACCTATCTTCTACTAGTTCTCAAACAAATCTTTAAAATTAAATAAGATCCTAAAAATAAACTTAATTTGGTAAATATGTATATAAAATTTGGTTTCCTGAAAAGTCAGTTAATTCTTCATTTAAAGCAATTTGATTTTCCAAACATCATTTCATTTTCTCCTTTTCAATCATAGCTAATAGTACCTCTCCAGACACTTACAAATAACTTGATGGTTTTAATTTTTAGATATTTATTTGTATCTTGTATTATTTGGTTGTATGTACATTACAAAATTTAACCTTTTTCTTACTATTATAGAGTCAAAAAATAGCTTAAATGGAAAAGGTTAGGCTTAAAAGAATTTAAAACTACCTACACAAATTTGAAATACTAAAACCTAATAACAGCCCTCTGTTTCTGTGTAGAGGAATCATGCATGATTTCTTCTCTACTGACATGGAAAAAAGCTGTAGTATATGTTTGAATTATGTTCTAATGCAAAGAAAGCTTTTCCCTAGAATTAGAAGCTTGTTTACAACCTGTGGGTTGGTCCTCCCCCCTGCCATTCCTAAGAAATCTCAGCTGCTGTGGACAGGAGTTTTTTTTCCAGAGCAGCAAAAATTATGGTTTCAAACATAGACTATTCACTTGTCCTTCTTGCACAACTTTAATTGAACTTCCACACTTTTTGAAAACTCTTATGCTGGAAACTTGATCTAATTTTTTTAAAAACTTGAAACTTGAAAACAAAGTTGTCTAGAAATAAACAGATTCAATCCTTATCTGTCTTTGTTATAAACAAAGGGAGAAGTAAAAGAGAGACAACACAATTCAGTGGTCTGATCTAGACGGAGACTTTTAGCATGAAACCATCCTGTAGTCTCTGGTAGTACACATAGCCCATCACATGTCAGTGCACAAAATTAATCCCACAGCAATCAGGCAATGAGGCCATTGATTGATTTAACCTCAATTTGAATAAGGCTGACCATTATGTTACCCATCATTTTGCTAATCTTTGTGAAGAATTTATGAACACAGAGTTTTATAAGGTTACTCTTTATGGAAATAGCAGGTAATACAGGGTTCAGACTTACACAGAACCTCTTACTCCTCTGCAGAGTTCTTCAGATAGAGTAAAGAGAAATTAACTGCGCAAGATTTCACAGCAGTAATATACTTCAGCTTCCCTCACCTTCCCTTGCAGCTCATTCTGTTGCAGGCAAAGCTTCATTCAAGGAGGGTGCCCACTGCTCAGGGCTTGTCTTGTTCTTTTATGACTATGAGACAACAAGCAGGTACTCTACAGAACACAGATATGGGTATATTTACAGCCCAGATTTGAAACTGTCCTTAAGTGTTAATGTCTACCCAAAATAACCACTCAATTACCACTTCACTGTCCATCAAGTAAAGTTTTGCTGGAGCCCAGTTAATTCATGTTGCCTTTATAGGTCTGTCTTTTCCTACAATAAAAAAAGTTGCTCTCTTTCTTTAACTGGATTTACAGTGCAGGCTTGTTAATAATTTCTTACTAGTGTTAAAGTATTCTTTTCAGGTAAGGTTTCAGCTGGTACCTTGTTTATCTTCTGACATATCATGGCAGAATGAGTTGCATTGCAGTGAGAGATATCGTCATGGAAAGCTCAAAAAAATCACCCCAAATATTTCTTTGTCATGTTACTATATAAAAGCATCTTATAATTATTGGTAATGCAAATAAGATACATAACATTTTCATCAATATGTTGCAAAATTATATTAGCATTACATTGTAATTCAAACTAAAGTGACCCAAACATCTTTTCATCTCCTTTTCAAATATGCCACTGAAAGCTTTCTGGATCATTTTTATACTTCAAGATACCTGTTATTAAAATAATAGATATTCAGGAAAATTTCAGCTTCAGAAATTCTGTGGTTATATTTCTACAAAGGAGTACTTTTAAAAGAACGTTGAAACCCACCGATGCTCAGAAACAGTGTGCAAGAATAATGCAGTGAAAACTAGTTATTTGAAAGGATCTGTGTGATGAATGTTAAGAATAGTCCTTATAAATCTAAATTACCACAACAAGATTTCTGTAAAACTCTCTGTGTGTGTGTATATATATACACACATATATATGGGAGAATAGTAAATATCACCTTAGTTTTATTTCCTTACTGATATAATATATGAGTGTATGCGTATTGCTCACAGAAGTTGTCAAATAGAGAACAAATTATTTATAAACATGGGTGGAGGCATACTGAATAAAACTTTCATTTTTCCCAATGTGCAAACCTTTTTCTAATGAAAGTAAAGGCATTACTTTCAGGACAAAAAATTGAAAGAAAAATAAGTGAAAAAAAATTGCTGTAAGGAGTATGAAGAACTCTTTTCCTTGACCCATAAAAATAGAAATGTTTCTTTTTCATGCCCAGTCTACGTCCATACTGCAATGAATTCTAGTATTATTTTTCATGGGGTTTTTTCCCATTTGTGAACTGAGTATATTGAATTGCATTTTTTTTCTCTTCTTGCAAAAAATATTTTCAAATGAGTTGTGGATGAAATTGTGTATTTAAATTGTGCTGCAGAATGCGTATTTTCTAATCTTAATATAGAAAGTATTTTGGAAATAATTTCATTATGTCAATGCTTAAGACTTTAATAATTCAAATTTGAGATAATACTTGAGGATTCCTCAAAAAAAATTAAAATTGAGTATTATATTTGTTTTCCCTGCCCACATCTCAAGAATCTTAGAGCATCAGTTTCTTTCTTTACATGATCTAAATGGCCGAATGACAACTGTATTTGTGTAACCAAATACAGTTTCTGTAGCCAGTATGTACCAAATGCTATTCTATCCTTCCTCCTGAGCAGAGCTAATGATTAATCCTGTGTGTTAGCAATCATTTCAAAAGTGGATGAATTCTAGTTTAGGTGAGGTTGTAGGGAACAATGCTTTTGGAAGTGTTATTAACAAGAATAAGTTGAGAATATGTTTTGTATACTGCAGAGATACTTTGTTTTTCTAAGCGGCTGCAGAATTACTGTCACACATGTAAGATTTATAGAAATTAAGAAGATTCTGTATATCCTTACATGGTGTGTAGCTCACAGTGGTTTTTTTTTTGAACTCTGATAGAAAAATAAGTCTGTAAAAGCTAATTGTTCTGTTTCTTTTCCTTTTCATCTTTGTCTTTGTAAAGTTCTTTCATCTTCCACACTGTTACTGTAAAAAATTGAACTACTAGCTTAGGCTATATACATATTTGTCTTTGAAGTAATACTTTTGCTCTGAAGGAGTCTTCTCTTAGATTTGAGAAGCTCTTATTGCTGTTTCTCTCATCCCTTTTTCTCTTGTGAGGCATCTCATTGCCTGGCAGAAAATAAGATGTAATGCTTTTAAGGCGAGTCAGATAGGAAGACTTGCCTTTCTCCCTACCTCTGCAGCTCATGCTGTCTGTATCTGTATTCTTAAGCTGGGATCCCCAAGTACATTTTTATTAGGTTGCTTAGGCTCTCACCCTGCCTGTGAGTGCCTGTGAATGCATCTCTCTGTGTGTATATGAAGCTCCTTAATGCCATTGTCCATGGATTGTCACTGGCAGAGTTAGACTGTAGCAGTGGTGGGCTGGCCGTTCTGAACAGGGCTGAAGTTAAATACCTGAAATACTTAATACGTGACTCTGAATGCTTCCAGCATGGATGAGGCTGAATTTCCTTTTCTATTCCAGACGGATACTTCACAGGGATTTGAAAGCCAAGAATATATTTTTGAAAGATAATCTTCTTAAAATTGGTGAGATTTCCATACTTTTTAAAGATATATTTATTTTCATGCGATAGAACAGTCCAGCAGACATTTTGTCAATAAGGAGATTTAAAGAAAATCATGTCTGAAATAGCATTTTGATTTGTGGTCAAACATTTATTTGACAGTCAGACACCGGGAGAGGCAGTGAAATCTCTACCTCTGAGGATGCTTCAAGCTTGGCTGGACCTGGACCTGAGCAGCCCCATGTAACTTGCTTTGAGCCAGGGGTTTGAATCAGAAGACCTTGTGAAGCCTCTTCAAACCCACATTGTTCTGTGATATATTTTTGTGGTGTTTTTAATTTGAGGAATTACAGAAAATTGTTTTTCCCCCTTTTTTAAATAGTAGCAGAATTTTCTGGACATACAGTCATTTTATCATGTCTAACAGTAAACAAAAAAAGTTTATATGAATAGATATATATATTTATATTAATAAATTATTGTTTCTACTGATGTTTTTAGGAGACTTTGGTGTTTCTTGTCTTTTGATGGGTTCATGTGATCTTGCAACTACTTTTACTGGTACACCATACTACATGAGTCCAGAAGTACTGAAGCACCAGGGATATAATACAAAATCTGACATTTGGTGAGTAGTCAGAATGCTATTTTGGTTGGATTAGGCATTTATCCCCACTAAAACTATTTCAGGACATTTGAATCAGATGTTGCAATCTGAGGCCTTGCCATTTGTGTTAAGAAGCATGTAGTTGGCTTTTATTCTGGGTTATCTGAGACTTTAAAGGAGAGTAAAATTCAGGTCCAGTCTCTGATGTGATACAGGATGATTGTAGACAAAGTTCAGGTTTTTCTAGGAAGAGGGAAATCTCTTTTTCTCTCGTATTGAGGTAGATGAGTTGAAAGAAGCAACTTTCTGTGAAACTTTGGGTGGACAAGCAAAGAGTGATTCTGGCTGAGAAGATAGCAGAAGGACCTTCTTAGGAACTAAATTTAAAATCATTGGCAAATGTTAAAAGCAATAAAGTGTTTGGAAGTGGAGTTGAAAATGATAATAACTGTGGTGTTAGAAGAGAAACAAAAGGCACTCAGTTTTATAAGAGGCTCAATGGTAGAAAGTGTCAGTTCTGCATTTAGATGGCACAAATTCTTGAGATCAGGACTTCTGAGGTGATGATTAGAGAATCAGGTCTTGAAGCTGAGATCTGTTGAAAGACTTTAGGAAACTTTTATGTGTGAGGTACTCTTCCAAGCTAAGATGGAGAACAATTTTTTTGGATGGGGAAAATACCTGGCTTGTTTGTATGTCTGTACTAAAGCATGTCATGTTTTAAGATAATAGTGTTGAGTTTTTAGATTTTGTCATAGTATTTTATTTAAGGGGCTTTGTTTCTTTTATGAGGTGTTTTGTTGGTTTTTTTTTTCCCTGTAGGTGTGTATATTAGAAGATTCATTTTTTATAAATATTTCAAACCAGAAAAGCTCCTTTGTAAAACATTTGGCCACTGGAATATAGTTTGATTGCTCGATAATTTACTCCAGCTTCATCTCAGTTCTGCCTTTTCAAAATATTCTTGTGACTGCAGGATATATTTCTGAAAGTGGAGAACAGTCACCTGTATTTTCACATAGTAGCAACCATTTTTCACAGTTGACATATTCAGTCCAGCCAACTGATATGTCAGGAATCTCATCTCATGGTCTGTGTAGCTGATGCCTATGGATTTGATGTCAGATTCTCTCTTGTTCATCTGTAGCAAATATCAGTTAATACATGTAGTCAATAAAAATATATTGGGAGAAGATTGCAAAAGATGTCAAAACAAATGAATAGTGAGGGAAGCCTGCCTTTGGTGCTCTTCTACTGTAAGGAATAATTTCTTTTATTGCAGTGCAAATAGAAAGTAAAATACATGTTTAAGTTCTATTTGTGGTTACTGGTGTCAGTCCATATAGGTCATTGAAGCTGTATAGAGTAAACATAAGCAGAGTTTGGTCCAGTATTTTTATAAATGATGTGTTTATCACCCTTTCAAAATTTGCAAAAACTCAGAAAAAAGCCCCCCATCCCAAACTCAGTAGCCACCGGCTTTCTGCTATACTTTCTGTTTTTTGTAATCTTTCCAAAGCATTACCAAGAGCACCCATCTGAGGGTGAAACTGCCTTCAGTAGGAGGTTCTTGGCCCTCACTGTAGGGGCACTAAGGAGGAGGTGTGCCCTGACTCGGTAGTTCCCCAGCCCACAAATCCCTACTTTTTTTTGAGCCAAGAAACTCTTTTCATCAGAACTCATATGTTTGATTAATACTCTCATCATTTCATCTTTTGATCTTTTAATAGTGATTCTGTTTGATTTTTTTTTACTGTCCCCATTTAACGGGGCCCAAAACACAAGAGATCCCTGAGCATACAGGGGAGCCTGCCCTGGAGGCTCCAGGTGAGATTAAGTCCTTGGGCCACGATGCAGGAAGTTTAGTTGCTCATGAAGAATCAAAGACTCATAGAATGGTTTGGGTTGGAAGGGCTCTTACAGATCATCTTGTTCCAACCCCCCTGCCATGGGCAGGAACACCTTGCTCTAGATGAGGTTGCTCAAAGCCCCATCCAGCCTGGCCTTGAACCCTCTCTCTGTTTGAAGCTGTTACCCCTTGTCCTATGATTACATGCCTTTGTAAAAAGTCCCTCTCTGGCTCTCCTGCAGTTCCCCCTTATGTACTGGAAGGTGCTCTAAGGTCTCCCTGGAGCCTTCTCTTCTCCGGGATGAACAGCCCCAACTCTCTCAGCCTGCCTTCAGGGAAGGGGTGTTCCATCCCTCAGATCATCTTTGTGTACCTCTTCTGGACTTCCTTCAACAGGTCTGCATCCTTCTCATCTTGAGGGCCCAGATTTCGATGCAGGGTTCCATGTGAGGTCTCAGAAGAGTGGAGTAGAGGGAAGAATCTCCTTCCTCAGCCTGCTGGTCACACTGCTTCTGATGCAGCCCAGGATGTGGTTGGCTTTCTGGGCTGTCAGCACACGTTGCCAAGTCATGTTGAGCTTTTCATCAAGCAACATCCCCCACATCCTTCTCCTCAGGCCTGCTTTCAATGCATTCTCTGCCCAGTCTGTATTTGTGACCTAAGCGCAGGACGTTGCAATTTGCCTTGTACTCCATAAGGTTGGCATGGGCCCGCCTCTCAAGTCTGCCAATGTCCCTCTGAATGACAGCCCTTCCTGCCAGCATGGGGACCATACCAGACAGCTTGTTGTCAGCAAACTTGCTGAGGATACGCTCAGTCCCTCTGTCCGTGTTGCTGACAGAGATGTTAAACAGCACTGTTTGTTGACCCCGGAGGAATTTCAAGGAGTTGCCCAAGTCTTTTATATGTAGCTGAAATGACATGCTCTCTTCAGACTTGTCCTTCTGATCTCTAGCAGGACTCAAAAATTCACACACAAAAATTCAGAATTACGAGTGTTCTCATGTTAAATATAAGATAATGTAAAATATCTTCTGGAAATGACACTTAGTGCTATCTCTCTACCTTATCATGATCTTCTCACTGTTCAGTCCAGTTAATCATTGTTGATTGGAAAGACCTTAATTTATGCTGCATTACTGATGTGCTCTAAAGAAACACTGTGCTTTTCAGGTTCACTGAAACCGTCTGCAACTGGCTTTTCAAAACTGGCTTGAATATTCACAGTGCTGCAGCTGGTGCAAGAACTATTGTCCTTTACAGCCCAAGGTCAATAGGTGGGAAAATGCTTCATGTTTTACAGTTCTTCCCTATGGAAGTTCTGCAGTTGGGCTCAGAGAAGTGGCAGCATTTATGTTTTTCTTCAGTTGAAATGTCAGGTCTGGAGTTCTTTGCTATTCCACGCTTTATGTCAAATCTAAATTCACAGGAGGCAAATTAAAATTAGCTCACATGTTTTCCCCAGCATCCCTGAGCTTGGACTGGCCGGGCCTTGAGAGTAAACCTTTGCAGATGGCAGAGTCTGGGGTTTCCTTCTTTCCCGACAACAAGCTTCTTCAGGGAGCTGATTTCAGTTCAGCAGTTCACCACTGCTTCTTCCCATCAGTGCTTCCCCCTGCGGATCTGGCAGACGGAGAAGAGTCAGAGCAGTGCCAGCAGCTGAGCCAAGACAGAGGGAGCCCAAGAGGCCAGGGCAGGCCAGGGATCCGTCAGTGATGTGTGTGTGTGTGCAGTTGGGGCTCGCTGGTAGCCCAGCACAGCGTGACCCCGAGGCGCTGCTGTGCCGCTGTCCTGGTGTCCCTTCCTGCCCTTACACACTCCGTGGTGAGACTGATGTTGCTGGGGGTCGGCCGGCATCCCCCTGCCTCCAGCGCTTGGCACTGCCTTCATGTGTCAAGAAAACGGAAGGAAACAGTTATCAGCAATAAAATTTATCTCTTCTTTTCAAAGATATGAGCAAATAAGGTAAACTTCATCCAGGAACTTTTCAATGGATTTGTGCATATTATATGTCATAAAATCATCTCAGAAACAAAAATTATAACAGAAATAATAGTTGAAAAACAATTTGTTTCCCCCCTTAGAGACTTAACAAAGTTTTCATAAGAGAAGTATAAATAACTTTCTTTTTGTCTTTCAGAGACAAAGCAATGTCACAATCGCATGTAAATTCATTGTACTGTCTTCCATCAAGTACTGTCAGATTTGGACAGATGGTTTGTCTGTTGTGTTTGGGTAAATTGGGTTACCCACACCACAGATCTCGACGCTTTCATTTCATTGTGCTTGCTTGTCTGTGCTTTTCCCCCACTTTGTCTTTTTCTTCAATATTAACAATGAAAAACTGGAGCAATGTTGAGGCTGAGGGGCTGGGGCTGGGGGACACAGCAGCAGGGAGTTCTCATTGAATAGCTGATGAGTCAATATTGAGGAAATTGAATTCAGAGGCATTTCTCACAGACTCTGAAGCCAACAAATTGTTAAGACCTTGTGATATGATCAGACTAAGAGATATAAGCCATTAAGGTATATGCATTTACATTACCTGACTTTTGGAGTTGAATTTAAAGCCAGCTTGGATCTTACAACCTTTGAAGAGCTGTAACATTTTCTTACAAAAGATCAGAAGATGTTAAAAGGATGACAGTGTTTATATAAGCAACACCAAAAACCTCAGGGTGGTTTCTCCTAAGAAGGAAAAGTTAGGGGTCTCTCAGTTGAGACTGGGGAGAACACACTGAAGCCTGTCCAGATGCTCCATTTTACGATGTAATTGAACATAAGTAGCTTCAACATGAACTGGTCATGCCACAATTTTGCTGAAATTATCTGCTGTTTGGGAACTTTGTCAAACCTATTCATGAATATAGGGAGTTGTCAAACCAAATGTGCTGGCTGGGTGGCTTAATGAACATTTTAGAATTTTATAACACTGGCACTTATGCAGGCTAAGATTATAAAAGTAATTAAATTATGTGTTTGGATCATGTGCAGATTGCTTATGGGAATTGGGAAGCAATTTCCTCCTGCTCCTTACAAGGTGTTTAGACCAGAAATGTAGAAACATAACTGAGAAATGCAGTTTTGAGCCAAAAGCTTGTCGGTTACTTCCCTGGGTGTTTGCAGCTCAGCAGCTCTCTTGGGAAGAAATAGCCTTGCTCTGGCACCTGGGGCAGCCTTTCCCAGCTTAGGAGATATTTATTTAATTTCAAAGATTTATATCCTGCAGAAAAAAAACCTTATTCTTTTTCTCTCACTTTTATTTACTTTTTTTTCCTACTTTTTTCTTTCACGGGACAGATGGGATTTTCCCTGGGTAATCGGTTCACAGCCCTGCCTGCAGCAGAACGCCCTGGGCATTCTTTTCATCTTTCTCCACCTCAGGTGTAGTCAGAGTACTAAACTAGATGAATAAATCAGCTTCCCTGATGTGTCACATCATGTGTTCCTAATGTCTCATTAAACAATTTCTAGCTGCCAGAATCAAGCAGCTTCCAAAACAGATTGATTCTGCAAAAAGATGTTATAGTACAGTCTGTCAGGTTGGGATTTTCCTTCTTTTTTTCTTCTCTCTGGCTGATTTCCATTTTTATTTGAGGCTTTCAGATGCTGTGTGCGTAGGGGTTTTTTGTTGTTCTTTTTGCTTTTTCTCGTGTAGTAGTTATCTTGTTTCAGAGGTTGAACATACATCATAAATACAGTTTATCATGTGTGTTACTGTTTATTGATTTTGAAAGTTTGAAAGCTGTTTGACAGTTAAATCTTTAAAAACTTAGGCAATTATTTATTTACCTCAGTAGTTGTTCTTTAGTTGGTTCTTAGCAAAAATGCTCTGCTAATGGTTTTCACATACTTGCTTGAAAAGTACCAGGGAGTGGAGCACCCCCCTCAGCTCTCTCTCTTCTTCCTTATTTGCACTGTATGTAGAGCCTGGGTTTCAGCTTTAAAGTTATTTGCTCTTGTTCTTTTATTTCCAGATGGACAAAAACAATTAATCTTCTTTAACCAAAATGAATAATTGAAACTTTATTCATTATTGGCTTTCAAAGATGTTTATACCCCTTTCCTGGGTATAAACCATTCACCTGGGTATAAGCCATTCACCCATACATATTTCTTATCATTATGCTTCATTTTCTTACTTCTTCTGGAATCACAGATTAAATCATAAATACCACAGTCAAATATAAAGATATTTAAGCTGGTTACTTAGATGAGCCTTGACCTATTTCTGGCTCTCACCAGCATTTTCTATGACCTTGCTCAAGTCAATCATTGATCAAGTCAGCCCCCCTGACTGGAGAAAAAGCTGAACATCCTCCAAGGCCTGCAAAACTCAACTCCCCTATTTTTTAAAAATCATTTGTTGGACAGAACTCAGCTGAAGTGCAAAGTGTTATGAATAGTCATTATGTGAAATTATTATGAGAGTGTTTATTTTAAAATGTTCAACTTGGTGACCTTTTATGATGGCCATTAGGGCCGGTGAATAAGGTGATGGTAAACCAGAGAGCCTTTTGAAATTGTTTGCAGTCATTCCTCCTGGTTTTTAAGGATTTTAAACTGACACTGGTCCTTAGGTATGTGTCGAGACCTACTTGTTCAGATTTTTTCTTTTCTTCGCCAAATAAAATTTTGGCAAAACTTAGTTTTATAAGTTGCAATATGATACTCATCTAAATTTTCAAATTTCTTTGAGTACAAATTCATTTCATAATCTATTTTGTGTATGTTGCCAAATTATTGAAATCACACTGGAAGGCACTTTCGTTATTTGAAAGTGGCATTATTTAATTTGAACTTGAATTTTAGCCTCAGTTTGGTGTCAGAAATTAATTTGCAGAACAAATGTAACCAGGCCTGTGTCCAAACACTACTAAACTGTTTTCTCAGTCAGTCACTAATTAAAATTTTTATTCCTCATTTAATGAGTAATCATTTAAAGTAGTTAATATAATTGTGTTTTACTTTATTTTTAAATATATGTATATATTTACAAGTATATATATATACAGAATACAATTTGTGCCTGTACTTATGAAAATAGAATGATGATTTTTCCTGTTTATAAATTTACTAATTTGTGATCTGAATAAAAATATTTTAGGTGAAAAGGACATCACAATAATGAAATATCTTTCTCATGGGAAAAGGGCATACAATTGAGATTTTACTTACTGTAATGTTACTATGCATGTGACTTTCAAAAATGTTATATATACTATTCCTATTTATTTATTCTTCAAGGTCTCTGGGATGCATTTTGTATGAGATGTGCTGCATGAACCATGCATTTACTGGACAGAACTTTTTGTCTGTTGTGTTAAAAATTGTGGAAGGTGAAACACCTTCTCTTCCTGATAGATATCCAAGCAAACTGAATGCTGTGCTATGCAGGTATGTTATTTTCTTGTTTAGCAGGTTTTAGTAAATTTGAACAATTGCTTAATTACTCCTTTTGGTTTTTAATCTTTCAGCATGTTAAGTAAGAATCCTTCATTGAGACCAGCAGCATCAGAGATCCTAAAATCCTCTTATATTGATGAACAACTCAAGGTATGGAAGAAAAAGCAGTAGCTGTACATCTGCCATTTGAGTATGTATTTTACATACATACTCAATGGAGGCAGGGAAAACATGTTGAGAAAAAATAATTTGATAGCTGTTCATGGGAACATTAATCTAGGGGACTTTCAGAGCTATAGTACAAACATGACTGAGGAATGAAGCCCTCATCACTGGACATGCTGAATGTATCCCCTCTTAAATGTTATGAGCAATAAGAAAAACAGACATTTATGCATAACAAATGTAGATCACTTGGGCCTGGGTGCATATATCTCTAAACTGTTCTGGTTAGTCATAGTTTTAGTGAAAACCATTGCCTTTTGCTCTTTTTGCCCAGGCTTCAGTGCCTGTATTATTTGGCTTTCTGAGAAGGCGGGGGGAAGGAAACTGCTTGGTCGGGGGGGGAAGGAAACTGCTCAGTCAGTTTTTATATTAGGATGGTATTGGGTAATAGCTGAAGATTCTGGATAATTTTATTATCAAGTCTTGATACCCCTTCTATTTTATTTCCTTGCAGAAAATACAGTACAAGTTCACAAACGTGACTGAGAAAGACAAGGCACTTAACTGGCAGAAAGAAACTGCTCCCATTTTTGGTGCTGTGTAAGTATTTTTAACAGTTTTATGGGCAGTAGTATATGAACTTACAGTGTTGCCAAATAATGTCATTAACACTTGTGTCAATCTCATAGTGCTTTATGTTCAGACAAACCTATTCCCCAGAAATACAAAAGAGCAATCACATTCGAGAGATGCATAATTAAGATTTAGGGAGTAAAAAAAGATGAAATCCTTTTATTATGTGACTATGTAAATTGCACATGCGTATGCAGTATATGTTTATGTTAATTTAGTACCAATTGGTATGCAAGTCATGACCTTTGTCTTTAAATTTTGGAGGTTTAAGCTGTCATTTTAGTTAGGTTGTCATCATTTATAGTGCTGCTGTTTCTGTACCTACTAAAAATTGAATGTGAAAGCTATGTTTCCTAAATGACACCAAATTTACAGCATATACACTTAAACTAATATTCATCTAATACCTCTGTAGGATACTGTTATTTTTATCTTGTAACCACAGTGAGAAATCAAGAGTAGTGATGTTTCTTGGCTCTTACATCAGCAGTGTCTTCACACATGATCTCTCTCTTAGGTACTAAATATATATTAAATTAATTAATTGCATTAAATTAAAATGCTGCAATGTTTAAAGCAAATTCCAGCATGGACATTTTAATTTTGCCTTTGTAAATTAGCTCTGCAGTTTCATGGGCAACTCACCCTCCCCTTTGCTCCCCATCCCTGAGTTTTCTGTACAGGTTTTGTTCTGTTAGGAGCTAGCAAGCACAAAACCAGAAGTCTGTGATCCTGTGAGGAAGCAATGAACATCCCTGTTTCTTGATTCCTCTAAATAGCTGCCAAGATTTTAACAGCTCTCTGAAATTTGTTTTGAATTATTAGGTTAACGGCAATAAAGATTAAAACAATCCAGAACTGGCAGTGCCTTTGAGGCAATAGGACTTTCACCGTTGTTTTTTGTGACCTCTGCTCTTGTACAGGACCCACAGTTTTGCAGCTGTGATCACTTTGCAGATGCTGCCAATTTTGCTGCTTGCAAGCATCCCTTCAGGAGAGGTGACCACCTTCAGCTTTTCCAAACAAAGCGTAGTTTGCTGTCAGTGGTAGGAAGAAAGCAGAGTACAGACAGTTGAATTCTGCATAGCAAAGTCTTTTGTACATCATTTTACCCAATTTAACTGCTGGCAGTGTATCTGTAGGCTCTCATCTGTACAAACTGTGTTTTGGGTTTCTACTCGTCATATCTGTCCTTGGTGTCCCTTGCTGACAGATGAGTCTCTGTCTTTTTGTGAGACCAAAGTTTTCCATTTTGGTATGAATAGGTACCTTTAGTATAAATAGTTTGTTGAACTTTACAAGCCTGGCTGTAAAATGAAACAATAAATATATATATTCAAGTTAATTCAATTAACCTTGAGAGGATTCCTTCCTTTTCAAATTAAATAGTTAACTACAGAGATGTTCCTTAGAGATACACTGTAAATAGTTTTGGGGCACTGAAATCTTTCCCAGATACTATGCCAACTCTCTCTGAATTATATTCAGTATGTAATGCTTGTTGAAACATACAGTATGAGAATCTTCAAGAAAATTTTAATTCTTGCCTTTATCTTGTGGGCACAGGATTTCAGATCTATATGCACCAAAACCATTGCATCCGCTCTGGGGAAGCAGTATTGTTACCTGCAGAATATATATCCAGACTTCAAATATCCCCATGCTTCTAGAACAGATCGATAAAACCACTTCGTATTTTTTGTAAAATATGTACTGTATTCTATACCTGATCCATTGTCATTAGCTTGAATATATTCAGTCTCATTGCCTTCCAAATGGACATCATTTTCTGACAGAGCTAGGATGTGGGAAGGACATTCATGTATATCCCAGAATCTGTAAGTATACTTTTTCAAAGGCAAGTCTGTAGTCTCTAGGAGGAAGAGCAAGTAGTTCTAACTACAAACATCATGCTCTTTTACTATGGTTAGAAGGAAATAGAAAGTCTGCTTCCGTGCAGAGGTTCGGAGTTCCTATAAATTGTGAAGCAATGAATGGCAATTTATCTTGAGGTTTTAAAATTCAGGGCATCAATTAGAGAAAAAAAAATCCTAGGAGAAGCTTTACTGTAACTTATCCTCACTTGTGCTACAGTGTGATTATTTTTGCCCAAGTGTTTGGAATATGCAAGAAGTCATAATCTTATCATGACTCTCATTGTACTTATGGGAACATTAGCTGCCTGTACTGATACTTGCAAGCAAAATGCCAAATAATTTCTGCTATCCCAGATCTAAAGAGGTAGGCAAAATGAACTAAAAATACCTGAAAAATGGCAGAGAGCAGAAAAGGGGAGGAGAAAAAAATTAAACGTAGTGAATTCCCCACGTCTGTTGTAATGCAGCAATACTCTCGTCTCAGTGAGTGTACAAACAATTGTTTGTTACGGTGTTCTTCTCAACCATTGCTACTTTATGTTTACTTTTTTCTCACTAGGAATTCTTTTTGCCTTGTAAAGCAAAAAGGTTGAGTCTAGTTTCTTCTAGTAAAGGCCTCTGATGGCTTACTTTAATCTATTCTCATTCAAGTCATAAATTTTAAATATTTAAGTAAGTATAAGGCTGTACAAGTTCAGTTTCAACTTGAATGAAAAATTGCTCTTTTGCCCATGAGATTCTTTTAATTTAAATTAGAGTTTTTTACAGGAGACAAGAAATATGTCTACATTATTAATACTTGAAGAGTTAGTCCCATTCTTATGAATAATTGAACTCTTCTTGTCTTTGTCCTTAATCTTTCATATTTCACACTAATATTCATATCTTTGCACTATTTGAAAAACATAATGAAATCTTCTCTGCTCATTTATTAAAATCCTGATTTCAAAATGATAGTCCAGAAGCAGTGTTACAATTTGTATGGTTACAAGCCTGGTCTCTGAGATTATCAGAAGTGAATTTATCTCATAAGAGTAAAAACAGTAATTTGAAATGAATAGTTGGTATTATAAATACATGGTATAATGAATATGTATTGTGTAAGTGAAATGTGGCTGCCAAGATATTTCAAACTATGGTTTAATTTTTGTTTTAATTACTGTAGGATGTGAGATAAAAAGCTGAGATTAGTATCCTTTTTCTGATAAAGGACTACTAATATTGCTCTCCCCTGTTGAAAAATACAGCTGAAATACATAAGTCAATAATTCATGCTCAGCTTTCAGAGATCGTCTATGGAGACCATTTTACCTGTGAACTGTTATTATTGATTAGGACCAGAAATTCAAGGGGACGACATGATAATTATATCTGTCATTAAAGACACATAAATATTCTCTTTTATTCTAGACAGCTTGTAACAATCAGTGCAAAATGTACAAGTGGTATTAGGGCTCTCATTTAAAGACTGCCTTTGTTCTTGGAATATGCCCAATAATGAAGCCTGACAGGGTAAATATTTCACTGCACTTCAATATTTATTCTTTTAAGGAGATGAATCTACCTTTTTCCATCCTTACCTGAAATGATTCACATTCTTCACAAATCCAAGTTTAAATATTTCAATTTAAAAGAGGCATTTGCTTTCCAAACTAAAGTCTATTTAGTCTGCTATAGTTCCAGAGACTTTCTAATTATTCCATTTGAAATGTCACTGTGTTTCAATATCCAGTCAAAATACTGAATATTTACATTTTTATATGAAGATGGGTTTGCTTGCATTCAATTTCAGGCAGAAGAAAGTTCATTTGCAAACTCTGCAGGAACTTTCTGAAGTACAGAAAATGACACCGCGGGAGCGAATGCGGCTGAGGAAGTTAAATGCTGCAGATGAGAAAGCAAAGAAGTTGAAGTAAGTTGTGCCCTAACCATGCAATTTTCCCCACCCAACAATCTAATGAGAGAGTTAGAATTTTCAAGGTAGAAATAAAAATAGAATGGGACTTCAGCTACTCGAAGTCAATGAGGATTTTGGATGACAATAAATCACACAAATTATTTATGTAGGAAAAAAATGAGAACGTTAGCTCAAAACTGGTGCTTTGAGTACCGTGTTTCTGATTAAATAAGTATATGAGAGATTTTCAGATGTGTTACAATAGGAGCCCTTTTTTTGAATGACTGGTTGTGTTAAGAATTGTGTGGTCTGAGGAGTCGGACATTTAGTTACAATCCAACTTTTGTCAATTGTTTTGGCCTCAGAGGTTTTCCAAGAGAAGTTAATAGCTCAGAGGATAGATAGTCTTGTCAAAGGATCAAAAAGGGGTAATGGATGTGTTGTAAAGGCTTTATGATGTATGGGGTTTTTTATTAAGTGAGACATAATAAAATGTTTTGGAAGAGATTGGGTACAGTTTCTGATGGAATCTGAGAAACAGCTGGAAGGCTTTGTTTGGGGTTTTTAAATAAAAACCGGAATATACTATTTTGATGACACATGCGAAGCAAAGAGCTAAGACCTTCATGTCCTTTTGGAAAATATGTCTGAAGAGCACTTGTGTCTGACTGGCATTTGCTACATAAATTTATTCTCATTTGAAAAAACAAACCCTCTCCTTGAACTGAAGCCACTGTATAAAAAGTATTAAATTTAACACCTCTTCTGCATGGTGCTTTCAGTAATATGGTAGCCCAATTCTTGTACTAATATGAAATTTATAAATAGGAAGTCTGTCTCTTTCACTTTTTAAAAATGAATGGAGATTTGGAAATAACATTACTTGCAGGATAGTTCTAGTTTGGTTTTCATTTCATTGCTGTCTTGCATTTTGATGTTTTCTGTTGAGATTTTCATGTTTTCTCTTTCCCCCAAAACCAAAATGAAATATATTTATTTTTTAATATGAAGGCAATGTTAATATTCAGACCTTGTTCTCAGTCATGAATCTTTAAAATGGATCTACATTGAGCTCTAGATCATTGTCAGCTGACTCTGGCTAAAAGTGTTGGAAACAATGCAATAATGATACCTTCTCAGACAGGAGATCTGCTTCCAGCAGTGCAAATCTAGAGATGGATGGGAAGGGAATATAGTAATGAAAGCTGGAAAAAGTGCTTAATGTAGCACCTGTCTTAAGTGGTTCCACACCGAAAACCACAGTTACCAACTGTCCCCCAGAGGAAGAGCTCATAGCACACAACCGTTGCATGTCTGTCTACAGCTGAAAGGTCCCTGCACTACGTGGTGGAATAAAGCCCAAAGTATTTAAGATCTTTGGAAGAAATAGAAAAGACTGGGACTAATAATTTACTATTTCTTAATTATGTTATGCAAGTTGTGAAAGTAAAGTATAATAGTGTTTGGAAATAAGGTCCGAAATCTCTTTTCATGTTCATTAAAACCTGAGTAGACACCATGACTATCTGGCAACATGAAAATCTCAGTACAGAATTTGTTTTTCCACATCTGCTTTTAGAAGATCCCTTTGTGCCCGCCCTGATATCACATTCTAAACTGTAAAACAGTGTTCTGTTTTACAGACAGCTGGCAGAAGAAAAATATCAAGAAAATATCAGAAGAATGCAAGAATTCAGGTCCCGTAATTTTCAGCATTTGAATGTTAACATCCTACATGTAAGTATGGGCTGTTGTTTTGGAGGTCTCATTTATGTGCACCCCCAGTGTATAACACTTTTCTGTTTCCCACATGGTTTCTTCAGCACTAGAGGCACAGGCCTGTAGTGAGACTAATAATTGGGAAGTGCATTAAAGTCTGGACTGCTTAGCTGAACCGGTTGCTCCATGATGAAGCAAAGTACATTCAGTTATTCACATATGGTTCAACAAGCTCTCTATTCATTGCAGTTTTATTTTCTTAAGTTACCCTTTCTTAATTTACCCTGAAGTTACCCTTTCTTAAATCTAAAGCTGCTCTCTGAAATGTTTTTACTGACTATATGACATCGAAGTTCAAAATACATCTCTTTTCAAGATGTTTAGAATTGTAATCCTTTAAACACTCTAATTTGGCATGGCTATGGGTTCTTTTCATTTGGTTAAGAATGTTAATGCTTCAACTGGCTTTTTAGTAAGAATGAAGCCTTGGAATGACTCCTAGAATAAATTGTCCTTTGCTTTTAAGCTATCTGCAACAGAAGATGAGCCAGTTCAATTCTAGCACCACATCTTATTTTAGAAAGAAAAGGGTCAGTTTGGAAATAGTTGGTGAATGCATCACAGAAATAATTTTTTATGTGTTTTGTATTCTATCTTTTCTTTTGCATGTCCTCTGGTTTCCATTTCCCATTGTGTCTAGAGAAAAAAATATGTTAAACCTACTTCTGCTTATGACTGAGTCACTATTGATCATTTACAAAAATGTTAGGATTTTATTTTAGTATTTGCTTAATACAAGTCCCAGGAATTGTGTAGATCGGGGCAACCATTGTGTTGTGATCCTGCTGAAAGCTCCATTCCTGTTTCTCCATGCTGTTTCATCATTTGACTAAGGAATTTGATGAGCAGGCTTCAAAACAGCTCATTCATTCTCAGCCAGCCACTACACGCGACTATGTGTCCACAGGACATGATGAACCAAGTGGAAATGAGACAAGTGAACTTGACATGTCTGAGCTTACAGACCACGGTAAGAATTCAAAATCTGATGTTGAAATGAAAATTCCTTTCAAGAAAGAAAGATTTGTCCCTTGTAGTTAGTATGTGGTGGGGAAACTGCAGTTTATGTGGTCAGATTTGTAAAGTTGTCAAAAAATGGGGAAGAGGGAAGGAAATCAGTCTGGGTGGATGTATGAACAGCTGATGTATAGCAAGGTTACCTGGCAGCAGGTCTGTGTTCCCAAAGTTTGAGTGACCTGTGAGCAGAGATAGAGGTGAACGTACTTCCTCCAAATGAGATACTGAATTAGAAGGAAATAGCTTAAACTTTACACACATGAAATGACTGGCGTTAGAAAAGCATTTCATAACTTATCTCTCCAGGGAAAAAAGGAGTACAAGAATTCAAAGTATTTGCACCTTTGGTACACTTTGATGCCATTGTCTTTAACAATGAGAGAAGCCGATGGAAACTCTTTAAACTCTGATTATCTATATTGTCCTCAAATACTTAGCTATTGTCTGAAGAATATGAAGTGCTATATAACATGTATTTTTCTGTTATAGACAAAAAATAGTCAAGCTTTTTGAAAAGGTGGAAATTTTGTGTTTAATGAGGAGAATATTTTTAAGATCGCATTTATATGTTTTTTTCCTACAATGTTCTGGAGTACTGTCTCGCTCTTAAATATTTAAAAATCATTGTGTAAGCACTATTATGGTGAAAGATTTTTAATCAGATTTGAATCTTGCAAGTATGCATCAATACACTTTAAAGTAGGAAGACTACTTTTCTCTAATAGCACTGCCTTTTAGTGTTAATTTACGTACATCTGTGAAAGTATAGGTCATTAAATAAAAGGCATCAGAATCAGTTTGCTTGTGGTGGGGTTTTTTAATAGCAAATGGCGCTTTTTTCCTTCAATGTACCCTCATTTGTGTCTATGTGGTTGGCTTGCTGTTTCACAGTATGAGGAGAGATGACCTGTGTAGGAGAGAACCCAGCTGCTAGAAATACATCCTGGGGGGAGGGTGTGGAAACGTGCAAAGGGAGGACTGAGAGAAAGCAGTAAACATGGGTGAGAGATGGACTGGGAGAAACATACAAAGACTCCTAAACAGAAACAGAACAACATGCTTGGAAGGAAAGAAATGGATTTTCCTGCCTTTAGAGGTCATTAAGCTGTTAAACTATAATGACGGGAATGAGATGCATTTATATCTGTGATGCAAAAGTTGGGTCAGTCCATTGTACAAAACTGAATGCATGTTTAATTGCTTGTGCCAGAGTCTCTGACAGAGGAATGGTGAGTTCATGACAAAAAGGAGTTATGGATAGGCAAGAGAAATTACATGGTTTCTCTTCTTTTCTTTGTGAATACCTTGTTATTCCTAAAGCTGGTGTCAAAGCTGTTACTTGCTCTATTCAGTATTCATGCTCTTCTTTTCTTTAAGCATTTCAGTGCAACCATGCATATCCTGCATGTCTAATTATTAAGTTATTAATTGCACCTTTGTATTTGAAAGTGTAGAAACTGTTCCAGCTATTGATTTTCCAACAGAATTTTGTTCTTGATCAATGGCTATACAATTATAAAAGAAAAAAAACTAGAAGCAAGGCTATAAAATGGTTTTAGCAAGTTGTCTTACATGTTAATGAATCTTGCTGACCCTTACTATGTTAGCAGAAGAAGTTAGCCTGTGGAAACCAGACTAACAAGCTCCCTACTTACAACTAATAACTAAAAACTGTTTAGAAAGGAGACAAAAGGCAGGAGCAGCTTTTAAGTTACTTCAGGGCAGACCTAAAAAAATCCTCTCAAGAAAAGCTGGTGAGGAACAGCTAGGGATAGTACCCCAGACCCAGCAGGTATGGAGGAAAGGTCAGAGTATCTGTGGCTCATAACCTGTGGTCCTTATACAATTTGCAGCATGAGCTGAAATGAAGAGCAGGGTTTGGAACATTGAAAGACTAAGCTATTAAAGGATTAAGGAAAGGAATAGAGGATAAAACACCTTGCACTCCTCTTTCAGTGAAAATTATCTAAAGCGTTATGAATCACAGTTGTACGTCATTGTGGAAGGTGCCAGATACAAAGCTCCAGGTTTAGCTTTAGTAAGTAGTTTTGAATACTGTGGCATCTTGATTCAGTTTTAGTAGTGGCAGTTACACTTAATTGAAAGATGGGAAAAATAAGGCAGTTTACTTAGATAAACAAAACCCACTGTGACAGTTTGGGGTTTTGGACTCAACAGTGGACAAGTTTTAGCAATGACAAAAGCATTCAGCTGCTACAGACTTCCCTGGGAAGTTTAAGCTTCTCTCCATGTTTGTTTTATATAATCAGCAGTGATAGTCTGACCATTTTTTATTCTAACTAGCAGCCCTGTGCACTTGAGAGGCGTTTGAAAGAGTCCTTTGAAATCACCTGTAGCTGACCAATTTGTTAGTCTTCAGGCACACTTATTTTCTGGAATAGGAAAGATGTGATTGGACCCTGTGGTTTTGATGTGGAGATGAACTCATTGTACCACAGAAAAGCTTCCTCAAGATTGTTTACAGCTGGTACAAGTTCTTAAAGAAATTATCTGATTCCTATTCCTAAAGAGAAATGCTTTAGGCAATGTAAATACTGTTGTTTTAAACAAAAGTTTAAACAAAATTTTTAGTTTTTCAACACCATGTTTTTTACTATGCCATCCAGCAATACTGTGCAAATTTATTCTTCTCTAAAGAGACTAAGAATGCTGATGAGTCCTGTTGGACTGATGACTGTGCTTGCAAAGCTGCACCAGCTTATGATGGTTGGTGCACCTTGAGTGGCTGTTGCCTTTCTGCCTGTTCACTTCTGGGATTTCAGACACGTGTTCTGCAGCATCCTTTAGGCCTCAGCAGGACATAAAGAACTTGGGGAGAGGGGAAATCAAAGAAACATGAACTTTTGCAGACAGAAATCACTTTGAAATTCTTCTTCTGTTGTGTTACTTCAGCTTAAGAAGAAGGGGATCCAGTTTTAACCTGTGAGTGGGCAGCAGTGAAAAATTATGTGAATAGCAAGTCATGCTATTTTTGTTTTAATAAGCCAAGAGAGGAAGCTGTGCATGTAACACACGTAATGTCTCTGTAGAGACATTATCTTGGCTCCTGTTGGTGCTCTGCTAGAGAGAAAGCACTGTCCCCCAATCCCACCACTTTCCCACAATTTGCTTCTGTTCCATGGAAAGAGTACAAGCTTCAATCTGACTACCAAGTCCAGACTGTACTGCCAGAGACGTCTACTCATACTGTTCTTTTCCTAAAGAATTTGACCTGCTTTATGCATTCTGTAAATTTCCCCTGCTTCTCTGTGTAGAAAGCTGCTGCTTGGCCAAAATACTGCAGTCTTTATGAACCTTCTTATTTCTGGCTTAGATTTACTGCTGGCTGTTTCATGCTAGCATTTTTAAGATGCATTGCCTTATTGCCTTGCAGCTTAAGTATTTCTCTCCTCCTGTGTATAAACCACTACATAACACTTCTATATTGTTCATACATTTTAACTCTGGTCACTTTTAGCATACCTGGACCTTCTGTCCTTATTCTTTCCTTATGATGCTTCGTAGCTCTTACCTCAGAATTTATAACAGATTATTTTAGTTTTAATGCTCTAAGTTTTGAACTCACAACTCTGTTTGTTGAGTTTTCTCATTTTCCATTATTCCACTTCTCAGGGTCATCTAATGTTTGTTCTTACATTATCCTGGTTCTGACACTTTGTCTCTCCAGTTGGCATGCATACTAGAACAAAGGATTCTTTTGGTTTGGCTGTTACTTTTCTCCACACTGCAGATCTTCAGAGAGATGGGCAGGGTTTACATTGCTTGCAGTAGTGAAGTTTCAAAAATGCACTTTAAACTTCTATTTCTCTGAAGTTGCTATAATGTTTCTTAATAGTTTTTCATCTTTAATTACACTATCTAAAGTAAACAAATATTCCCCTTATATGTAAAAAGACAGACAATGGAGTGGCTAAGAAAGAGCTAGAAAAAAATTACTTCTATGATTACTATTAGCCATATTAAGTAAGTAACTGCAGTATGTTGAGTGTATCATTGGAACAGTAAATATTCTTACTGTATTGTTTCAGCTAGTTAGACCACTAACGTGTTCTTTAGAATACTAAACCTTTGTAAATAGAAGCAAATGAAAAATGTTTTTGCTTATTTGCAAGTCTTCTATGCAATAGCTTTAATCTGCATTAAATTTTTGGATTGGTTAATTGGAAACAAAACTTAAACTATATTTTGATAATGAGGTATTTATGGAAAGATATTTTATGATTGTGTTTAATATTTGTTGAAAAATGTTTATATCTCCATCTTATGTGTCCAGGAATTTATGAAATTGTCATCATACAAATAATTTAACATTATGGTGGACAGAGCAGTTAAGAATATATTGTGCTACTGGGAACAATTTTGGTTTACTGTAGATGTCTTTGTGTCTCTTCCGTCTCCAGTTTCTCCAAGTACAAGCAAGAGACAAAAGAGCTGAAATAAGATTTGCATAGAGATAGTACACAGAAACACTGAGCCATTGTCAGTGTTAAATTTAAATATTCATGTGTGTGTTGAACATATATATATGTATATATCTGTACACTTCATTTATTTTCAAGGAGCACTGTCAAATGGAATAGCTAATGATTAGCATTAGGAATAGCTAATGATTAATAACTGAATTCCCGTTATATTTTGATTTGGATGTTTTGTTTTCTGCTTTGTTTCTCCAGTTTGTTTTATTGATTAATTATTTCTGAATGTTAAAAAGCGTATTTTGCAAGTCATGGCAATGACAGAGGAATGCAAAATGTGTCAGGATAAACTTGTACCTATATTTCCTGTTCTTGCTGAGGGTTACCTATGAAATAAATTATTCATCTTCTCTTGCTATCATCAAAAAGAAAAGCCACCTAGCAATAAATTGCTTAACATCACACACCCACACACACCCACATCCCCACCATCTCTTGACCCATTTTTTATAGAAGCTATCTCCATTTGGACTAGGAAAGATAGGCCAATGTACATTTTTTTCTGGAGATTACTGTGTTTTCAGTGCATGTACTTATATTTCAATAGTGGTTTTGTGAAAATACTGGTGAGGCAAATTATATTGTAGTGCTGGCAACCAGAGGTCAGTTCATGTAATAGGCAAAAAACCCAACAAAGCTGTGAAAAAGAACTCTGCATATTAAACTGCTCATTTCCATTAATGATAATGACTGCAGCTGGAATAAAATAATTCATTTTATGAAACATAAGCAAAAATTACCAACAAGGTAATAGGACCATCCATGACCTACAACCCAGACTTGTTGTTATGGATGAATGCGCTCAGTCCTCCTCTGCCAGTTAGAATGAAGCAGTTCCAGCTGGGCAGGTTCATTACATGTTTAATGTTTAATGATGTGGCCTCCTTCTAAAAAGCTACTGGAACCATCACAAAAGTAATGCATTGCTACCTAATGTAGCATTGTAGTTCATCTTCCTCTTCTAATTTACCTGATTGAGCTTGTAGTCCACTTTTCTGATTCAAAAAGAATAACCAGAGAAGCTGATACCCCGTTTTCCAGAGAACTGGATATTGGCATTTTAGGATGCAGAAGGTCATATTTGCCCTAGATATTCCACTGATAGACCACCTGAGCTTTTCTGTGTGTGCTATTTCACACTGGGCTAGGTAATGGCAGATCTCTCACTGCATCACATTATTAGTTTGAGTGCAGGTAGTTTCACCTTGGTTGCAATGTCTTCTAATGAAGCCAGATTGTACAGCATAATTCCTCTCAATTCTTTGTACAACTTGATTCCTTTTGACTTGCCTAGGTTAGTAGAGATATTTAATAAATTAGGGAACACTACTTAGGGGGACTTATTGTAAAGAAACCTGAGAAATCTGTATCAGACCATGCATTGTACCCACCTATGTCAGAAAGTAGTGTGGAATATCTGAAATTTCTTAGTTTACCAGGCAGAAAATCCTCTAGGTAGAGGAGCTCAATCTTTGTAGCTGAAAATAGCATGAAGAGCAAGGCATAATCCTGTTATACAACAGTAATAGCTAAAAGTTCAGGGTTTCTGATTCAATTTCTACAGTAGAACTTGCCTTGAAATTGGCTACAGAATCATAAGCTGTATCTAGCTTCTAGATAGTTCAGTGCAATTACAGATGCAACAAAAACTAGCCTTTCCTTACCATCATTGTTGATCCTTCTGGTTTGGAGCAGTGTTTACAGTTGAAAGGTACTGGGTACAAAGCTATCTGCACTACCAAAAGCCCAGACCTTTTACAGAAGCCATAAGGAGTGTTAAATTCAACAAGCTACACTCTAACAGGCGTGAAAACTTAAAGCCATGCACTGGCATTCATGGCTAAAAGTGCCACTTTATATTCATATCAATTTCACAGTTGATGAGACATGGTAAACAAGGGTGGAGAGGATTTATTTTTTTTAAAAGGTATTCAAGAAATTATATATGTATCTATATTTTTAAGGGCTTGTCCTCGTTGCACAACTTCATTGCCTGGAATGAAAGAAAGCCAGAGCAAAACAACACTGAACATAAGGGGCACTAATAAAATATTATATCCTGCATTTTTGAATTGCCAGCTGGGGCTTCCCTTGTGTTCACATCCATTTTTGTAAGAGTCCCAGCTCTGCATAAATTGCTATTGCAGTTAATAGACATATTTGTGTGTGGGAAGGGATCAAGTTAAAAGAGGAGAATAACTTCAGTTAAATACTTGTGGTATTTAAATTCTTTGTACAGAAAAATAATGTAACAAATTCATGCCATATGAATAAAGGGACATATTGTATGATCTCTCTGATCTGTATTATATTGCTTTGTCCTTCTGTATATTGCAAAGATTATAACTTGTTAAATTCCTTAGCTTAATATCTTGCAATGCATTACACCTGGCAAACCCCTGATTTCACTACAGTTTCAAAATAGCAAAGTATGTTACAGTAATTGTGTACATTATTCCTATGTCTCCATGGCTAATTTTAAGTTATGGATATATTGCTTTGACTTTCAAGTGGGCAAAGTTCAGTTGGCCCTCAAATAGGAAATGTTCACTCATTGTAAAATACTGTGCTTTTTTCTAGCCTGTTATTTTTACAAGCTTTGTTGAAGGATTTTCAAGGTAGTTTTGTAAATCTTGGAAGGTTAAAAACCTGTAATATTTCTGAGCACATCTTTAAGCATCTGTGCACACACCCCCTTTGTTTTGGTGCCTGTAAAACGGCACTTAATCATACTGATGGGTAACTTAATTACACTCCAAAAGAGGACCATACAAGTGATCACACTGCTCAGAGGCTTTAAGGAAAGTCAAGTCTTCTTTTGTTTTTCAGTCTGGTAAATCAAAATGAAGCAGAATAGTATTTATAAAAAGTGGCATTAAGCACCTTTCTGCATTATTCTTGTTACATTATCCTTTGTAACCAGGAAATCTTGTCTCAGTTAAGCAGACAGCATTGCTGTGAGTTCTGCTGTGGTTATCCATTGGTCTCCTCTTTCATGTAGTTACCCTACTTCCAGGATCATAAGGCGTATTCCCTGACTTGCTGCAATGATAGTGTGGGATGCTTGTGGCGAGAAACTCGCTTGTTTAGTTCTGGCATTTGCAGTTACCAGTCCTACACTTGTCCTTGGAACACAGGGTGACAAACTCCTGAGACTCTCACAGGATCTGAGGGTGTAGTGTGCTCCTCTGACCTCCTCATCTGTCTCTTGTTTTCTTTGCTTGGTTTCTCACTGAGCCCAACTTGTCCCAGATTCAATTAAAGGAATACTAAATCTGATTTATTCTAGCAAGAGCAAGATTTAATGAAGTTTGCAACTTTTGGCCAGAAAGTGAAAAATTAATCAATGATTTTTTTTTTTTTTATCATTGACTAAAGCATTATTGTTCTTGTTTAAGGAGTTCTTCCCTAGAAGAGAAGCCTTTGGAGAGCAGGAGTTGAATTCTAGCCATAACCTCCTCAGGAAACCTTTTCCAAATCTATCTACACTTCAACATGCCTAGCTACTAAAATCTTTTCATAGCTTCACAAAAATTCATAGCTTACTTCTTACAAGAAGTCTTGCTCTTGCAGATTCACAGAGGGAAGCTTGCAGAATGAAGTCTTTACACAGCAGTTATGTAAAAAAACCCAAACACTTTCAAAGTGTGGGGAGAGCAAATTATGTTACTGTGTAGCTCCTACTTTTTTCCTAGCCTATTTTTCATGCTGGTTTAGTTTGGCATTGACAAAGAGAGCCTTCCTCAAAATTCACCTTGATCAATGACTACAGTGAAAATGATTCTGGCCAAGTCTGTTTAAAAATGGCACAGGAATTCCCTTCACTCCTTCCAAAGCATTATGTTAAAAAACATTTGTGAAACACTCTGTGAATTTAGCAATTAGAAGCAAATGCACTGAGATAAGTGTAAGTCAAAATTTATACTGATTGTATAAGTCAAAAAAATACTGCATGCTGGATTCTATAGCAGATACTTTCAGATGATATCAGTGTTTTAAATCTTTCTTAGAAAGAGGCTAGTTTTTATTCCAGGTTGTCCTACGTGCAGAGCAATCTAGCTTTACACTGCACGTTAGACACAAGGTTAAACTGATGTAAATAAAGATGCAGCAGGCTTTTGCTTGCAAACAAAGCATCAGTGAACAGGATGGTGTTGAAGAACATTTTATAAGGACTCCCAGTCCAGCCCCAGCTGCAGTTTTATGGCTTACTTATCAAACTAGAGAGCATTTCTGAGAAGCTGAGACAAGTTATATGGTGTTGCAAGAAGCTGGAGGCAATTCCAAGTGAGGAGTTTTCTCAGGAAGAAGATGTAAATGCTGAGTTAGTTTGCAGATTCTACCAGTGCGTGTGACTGGCAGACAACTAGGTGGAGGGAATGAGAAGGTGACAGCAATGAAGATCGTAGTCAAATTCTCCTGCTCTGTTTTCTGCTTCACAGAGCAAAGTGTGCCCCTGTGATCTTGTAAATATGTGCTTTCACAAGTTCATTTCATCTCGGTGTTTAAGGGCTCAATACCTTTTTGCTTGGTTGCAGTCATTTGCTTGTTTTTATTACTTGTTCAACACACTTATATTATTGCTTATACCCAAATTAAATGCATTTTACATCTTTGCTACATCCAGACTCTTGTGTGCACAACTGCTTACACCAAGTTTGGATATGAGCCATTCCCATTTGTTTTCTTCTCTTTCTGTAACTTCTAGTTGTGAAAATGCCCCCAATTTAAGTCTTAAAAATGGCTCTCTTGAACCAAATCTCAGGGAGAAGGAAGTTAGTCTCTTAAGGGGCAGATTTTGTGTTAGCACGTGGACTTTTTCCTTCCCAACACTGTTGTCATACTGAAAGGGAAAGTGTCAGAAGGTTGGTATCTGCCTGATTCAGGAGGAAATCTTGAGTTTTTATTGGAAAGTGTACTTTGATAAAAAAAGTTTAAAATAACTCAGGAAGTAAATTAATTTTAAGTTGATGTCATAAGGTCACTTTTCCTTCAATTTACGTCTCTTGGTCTGTTCCTGTTGGAAGCAGTGCAAATAGTAGGGCAACTTTTACAACAATAAGGACTCTTTATGCATGAAGGGAATGGCTTCCCAAACTAAGTGCTCCCTGTTATTGACTACATCAATCTGTTGTTCTTTCTCTTTGTTCACCTATCCTTACTAAAGAGATTCCTGAATATCTGGAAGATTTTTAGATTTGCTGAACTTTAAACCATGTTTGAAATGCAGCATGGCTTCATCTTCATTGTCACTGCCTACCAGAGCTCCCATTTCTGCATGCATGACAACTAGGAAATCAGAAGAAAAAACAACAAATTATTCAGAAAACTAGGGAAAAATGTGGTTAAAGTGTTTCTTCTTGCTGTTCACTTTTGTTAAACACTCCTTTTAAGAACTTTTTTCCTCTCATGCTTTGTCTCTGATAAAATACCAGGAGGTGGAAGGATTAGGGAAAAAACCCTGTGTCCTTCAAATAAAACATTTCTCTTGGAAATTCCATTTTGGTTGAAAAAAGGTAATTTTTCCTTGGAAAAACACTTTGAAACTTGCTACTTTCTTTCTAACATCAAGTAGTAGGTGATTCCCATAAGGCCACTCTGATTTACATCCTCTCTATCTCTTTTTCTAGCCATTTCACAATAGGTAATTCTTCACTCAGTGACACCCACAAATTAATTGAAGTTTTTTTCTTTTTTTGAAATGCAAAGAGGAAAATTATAAAATAGTAACATTTAAATTTGGTTATATTTCCAGTTCTCATATAGAAGAACTCATTTTACTTTATGTCTAAGCTGCACATTGTCCTTTTGTGCTTATCCAGAAGGATTGTACAGAACTTTCATGGGCACAAAAGTCCTGTACATCCCCTAGTTGATTTCTTAAATGTATGTTCTGAGAGTCTGTTTCAGCCTAGTTTAGAAGAGATGGACAGAATAGTCCACTGACTTTCTGAACAATGAAGCTTCAGAGCTTGATTGGCATATATCATCTATACCTGACCAAAGGATGGTGATTCTCTTTGACTGAAACTTTTAAAGTTGAAGGGTTTTGTCTTGCACAGGGAAAAAAACCAAAACCAACTCAACCCCCCAAACCCATCTGAGTGGGCTTAGATTATCATAAAGGAGTTATTTTATTTTTTCTAATCATATGAGTATTGTCCTGAGCTGCAGAGGAGCAGAGAGCCCTTGATCTCCTTAGTGGTAGAATTTCTCATTCAGGATGATGTATCTCAGGGAAACATATCTTTGTGTTTCAAACTTCTCTCCTACTGAGAGTGCTTCAGCTCTTTTTGTTTTCTACCTTGAAGGCAGAAATTCATTTCTGTTTCATCCCTCTGTGATAACTGATGCACAGTTCTGAAGAGAGCTGCCCAGCCCTGTGCACCAGCTCCTAAGTTTCTGCTTATCTTGTTTAGTGTGTATGTTAAATATGTGCACACACATAAATAGATCTGGGGTGATTCTAAACTGTTTGTGAGGAATCACATAGCCACAGCATTATAAAATAATTTAGGGCGGAAGGAACCTCTGGCAGTCTAGTCCAATCCCCTGCTCAAAGACCTTCTTTTCAGATCAGGTTATTCAGGGGTGTCTGATCAAGTTTTGAACTCCCCCAAGAGCTGATTGAGTTCCTGCAGCTTCTTTAAGCCCTGTTCCAGGATTTCATCACACTCCTTTTTTTTCATCATGTCAAATTGGAATTTATGATGTTCCAGATGATGTTTGTTGCCTCTTGTCCTGTCACTATTCACCTCTGTGAAGAGACTGGTTCCATCCTCTTGTTATCCTCTGATCAGATAGTCATAGACAGCAGTAAGGTTTCCCCTTTACCTTCCCTTCTCAGGGCTGAAGGGACCCTGCTCTCACAGCCCCTTCTTGCACCCAGGTGCTCCAGTGCTGTGCCCCGCCTGGGTGCCACTGTGGCATTTGCTCCAGTGGGTAACACCTGCTCCTATGGGATCGAACTGGTATTTGCTGATGCGTTTCCGCAGAAAGGAAAGGATCAGGGGCACCTTTGTGTTACTGATGGGGTCCTGCCAGCGGGCTGTCTTGCAGCCCAGTGCAGCACAGGCGAAGGCTCAGGAATGATTTTCCCTGCTGCTGCCTCAGTCCGCAGGAAGGCTCATGTACAAAGCCTTGCAAGGGGGGCAGTGCAAGTGTCTTTGTCCTGGCCCTCTCTCTCAGTTTGCTGCGTTCTCTGTGTCAGTCTGTGGTAGCAGAGATGTGGCAGCACCACTTCCTGGTGTCCTGGTTCACGCCACCACGTTTGGAGTCCATTATGTCTCATGACAGCGTGTCAGAGCAGTTGAGTGATTTGCTCCTCACTTTCCTGCGTGTGGTACTGTGCAGACTGAGGAGTGTAAGTACATGAAACTTCAGCGATTTTTTCCTTAAGATGGGAATGTGCCAGCTGAGAAAATCTGCCTTTTCCCAGAGATGTAATCAAGCCTTTGGATCAAAAAAGTACAGTAGTTCTTAAGAGTCAAGTGTGACTCTGTTACTGTGAATACAAATGGTGAAAATTTACATATGTTACACCATTCTGTTTTCTTTCTTTCTTTTACTCTTTTTTTTTTTTTTTTTTTTTTTTTTTTTTTTTTAATAAAAGTGGCCTTACTTATTGTCTTCCGCGTGCTCTGGAATGTGGGAATACTACATCAATGCAACCATGACAAGTATGTCTTTGAGGCACAAGAAAATTAAAGATATTTATCAAAGTATTTCCATCTCTTTGGAGAAAATTGTTGTTGCAGAGCTCCCATGCTACCTGAAACAAGCTCTTGGTGGATTTAAGCAAAATATTATAAGTGTCACATTCCTCTGTTTTCTGCTTAACTTGTCTTCTTGGGAAATAACCATGCTTTTATGATTTTTTTAGATAATGGGTTTTTACCCTTCATTCCACTATTAGCATCATGTCACTATTTAAAAAGAGATCTAAAGCGGAATGTTTTTATTCAAAGCTTGTTTTCTTTTGAACATCTAATAACAAGTATCAAGTGTCTCAATGCTATACCTAAGCCATTTAGTAATACCAAAGCAACAGCTGAGTTTGTTCCGAATTCAATGCTTTGTAAGCAAATAAAAGGTATTGTGACTGGCCTTAGTGCAATACACACAGCTGGATAAAGCACAATGTGCTTTCAGAGACCGCTGGCAGATATGGGGGTGTGAGGGGGCAGAAGCAGCTGTAGAGACCTTTCCTTGTGCTCCCTATGGAGAATATAAGTATGCTGTATCAGAGACGTTCAGCTGGATGCCAGTCCAGCTGTCAAAACAGAGGCAGGGTCTCCTGGGTTCCGCAACAGCAGTTTTGTTTCCTCTTTCAACACAATAGACTTGGCATTGCCCTCACTAGCACCACTTCTTTACCCAAGTTCCTCCCAGGCACAAAGAGGCTTAATATCTATTTTATTTGTTAGAACAAAGGACAGGGTCAAGGTCCTGTCACTGGAGTCCATGTTAGGCTTTGCAGTGGTCAAACAGAGGTCAAAGAGCCTAGCCCAAAGACCAACATTTCTATTAAAAATACTTCTCTGAAAGCACAAACCAAAGAATTTTCTTCTGTGCTACATTACTAAGTGTGGAACTTCACCAGTAATGTTCAGAAATGGGGGCATTAACCAGCCTTTTGTCACCTGGTTTGTGGACATTGGAGGTGTATATGAAAATCACATGGAATCATGGGAAAACTCAGGTAGCAAATATCCTAGAGGATGGACTGCCAACATGGAAATGGAAGTTTATGGGGCCTGAACTCCCCTGACGGTGCCTGCCCTGAGCTGAAAATACCAACTCGCTCAAGCTATGTGCACTTGGACTTTACCAGGCCAGCATAGGTACAGCTTGCCATGTTGATTTATGGTATCTGCTGAGCCAAATCCACCTTATCTATTTTTGAAATTCATCTGATCCTGGGTCTCAGCTCAATAAGCTGTTCTGTACTCATATAACTGCAGAGAACCAGAGATGTCTTGTGCATCTGTAGTACATGGAGGACTGGGAGTTGAGTCTACTTTTGTAGGACTCAAAGAATTGTTATATGGAAACAGTTTAAATAAATGTGTAGATGCTTTGAAGACTCCTTCTTTAAAGACACTCGTCATAAAACCAAAATGTTTTAAGAGCTTGTATTAGATAAATCCCAAAGTTCCATCCACTGGAAATGCTGTCTTCTTTCAGAAATGCCACTTGGAATAGTTTCTGAATTGGGGCCAGTAAACTTGTATACCCTGGAACTTTTATACCTCTAGCATCTGAACTAGCATTTCAAATTAGATCGCTAAACTCGGATTAACTGGCTGTCTATGAACAGCTGTCAAACCAATTTCACAAATGATGAGGTGAATAATTCCAACAAGGATGCAAAAGCTGGCATGGAAGTAGGATACAGCCACTGCCAGCCTCTCTGCATAGTTCAGGGGCATCACCAGTTTTGTATGGTCATGGGCTGCTCACAAAGTATAGAGCTTACAGTAGCCAGAGCAGACATTTTAAAGTTAGAATTATGAGTAAAAAGACTGATTTTGATACCTTGTTTGGTTGGAAAGGGGAGGCTTGCATTTTTTAGTACTGCAGTAAACAAATGCAGAATGTGGGAGGAGAAGATGACTCAGAAAACACCAGCATAGTCTGATGTTTGTATTACAGCATAATAAATGGGCTGTTTTGTATGTATCTGAATGCACATAGACAGAATGCAGATGAACCTAATAAAATTATCCTAATCACTGGGGTGACAGCCTCTCTGCAAGAAAGAAAAATTGATGTTCGCCTCACAGGGAAGAGGAGATGTATCTTAATTTTGTAGTGTTCTTTCCACATAGAAAGGATGATATTTAAGATTTCTTTTTTAATGAAGTGTTTGACTTTTCTGTCAAATGGCACTATGTATAACTCAAGCAATTGAACACAAAAATAAATGCTTTCTTTTGTGAGAAAACATTTTTGGGTTGGGGGTGTTCTTCTTCTGGAAGCTCATGTATTGATTAGTTGTTTGTTTGCTTCTTTGTTTGTTTTTTCAAACTAAGAAAGGTGAAAAATAGAAACAGGAAGGATTAATATTAGAAATTGTGACAGTGGAGCATGGGGCTTTTATGCAGCTTCCGTAAATACCTTAAAACAGAAACCTGAGTGAAAATGTGTCAGCATTTTGGAGGTAAATCAGGTTTACAAAAAAAGGAAGTATTTTTGAAATGACTTTGGAGACAGTGGATAGTAGAGCTTATATCTCAACAGGAGAGCTTAATCACTTAATGCTGCAGATAGATACAGCTTCACTTTTTTCCTGAGTTCTCTTTCTTTCGCCTTAAAGATTAGAATTATTGCTTCTGCCCAAACTCAAATGTCTTTTAATGGATTTTAATTGTGTTCCCCTGTTTGAATCCTTTTGGGTTTTTATCCATGTGAAACAATTAAAAAACCTATTAATAATTTTTATGTCATATTGTTTAAATTTAATTTCTTTCAATGCAATAAAATTCAAGATAGTTCATATTTCTCTAAAGGGGCAGACTTAATTGAGGAGAGTGGAATTAGCATTAGCTAAAGTTATGACAATGATGATTTATGACAGCTGAACATTAAAAATTTTTGTCTTCAACTAATATTTTTTGTAATAATATCTCCCTGAAGGACATGCAATCAGACTTCAAGATGTTTCACTAATTCTTTCATACCGAGTCTGGGATGCTGAAGGATTTCACCCAGTGCAGAGTGGCTGGGGTGTCTTTCAAGCTGTGATGAATGTGTTGAGTTTTAATACCAATTATTATACTTCATGGGCTCATTGGCTATATTAATATTGCACTCACTGCTATTACTAAAACTTGTGATAGTAATAAATTGAGAGAGCATGACATCAAAGTATGCATATCCTGACTTTATACTAGTTTCTTTTATTTTATTATTGCTTTGCTTCAAGAAAGTTTGGAAAAATATATAGATTTAATTCCTCGTATCTTTTAAACACGTACCTGATATGTATTATTTTCCATTTTAGGTTAGCAGTCTTACTCACCTCAGGTTATGTGTGTTAGAGAGAACAAAACTGAGTTATAATTTCAGCTCACAAAAGCTGGATTCAATTAAATAGTGGCCCTGCTTTGACTAAATGATCCCATAAAGTCACTTCCAGCCTGATTTATTGTATGGTTTAGAGATTTCAATGCAATATCAATATAGATGCTTTAAGTTCATTAATTCACATATGATGAGGATTTTCCCTTTGCCAGACAGCTTTAACACTGCTTATCATATCATCAAAGACAAACATTTTAATCTGAGAACCTATCCTTTGCTTTCAATTACAGAATTCATTGCTATTGACATAACCTTGGTGCTATAATGTTCATTTATATCTGTTTTTTTCTCTATATATGCTATAAACTCATAATTGCCTTTAGAGATCCCTGAAGACCCAGAAACTGCAGAAGAATATTATAAAGATGAGTTTGAATCCTGTTCAGAAGACAGTGAAGAGGAGGAAGATGCAGAATTGTCATGGACGGTCTCTAAGACAAATCACCAGGTATATGTGACCATTGGGAACACAATATACACGATGCTCATTTTCCATGAGAAAACTGAGTTCCCAGAATTTGTCCTACTGGCATTGCTGAATTTTTTTTTCTTTCTTTTGTTTTTGTTAGGAGTGTGTGTATATATCAATAGCATGAATTAATTATATGTGTATTATAAGATATTGATGAGAAAGATTTTTGCATTCCTTCAAGATTAGAGATAACACTCCCATTAATGCCTTAAGGTAGATCATTGTCAGAAAACATCCTTGTGACTCTAAAATCCTCAGAGCGGGATCCTCTCAAATGCTAGCTATGATGTAAATTAGATTAAAGCTGAAGGTATACTTTAAGCATAAGATCTAAGTTCCAGCTCTAATTCCCAGGCAAAGATAGACACCTCTAGTTCCTGCCTATATTAGACGTATTTTCTAGGACAGTGTGATGAACTATGAGCCTAAACAGCTGCAAGACTTGACCAGCAAATCTGTAGACTTTCCCACATCACAGAAAGTGTCAATGAAGAGAAAACTTATTGTTGAAAGGCTTAAAGTGGCTTTATCAGTTGAGGCTGCCACAAGAAAGTCAGGGATTGCAGTGTGAGGGTTGAAGATTATTGGAAAAGGCACCTAATTTAGATCTGATCAGAATGAGCTGAGATGAATCTTGTCTCCAGTGATCAAGTCTCAGTGAAATCAATAAACTTAAGTGCCTGAGGCAGTTCTGAAAATGGATCTTCCTAAGGATTCAGGATCTATTAATTTTTCCCATGGGCCACCAGTTTCAAGCATGGCCTCCAGTGCCTCTATCTCGTTCTGCCTAGGAATATTTACTTTATTCTGTGATCAAGTGCAAAGTTTGCAGAACAGGGTGTGATATCTTCTGCATTTCAGGGAACCAGCCAAGTAGACTAATTACTCTTCACTAAATTATAAATAACTTGTGGTTTTTGAAGAATTTGAACTAATAGCTTCTTTGAGATGTAGTTTTTAAGGCAAAAATAAAGTGTGAGAAATCAGAATTGTATCTCTACCACAGTAGCAGGGGATCCTGAAATTGTCCCACAAGTAAAACTTGACGTTTACTCAGAAACAGCTTCGTTCAATCTAGAAATGTCCTCCTAGCTTTCAAATTAAACACACGTGATGCCTTAAAATTCAGGAGCAATTTGTGCAGTAGTGGTCTAAAGAAAATTATTAGTCAATTGTAAAACAGTGGAATATCTTAGACAATAGGTTTTTTTCGGTTTGCTGGGTTTATGCTTACCTACAACACATAGACATGCAAAGAAACTATTACCCAGAAAGCCTACCACAAGATACTCTTGAAAATGAAATTCTGCTCATTTTCATCAGACTCTGAGACAGTTTTTCTTTTTTAGAATGCCTTTTGAAACGTTCATTCAGCTTTCATTGATGGTATCGTTAAGTGTCAATCAATAGTGTTTTTGAACAGGCAGACTGCTGCTTAGAATTAATGAAGGGCAGAAGATAAAAATAGATTTCTCAGTAATGCAGAATAAATTAGGTGTTGGCGTTCAGATGTGAGCAGCCACAGTCCCTCGTGTTGCAGTGACTAAAAATTCCGTGATGACAAGAACCAGCATGGTGGGCTGGAAGAGCCATCCCGCTGGCACCCTGTTGTCTCTGTCCAGTCCCTGTGGCCCTGAGGCTTTGCTTTGCCAGCACACAGAGCACTGACCCTCTGTGAACTGGCCTGCCCAGGCTGACTGGAATGCACTTTTGCCTTTTGGGATTTCCTCTATCAAAGAAGGTAATTATCTGTGCTTTTCTCATGTTGACCTCAGCACGTTAAGATATTCAGTAAGTGTGTTTCTGGGTATTGACACAATTACCTTTTCTATTTCTTGGGAAGTGAAAATAGGCAATTTTTGCTTTCTCAAGTGAAAAATTCTGCAGTAAGTCCGAGGTCAAAGCAGAATGAACAGAGCAGTGCGAATCTGAACACCTATGTCTGAACTCAACAAACAGAAAGGCAGTACTGTGAGGGGAAGTAAGTGAGCATTTTTAGGGAGTAAACATCTAATGCAGGTTGGATGGAATATTCAGAGAGGTTCCTCTTTGGTGATTATAAAGGGATCTACAGTTATTAACATGCACACAACATCTTTCTTCTGGATGTCAACAGTTATGTGAGATGAATCCCACTCAGAGGTAGGTGGGATCATGCTCAGTATTAATAATAAGCTTCAAATCCTACCAGAATAGCAAAGGTTTGCTTCTGCAGTCGTTTACTTAAAAACAAAAATCCTACTTCAATTTCTGTGATGGGATTCATACTCTTAAACCCTTTCTTCAAAGATACCTTAAATCAAGCTCTTGAAGGTGTGTGCTAAAAAAGAAATCATTCCACTGCAACACAGTAAGGACTCGCAAGCTAATTTCTGCAAATCTCTCAAATTTCCAATTCCAAGATTGCTTTACTAGTTACTTTTGTGCAGAGAGTGCAGAAGTACTGCACCTGGTGGTGCTCTCTGGTGACCCCATTATTTCAAACAAGGATTAAAAAAAATTCCAATGTTCATGCAGTAGCATGGGGCAGAAAAGTCATCTAACTGAACAACATATTAAGGTGCAAGGGTAGAAAGGGATATGATGTGTTTATTCAAGCTATATTAGGCTCCCACAGATGTCAAGACAGTCTGAGAAGTAGTGGCTTCATGGGATGTAAGACCACTTAGGAAGGTAGAGTTAGGCACTGAAACAATGTAATTTTAAAGGTTTAGGATGGGAGTTGAGACAGATTTTTTTCTCATGTTGATACCTTTCAATACAGCCTATCTGATTTCAGCTGCATTGTCCAGCACTGGCGTTTAGTGTCCTTTGTTCCTTTCTTTCGGAGCAGAAATGCACATTTGACAGATTTCAAGGAGCAATTTGCCAATTACTTTTCCAGACCTCCACCTCTTCAAGCCAGTGGCTCTTTTCCACATGGTTTTTTTTCTAGGCAAAACAATTTCTTATTAGGGGGAAATCATGAAAGAGAATGACAAACTGTTTTTAAAAACATTTTAATATGTGATGCTTAACAGAGGTTTCATCTTGAAAAGTTAGTGTGTAATGAAGCTTCCATTGGCTTTGATTTAGCTGAGATGCTAGTGGATGCTCTTTACTGCAGTTCATCACCATGCTCTTAGTGGTTTTTGTCAGCAACCATAATAACAACTTCACCCTCTTCATTATGGCAAAGTCTACTACTGTGATGCAGTTGGTTCCTATTTTCAAATTCCAAGTTGCTTCTGAGATTGTCAAGCCAGACAATCAGCTGGCATAAATTATCATAGCTCCAGCAGCTCTGAGGGGTCTGTGTGCTGTGACCCCAAAGATGCTCCACTGGATTCCTAACACATGCCTCGGCATGGCTTGTGGCTGTTAGAAATGGGGCTGTTTGTTCTGAATCTTAAATGTGCAAGCATTCACCCACAATGGCCCTTATGCAAAGGAGTGCCTCTCTTCTGGGCATCTGTCAGAGTTCCTTGTCCATTCTGTAGGGCTTTTCTTTCTCTGCAGAAAAAAGAGAAAGATTAAAGAAATATATTAAATGAAACAGCTATATCCTCTTCCTGTGCTAAACCCAAGTGGGGAAAAGACAGGAGTCGTGAAAGAGGTGAAAATATATCTTTTGCCTTACAGCATAATGAGAAAAAAAATCAGCTTTGTTGTTATAATTGAAGTAAATATGATGTCCTGTTGTGAGAAGTCAAAGGTTCAGGAATTACAGGCTTTATCCTATTAAAAAAGAAAAAAAAAGGGGCTTTATTAAAGCAATAGTGTGGTAAATGGTTATTTACTATGCTTTTGTCTATCTGTCTGTAGATTTGTGGTTAACTGCTAGTGATAATGAAAGTAAAAATAATTACAAAGTAATATTAGCAGAAAAATAAATATAAATTTTTAGTTCTGAATGAAAAAGTTTTAATAACTTTTTAATGAAGTCCTGATGGTTATTTTTTTCAGAAGTACAGAGAATTCGTATCTGTAATACTAAGTCTGTCTTAATTCAATATTTAATATGTACTGTGTGTATTAACGTTGCATTCTCTAGCATTTCCTGGCTGCAGAACGGGAAACCCTTGTGCTGACTTGATCCAGTCAGGACCCCACAGACTGCTCCAAAAGGGCAAAGAGGCTCCTTCAAACCTATGAGCTTGTGGGTTACCTGTTGCAATCGCCAACCAAGAAGCTGATTCCCACCTTGCAAACCTCAGCTAAAGTAGCAGAGCCTGTTTCAAATACAAGCCCATGAAACAACTTGGGGTGAAGAATAGTTAGTTTATGCTCATCCGTAACAGCTCCCACTTGCACCAGAAGGTCCCTAACCAGTCATTGCCAACAATTACTGCTGTCCTGTTTAGGTATCCTGGCAGTTCCTAAACTTGAGAAATTTAGAATGAGTATTTTTAGTAAGGTCACAGAACATAAAGCAGATTGTCCATTGTAGAAGTGGAGGTCAATATTGTTTCTTTTTATTCCATTGTTTTAAGTCTTAAAGGCATAGAGTGCTGAATATTTTTTTTAATGCGTATTTTTGACATGTTTTCTATCAAGGTCAAGATTTTGACTGTCAGTTTTAAATATTCAAGAAATGCTGTGTTGTCAAATGTGATACGGCAGCAGCTTCTACACAGTCAGAGTCCAAGTTTTTCTTGGACTTTCATTAAATTGTGATGTACTTCCTGGACAGCAATCCTCTCTTAATGGCCGGAACTTTAAATTTCATCTGTGTACACAAACAGCATTTCATATGAAAGATAACATGGCAAAACTGTTAGCCATCTGTTTGGTAAGACAACACTTGAAATATAAAAATGTTAAAATCTCTTCTGAATTAAAAATTTTTCAATTAGTTGTTGTTATTAGACACACAAGTAGATGCAATTACACGAAAGATAAGTATTGATCTACTGTGGGCAGCTATCATAAGCATAAAAAAATTTGGCATAGTTAAAAAGTATGTAATTGCCTTTTTCAATGTAATGTTGTCTTAGATATTCCTGGACTAACTGATGACAAAATGCTAGTGTATTTTCAGACACTGCACACAACCCTCCACAGTAAATATATCTCCTTTAAACTTCATGCACAGTTGTTCTAAACACTTGTGTTCTACAAGGAATCTGACTTAAATAATTGTTTGTTTGCAACATCATTCCAAAGCCTGATGTTTTAGGAGAAGAAAACATAGAAGAAGTCCTGGGCAATGTAACTTCTTTAAAGTCTAGTCTTGACACTTACTGGTGTGCTATCCTCTGTGTTTGTGGGATTGTACCTCTGGTATATAGTGTTTCTATTGAAGTTTGTGCTCACATTAATGCTATTCCTATTTCATTTGTTCACAGGACAGTGATATGGAGGCAATGGTTAAGTATTTGGAGAGTGTCCTGAATAACAGCTCATTGGGTAAGGTGATATCTCTTCTTTAGATAGCAGCAGGTATTAGCAGTCTCTATGCATCTCAGTCCAACTATTTCCATTTTGCAACAAAATAGCTCAAAAAATGTGATCTCCTTGAAAATTTTTTCCTTAATCTACTGCAGAGAAGTATAATTATACCGAAAGAAAATGCATAAGCAGTTAAGTGTTTTTGTTGAAAATAATAAAGCCATAAAACATGATAGTCAGAAGTGTAGAATGTTAACAAAAACTTTTAAAAACTTGGCTGCTGTCATTTTTTCTCCAGAGGAAAATAATTGAGGATATATAAGCTATTTTATAGTTTTTAGTCCTGATAACAATAAGAGAAAAATCAGTTAAAATATTTAATTTTTTAAAAATTATGAACAAGGTTTGAATAATACGTAATTTATGTTACAGTATCTCACTATAGGTACAAAGAAAACAGTGAGAATTCAAGTTTGTAATTTAATCCTAAAATCTCCAGCAAAATATTGTCTATAAATTTAGAGTTTGAAAGCCTGGGTTCTTGTGGTCTACTTAAAAGCTAAAAAGAAAACTTACATGAAAAAAGGCTATTTACTGTGGCTGCTGTAGTCGCTGCCCTCGGAGGCCACTGGGTGGGACTGTGCCAGGAGCAGCCTGAGTGGGAGCTGCATGAAAGGCCAGCTGAGTTCCCAAAGGCTCCCATGGGAACTGCAGTCTCATTTAGTTGCTTCATTTGCATTCGTTCAGTAGGGATAAACCTGACTCGGTATTATCTAAAACCACGACTCAGGAGAATCCTAGGAAGTCCTCCTTCCAGAGATTCTTTCAGTGCTGAGCTCTGTTTCACCCTTGCTTGTGAGCATGGACAGATGGGAAGAGAGAGCCAAAGAAGAAGAAGGATGAAAGGAAGTAATCAAAGCTGTGGCCATCATAGTCTTGTAGCCACTGGTCACCTTCTGTGTCCCATGTCAGGGAGACCCTCAGGACTGAAGGAAGGAACACTTACATCAAACTTCTCTTCACACTTGCAGAGAACCCCCTGTCTCAAAATTCTGCACTCATTTATGCATTTGCAGCATCATTGTCTGCAACGGGTTTGCAGAAGTTGAAATAAGGACAAAATTTTGCTCTGTGCTTCAATATTTTGTTATTTTAATTAAAGAGAAGGATTGCCTTGAACGCTGCTGAGAACAAACAAGAATATTAGCCAAACAGTGGTGTTTTAAAAACAATCTTAGTATTAGAAACTCCCTTATCTTAATCTTTTTCATTCAATATTAAGGACAAGAAGAAGCCTTTAAAAAATTGTAGTATTAAAGAATTAAATTGTACTTTTATCATTAAAAAAATCTCCAACCAGTCTGTGCTGAAACCTCTAGCCTTTCTCCAAGCTAAGGTAGTAATTAGGCATGATTTTCTCCAAAGAAATACATCCATCTAAAAATAGAGGTTATGTGTTACAAGAATAAGTGGAAACAAAACAAAATAGCTCACTATGCAGTAATTAGAAGAATTGCTGCTATAGCCTAAGCAATTAAATCAAAATTTCTGTCAGAGGAAGACAAGATCAGACAAAGCCTGAAGCCTTGCAGACTCAGTTCCAGATGTGTGGCCTGGTGAAAGCAGTGGCAATACCGTATTACTGGGCTACAGAGCTACAACATAATTATAATGGCTACTCCTGAAAACAGCTTGGATTTCATGGCAATAATAGGGAAATAGAAGCAGGAATCTGGCCAGGACAGAATTTCTTGTAGCGTCTTTCATTGTTAAAGTATTATGAAAAAATTATGAGTTATTTCAAGTGGTTGTTAGTTCTAAAAAGTAGAACTTTTTTTTTTATGTCAGCAAGGGCTGTGATAAAAAGGATGCAATAAATACACATTGTTTGTCAACAGGTGGAGTTTGCTTAATATAAACCTCAGTGTTTATAAAACGACTTGGGAGGTGACTGAGTTTTCTCCTGTCATGGTTTAGCACTACACTCCTCAAGAAGTTCCACACAGTCACTCCAAATACCAGAGCTTTAGTGTGGTACACTGTTGCTTTTGTGTTGGCTATACAGGTCTGTGTGGAGTGCATTTGAAATAAGATAGGCCTTGCTGATAAATTGAAAAATTAGGAAGATACCAGAAAAGAGCTGCAAAAGAAAAGGGAGTTTGAAAAATTCTTTTTACAATTTACTAAATTTGCTTGGCAAAAAGGAAGAGAAGGTTAGGGGCAGTTGGATCACTTTGTGTCATTTATGGATCAGGAAAACATATCTGATTCTAACCTTTTCTATCTTGTACAAAAAGGCATTGTAGGATCTCATATTTAGCAGTGAAAGCTAAAGAAAAGAAATCTGAAATACAGACAGAAGTTTGTGATCCAGTGGAGATAACAGCTTCACAACACATAATGGCTTACAAAAAGATGCAGTAGATGTGTGTCACCAATTCTTTGGTCATTAGCAGAAATGTTTGTAGGAATGCCTTTGGACCATAATTTATGAAAACTCTTACCAGATAGTGCACCTGTGAATAAATTCCCTTCCCTACAGAACCTCTGTGAAAATCTCAAACTGGTGCTCTATCACCTGAGAGGACAAAGATCTTTTGCCCTTTGCCTTGTGTTGTTCTCTGCAATACTGAGTTAGACACTTGGAGACATTCAAATACATTTAGAAAGCCACAATACCTGGTTTTGAAAAGTCACTGCTCTTGTTGTTTCATTTGATTTTGTTTAATGGATCAAGAATGATATATTGGATAAAAAATGCAAATAATTATCTGGTAACTTTTCGAAGAAGCATAGTTCCTTGTTGTGTGTTGATATGTGGGTACACAAACTGCCTGAAGCTGGGTGCAAAATATATTATCAGTCAAGTAGCTGCTTCTAAGAAAATACCCTTGATACAGAAGTTGGAATGGTTATGAATCAGCCCAGCAAAATTTGTTGAGGTGTGCTGTATCACCAGTGTATCGAGCTCTTAGCAGTCTTTACTGAGAATTCATTTTTTTAATGACTACCCACACCTTTGCAGCATCCTGCCGTCTTCAGTCCATGCTGCCTTGCAGTAGCCGGACAATCATATTAAATGGAGAGGAAGTTAGAGAGTTTGCACGTAGAGATGAAGTTTTTCTTGGCCAACTGCCGATGTGTAAAGTAGACAAAATAGGAATTATTTAGCCAGAAATCCCAGGAAAAAAAAAAAAAACAACAAACCAAAACAAACAAGAAGGATGTCTTTAATAATGAAATGTCAGAGGAGAAGGAATTATTGTAGTAATAAATATACTGAATTCACTAAACAGAAAGAATATGCTGAGCTCTTACTACAGTGATATATCCTGTAATAACAGCAGTGCCAGAATTTATCTGATGCCTGTGGTTAAACATACTCCTTCTTAAGAGACAGCAAGGTTTATATTTTCCTTAGGCCACTGGTGCTCGGTGCTCAGGGCATCAATTTTTAATGGGTTTCAAAGCACCACAGCCCTAGATCTGGACCTTAATACTGTGCCAACCGAGAGAGGAGCGTGCAATCCAGTGAGTCATGGGCATTGCTTTGCACAGCACCCGGAGTTTCCTCAGGGCTGTGCTGAGGATAGCTGAATTTTCCAGTGCCACTAAAGGAGTTGAATGCTTGCAGAGTCCATGTAAAAACATATGGATATACATGTGTACTGTTACAGGAAACAATCAGGATATGTTTTTTGCATTAATTGATGAAATAATTGGTTGCCAGTAAGAACCGGGCTTGCCATTTTTCATCTTTCAAACTGCATAAACTATACCTGAGTTGTAATACTTAGGCACCTGACAACTCCTAGCCATTAGGTGTAAAGATAAGCTAGGAAAATGTTTTTAAATGTGCAATTGTTTGTCCATCCAGCTAACAGAATCAGGAATCCATTTCTTCTGTGGATGCTTCTGAATCCAGCAGACACTCACAATGGAAAGTTTCAATCTTGGTATTCAAATGTATGTGATCAAGGTCTAGAATCATGTAAGATATAGGAGCTTAACCCTTGGGAGAGCCTTGATTACACATTCCAGAGCATTTGGTGGTCTCTGGGGGTGTCTGTACCAGCTCATAGAGGGAGGGTAGCTGCAAGCTCCCTCTGGCTGCATGTGATCTCTGTTAATGCAATCCAAACTCAGCCAAACCCCAGCTGAGTACAAGCTAAAAACCCCTGCTAGGAGGGGAGAGTGTGTTCGTTTAGACGAGGCACTGTGTTAACACGTTTGACTTTTGGCTTGTTCCTATCCTATGCAGAGCCCTCTCACGCCTGTTCAGAACTTGAGTCCTGTGTGCCACAGCCCACACATTTACACAGGATATAGTCCCACCCTGAAGCATCTTCTCCTCTTTTGGGGAGTGAAATCCTAATGCCAAACAATTTGCAAGAAGAGGCTAAAATAGCTGCTTTGTTTAGCTTAACAAATTGAAAGCTGAAATAGAATCTCCTTTTCCAATTATAAAGAAATGAAAGGAGTATTCAAAAGGGAAGGAAAGAACTGTGAAAGCCAAAGAAAAGAACTGGCACAGGAGGAAAATGACCATGAACTGCTTGATAAAGAAGTTTTGTCAGGAAATAAGAGGGGAGATTTTAGCCACCAGCTCCCAGTGGGGTTTTGAAATTGTCTTTCAATGGGAGCAGTCAGGGCAAAAAGTGCATAAATTTCTTAGGAAAACCACAGACTTGTATGATGGAATGACTACATGAAATTGCAGCATTTTTGAGCTGATAACTCTGACAGTCCTCTGTGATTCAGCACTTCTGTGTTCCTGTGGATGAGTACCTCAGTGGTATGTGAGCCCTAGGTCCTGAAATATTGCAACAGCTCACAAGGCCTGCAAACAGAAAGAGTGGGCACTTGTGTTTATGCATTGTATATTTCTCACACATGCATATTTACTTACATATACAGGTATGTTTTTATATATATATATTCATACATAAAAAGAGTACCTTTATCTGAAGGAGAGGTAATGTCCTAAGTTAAATACTTACAGTTTACAGTAATGATGAAGCTAAAGGAGAGACTTGCCTGTTAGGAAGAATGTTCTTGCTCTTAAAAATAAGTACAAAAACAATGGAAGAAAATGCATATTGTCTAAACAAATTTAATTTTGTTGGATGTTGATCTGTCCCAGCACTTCCTCAAGTGATTGTCCTTTCTCTTGTAATTCCTTGTGTATCACACAGAAGGAAAATTGTTCTTACAATTCTGGTGCCTTTAAGCTGTAAACCTACTTGTCCCTCAGAAAGGAGCTGCCCTTAATGTGCATTTAATAATCTAATTCATCTTTAATTAATGTGGCACTACCTTGTGAGAAACAGGAATAGTCTTCCTCCTTCTGACTGCCCTTGATTCTGCAATAGAGCTCAGGGGATGAAGGTGAATAAGGTTGTGTGTCTGTGCATTGATTTGTAGGCTCGACGACTGTCACCGGAGTGTCTCCAGGGGTGCCCCAGGGATTCAGAGCTCTCAACAATACAATGGCTGAGACCAAGCTGAAACGCATGAGGGAGTAAGTAGCATATTTATGTGTTACCAATGTGCAGGCAAAAAAATATGGATTTGAAAAACTGCAAAGCACAGCAAATAAAACCTCAAAATCCCATCAACAAAAAGAAATGGATGTTTCTTTTTTTAAAAGGTGTTTACAGATTTGCCTACTCACCTCTAGAGAGGATGAAAGTTGACCCTCACTTCTGATTGTTTACTTGTAAGCTGCACAATCACTGACATCATTCCAGGATCTAATTTGCCTTCACTGCTGTCGGTGTCATTCTGAATTTCACTTTCTTTATTAGCACAGCACATGCCCATAAATCACCTGCAGACGTATAGGTTACCACCACATTTGCTCCCTCACCCACACTTCATTCTTGCCTGGAATGAAAAGTGAATGAGTTTGTTTCCTGTGGTGATACAATGTTTTAAACCAAACAAAATTGCTGCTATTGGCCGGGATTTTCAAATGAGACAGAGGAATTGACATGGTCAGCTCCCTTTGAAACTTGCTGTCTAGTTGTTTTCAGCATTGCTGAAACCCCAGCTTTATTTATCAAGGTTTCAGTGTCTTAATAAAACAAAGATCTGTGCTTCCTTTCTAGAACATACTGGTTAATGTACCTTGAACCCTTATCTTGAGTCAGTAATTTCTGGCCTTCCAAGATTTATTGCAGCCTAATTTAGGTGCTGATCTGATAACCATAGCGATGTGTATTATTTCTGAACTCAAATATTCTTTGCAATGTTGCAAGATTCAACTGCTCTCAGATTATAAACTCTTTAAAAAAGGGCAATTTTTCTCTTGTGTAGGTGGACATGCCAATAATGTGGTGGATGTTACTGGAATGCAAATAAGTTCAAACAGTAGATGCTAATAGTTATTTAAGTGAGTCCTCTAAAGAAAATGAGTACAGTTCCAACAGCATTAGTAACAATCAGTGTTTAAAACAATCACCATGTATTTCAGGAAAATACCAATCACATTCACTCCAGATAGAAGTAGTTTGGTCTTATGGTATTTCAAGATGCAACAGCTCCCAGCGTTTCACTTCATGGCTTAGCCTTTATTGTGCAACCAGTCCCAGGTCTCACAGTCTTCCACTCGTATTGCTTTCCATTCTATTTTCATGGAAACTACTTATAAAAATAAATTAATGCATTGTGTTGTGCCAGCCACTTGCAAGGTGAGGTTTTTAGTCAAAATGCCCACTAAACTTACAGGTATCACCTTGTGTTCTCATGGTTCCTGGATAAAACTTAAAATATTTGAACTTCATGGTCATTGCTTTTAGGGCCAAGATATGAGTAGATTGCTTCTTTCAAATTCTGTTTTTCCAGTGCTGTTTCGTGGTTTTCACAATTTGTTGTGACTCACGTTATTGTCCTTTCTCCAAAACATAGCATGACTTTTTCATTTTCTGAATGTAAAGGTGAGAAAGGACTTAATTGCTGGAAAGGTAAAGTGTTAAGGAACAAGTGAATGAGCACAGTGCCCAGCATGTAGGTAGTGAAGGAGATCCCTGCAAACTCTGACCCGTGGCCAATCTGCACACCGGGCACGGTGGGGTTTTCAGTGGTGAGAAGAAAGCACATCTGGCTGTGGATCAATACATAAAGCCACAGCTTCTCTGCTCATCCCTCGGCAAACTTCATATGATGTGTTTGTTGAATGTCATCCACACAGCAGTGCCACGTAAGCAAGGCTAATATAATTTAGACTTGTGCTATTCAGTTTTACTCAGGTGGATGCAGACTTTTGGGGGGGTCTTCCAGATGACAGCTTCTGATGAAAGAGACAATGTGGGGGATTTGTCTTACAGAAACTGAGTAGCTGGAGTTCCTATAAGGAAAGAGAAGAGCAGAGCAGGGGAGGTAATGTGGAGTTGCAGTGAAATCTTTTTGGGTGCCAAGTCACTCTAGAAAGAGGACTATGAAGGTTTGGGATTTGCACCATTTTCAGATGTTAGGAGCAATAGATTCTGATGAGGGAGACTCCTATGTCATGAACTGCTCATAAAGAAACTTTGTGCGCACGCATTGCAGATGACCTTACTGGAAGAAAGTGTCAGTAGCTCTGACAAAATGGTAGATTCATCTAAAATAACACAGGGACTAACAGCAAAAGTGCCTTTTAGCCTTTTCCAATTGACATGTGAATAATGTGGGCTTGCAAGCAATTGTAGCAAGACAGTCACTTGACAGGATGTTATGTGTCATTGCTTGAGTTACTGCAGCGTACTACACTAAATGACTTCTTTGACTTGCTGTGTATCAGAGCAGCAATTTAGGAGGCTTCTACTATATTCTTATGCAGGACTTGACAAGGATACTCATGTGAGAGGGAAGCTGTGCTAAAAATCTTTATGAGAATGTAGAAGGAAACCACTGATATTCTTGAATATGGTAGGTAGGAGTGCTTGGTCTCCTCCTATTTTAACTGAAAAGAAATGGCTTTTTCTTCACTACAACCCCTTACTATTTCCCCAGACTTTTTCTTTCCAATTATCATTGCACTGTCTGTTCCAGCTGATCACATCCAGCATCAATTTTTTTTTACTGAGAGGAATTGCTGTCCTCTCAGTAAAAGTCATGATAAATTCACCTACACAGGTGACAACAATTTCTAGTTTGTTATATTTGGTATCAGAATTCATTATAAAGTTTATAACAGCAGAGATTTAACTTTACCTTTCAAGCAGAGTTCATTCTCTCCACAAAAATTTCCACTCCAGTGCTAAACATTTCAATATTGGGATCTGCAGTGTCGATAAGAAATCTCCATTTTTTAAACTAGCTCCCATAAACGTTATCGTTATACTCCTTCCCAGTCCTGTGTGCCAGCAGCGAGAAGTCAGCCAAGTACAGAAATCAGAGCTGCGAGATTCTTATTCCTCATATTGGGCTTTGAAACTGAGGAATCATGTTAGATGCAGAAAATGGGAGGAGCCATTTCCTAGTGTTTTCTGTCCTGCCCACAACCTAATTCTCATGGTGCTTCCCATCCTTGATGGTGCTGGGTAACTTGGTGCATGCCAGGTGTGAGAAGCATTATTGTCACATGCTATCCAGAGCCAAGTTACCTTCATGGAGGGATCCATGAAGACAAATGAATGACTGTTCCACTGACGTTCCCCCACAGAGACTTTCCAACTCTGCATCTCAGAAGAGAACCATGCTGTTCTTCAGAAGCAACTCCTCAAGCCAAACCATTTTTCCAGTCAGATTAAATTGCAGTAGCAGCTATTAATTTTTTCCCCCGAGATCCATACAAAAAACTTAGTACAGATCATTTGGTGCTCCTTTGTGGAGCTATCCATGAATATCTACAATCAGTCATTTTAATAGCCATGAACTTTAATATGCACTTTGGAATTCAATAAAATGTGTGGCAGTAAAAGGAAAAGGCTTTTATGCCCCAAATTTTAAGTAAATTAAAATCCTTTAGCCCAGCAGTAAGCACCTCTTAGTCAGTCCCCAAAGTCTTACGCACAGCAGCATACCATGATCAAGCAAAAGACTTCATCATCCCCTGCTGAGTGTAAGTAAAGCAGTCTTTCAGAAGTCATGAAGAAAAGGCATTGGGTGATATTTTTATTCTGCTCCTGTGAATGCTCATAACGCTATTGGTTTGGACTCAGGAGCAGTATGTATATACGCTTCTTGTGCTTGTGATGCTGCCATCAAATGCATCGTTTATCTTAAAATTTCAGAAAGAAAGGTCATTTTGAGGTCATTCGGTAGGCACTGGATGTTCTTTGAGATAAGTAGTCCTAAACTAGCTAAAGTATAGAAGACTTCTTGTACATTTATTTGTGCAATTTTTAAAAAATTCTTACAGTAAAGAAATTGTTTACTTGATGTAGTATTTCAATATATGTAGAGTAGATCTTTCTGAGCCAACTGAAATTGGTTTTGTTATTGACATCGAGGGCATCCTTAGTGAAGACAAAAGCAACAAATGCAGAAAAGCTAATAGGTTTTTAAGACTTTGATTTAAAAACTTCTCAGTGACCTTTTGATTGCCATTGACTGTCACATTGAAGGTGTCATGATGTAAACATGCTTGAGGAATAAGATGTCTTCTCACAGACAAAAGACATATTTGGTAAGGAAGTTTATTGACACTGTCTGAGCTACCACATTTTTTGCAGATGAATAGAGTACTCTTGAAGGTATTGATCCTGAAATGTTTTTGAGCATTGAATTTCCTCTTACACACACCACAGTGTTCTGTCCAACACTCCATTTTCAGGTAATAATTTCTGTCTGGTGATCCCAAGACATCTTAGAGCATGACTATAGTTTTCTGCATCTCATGGGCTAAGCCAAAATTTTGTTTACATATTCATCCTCCTTGTCACAGTTTCTTACACCTCATTTTTAAAGGCCAGTCTCAAATGAGCCCGATGAGTCCATTATGGAAACACATTAAACATCTTAGTCCATGAGTTTCTCTTTCTTTTACTGAAAATCTATTTTAAGATAATTGCACTGTTAACTAAAAATTATATATTTTATAAATTAATTTAAGTTAATAAATTACCTTCCAGACCCAAATTTGAAGAAAGTATTTTGGGTTTGCTGTTTGCTTTACAAGCAAGTGAGAGTACATTAAACTCAGTGGGAACACTGGAAGATTGAACCCTTCCTGTGTGTGACCAAGCTGGGATATTGGTTCTTGGCTTCTGTCAGAGTGAATGCTCCTGGCTCAGGAGTGATTGCTGTCCCAGGGCAATGACTGAGAGAGAAAGTGGGAACAGGGGAATCCTGGGCTCCTCCTGCCTAAGAAGAAAAATAAAGAGTGAGACAGTGGCTACTGCTCAGAAGTGTAGGAGTCCTCTGCAGCAGAAGCAGCAGTACCCCTCAAGGCTGAAGTTGGACCTGATGTTCTAATTCCTCAGGCATTTTCCATGGATCTTCATTCAGCTTCTTCCCACTGTCCATACTCTTCCCCTTTCCATGACAAATATGGGCTGCTTCTCTTGTTGGCACTTTGTCTCTTACGCTGCTCCTCTCCATCCTGCATCTGAGGATGGGAAGAGCACATCACCTGCCATCACCATAATTTCAGCAGTTCTTAGCAGCTTTACATTTGTTATGGTGCACTTTGAAATCAACAATGAGAACAAACTTGGTCGTTAGAGTGAGTGAGTATTGGGGCACAATTAAAGTTTGATGCATTTTCTTGGGATGCTCATTTTTTGCCCATTTTGCACATTACTTGAGCCTCATGTCCTACCCTTAAAACAATGTGTAATATTTTGTGAATTTTCTTAGATAAAGAAAACTCAGATTTTTCATCTTCTCTGTATGTCATAGATCCATGAGTCATTCTGTTATTCTGAACTTTTAAGGATTTTTTTTTAAGTGGACAGTAATGTTATAATTGCTTTAGCACTGGAGAGAGTTTTTATTCACTTTGAAAATTGCATTTCAGTAGCAAAACGCTCATTTTAAAATGTCAAGTGGCCCCAAACACTCAAAACATTCAGAGAGTTAGACTTACACTTCTTCTTGTTTTGCACAAAACATGTGAATGGTTTCCCTTGTTTCTTGTGCTGTGCATACATAATGCATAGATCGAGCTGTTCAGATTTCCAGTACCCTGATTTTGTCAATAGTTTGTAAATGTGAAAATGCTTTCATGCAGCATTAATTATATAGTCTGTTTTCAATACAGAACCACTCTAAGAACTTTGACAGTGTTTACTAGAAGCAGCATTGCAACCTTGGGAAGTTCACTTGAGGGAAATATAGGTAGGGAATTTTCCAAGAGATTTGACAGAGGAATGACCAGGGCTCTGTTTTGGGAGATACTAAATGTTTTCTTTTTAGGAAAAAAATAAAAGCACTAGACTTCTATCTACCTTTTTAAATGCCTAAACAGCTCTGTGAAGCTTGTCTTATTTTGATGCAGACCCAGAAGAAACTGAATGCATAAATCTTTCTAGGCCTTTCTGAAAATCACAGATCTACTGTCCGTAGTTGGTAATTGCTTTCCTTTCTTTCTCTGTAGTATAGTGTCATCATGGAATTGTATGGTTCTGCCAAGACATGAATTTTCCTTAGTCCCGTTTTGTGCTAGGAACTTTTTAAAGGGCTACAGATGTGAAAATAGACCTGAAAGAAGTTGTGGACTTAATCCATCTAGCTTCAGGCCCCCTTGGGTGAATTTAGATGTGAACCAAGCCTGAATGGTTGATGTTCAAAAAACTTTTTGCATAAAACTTTATGCAAATGTATTTGGGAGGGTTTTTTGTGTATGTGTTAGTGTCTGTTTTTATGTATATGCATATACATGGTTATATATTTGCCATAATTGAGCATCTCACATTCCACAGCAGTTGGGTTTTTTTTTTAGCTTTTGCAATGTGTTTTTGATTGGATTGTGTAAGAGTATTTTTACTTTTACTGTAACCTTGTATGGGTGTTTGTCATAGCTCAGAGCTTGAATGCTGCTTCACCTCCCTCTGTGGCTGTACAGTGTACAAGCTCAGCTGGAAATTTTGTAAGTAAATTACTGTGAGGTTTGTGATATTTCTATCAAGAATTGTCCATCTCCATACCAGCTGATTACATTAATCTCTTCATTGATGGACCTTTTAATGAGACTGGCTTATTGCTAACTCAGAAATGCATTGTTTTATATCCAGTAGTAACACTTAATACAATATGGCTAAAGACAATACTTGGATTGAGAAAACATATGTATAGTAATATTTAGTATTCTGATTGTTTCATTGAAATGCATAAGTACCTTTTCCTTTCTCTGATAGGCAAATTGTTAGTTTTATAACTGTCATTTTGGTATGAAATCCTAAGCTGGGAGAGACCCCCTCCCAATATCAAGCCATGTAAAAGGAAATCAGCATTAACTCTGTATTACCGCACAGCTGAACAAAGGAGAATGCAGTTATATTCCTAAATTCTTACAAGATCTGTGTATAGTTATTGACTTTTCAGAGGTAACTGCTGTATCCTCGCATGCCCACATTCAAGAAGTAGCTGTATGTTGTGCTGCTTATCAGACACATCTGTATAAAACAAATGCATTGATAAACAAAGCGAATAACATCAGGTATGTGTTAAATGTGCCATGAATTTCTGCTTGATCTTGATCAGTGATGCCGAAGGAATTAAACTGATGACTTTTCAAATATTCTTTGTATGCCATGTCACTGTTAAAAATCAGGATGTTGTTTAAAATAATTACAGTCAAGCTGGGAATTCTCAGACTGTGTACAAAGCTACTGCAGCTCAGCTACTGCAGCTGAAGTGTGTTTTGGGTAATTCTTCATGGGCACAGTGAAACAATGTAATTTTCACCCACCCTACCTCATGAAGAATATCCCTATAGAAGCAAATATGTTTCCTCTCTTATTTTTAGTATTGGTAGTAAATTTCTTAATATAGGAAGGCTTTACAATTGCAATATTTGGGTTTGATTTAAATGACTGTGTTTTGTTGTAATTTGTTTCCTTCTGTGGGAAAAACAAAAAACCCCACATTTTATCTTATGAGAAAGCATCTTCTAAATTGATAGTAGCTAGAATTCAACTAGCAGCTCTAAATTCTAATTAACACTTCTTCCAAGAGCAGATGTCAGCTTCAATTCCCATTTTATAAATTCATTTATCTCTGAAAATGAGGTGCATGGAGAATACTATTGTTTATATTTCTTCACCTGCGTGTCTACATCTTTTAATAATAAGATCCTTCTTAGCTCCTGGGAAAACATGTCCTAAATATGGTTTAGATTTTGCAGGTCTTTGAAGTAGGACATCAGAGAGTTTTGTTTGCAATCAAATTAAGGTGCTTTAATTCAGAAATTATGAAGTAATTAAGGATGAATTATGAAAATTATCATTGTGTCTTCAAGTGAAGAAATTTTCATTCAGCAGTAATATGAGGAAAGTCAAAGTCCACTGAGGCTTGAAGGTGAAGGTGGGGGCTAATATTAGCAATTCATATTTCTTTTCTTACTAGCTTTTATATAATAATACTTTCCTTTACCTTTTTTTTTCAATAAGCCCTTTTCTTAGACTTAGCCATTTTTTTCACATTTCCAAGATTGAACAGCTGTCAGAACTAGAAAGGTGTTGCCCTACCTTTAGAAACAAGTTCCTAAAACCTGAATCAGGGAACTTATTATACCCTTCTCCTAGCAGATCTCGAAGGGTCTTTAAACAGCAACAGTTTTTTTTTTTTGCAAGTTTTACTGCAAATGAAGATTTGAACCCAGAGCCATTTCTTTCAAGTATCAAAGTTTTAATCATTCATAGTCAGTAAGACCAGCAAACCGAATGACAGAAAGATAACTCGAGAGGACAGAGATCTTTTGTGTTCTGACTGAGATAAACCTGTTTGTTCACTGAACCATGAGATGCTGTAGCAGATATCCTAAGATTTTCTGGTACAGTTAGAAAACAATATTTTGTATGAGACTAAGGATATGTAATTTCCTGATTCTTTTGCAGAGTCACCTTGGGAGATAAATGTAACAATCCTTTTCACTGAGATTCATGCCACTACTGGTTAGCTGCAAAGTGGCATGATGGTACTGTTTTAAAGAGAAATATAGGGTTAATCAATTGATGTTGGAAATAGCATTAATTCAGGGACAAATCATTGTTGGATGTATTGATGAGAATCCTAAGTAATACTGCTGGACTCCATGGGGATACCCTTGAGTTAGGAAGAACAGAACTTAGAGACATCTACTGAAATTATTCTTTCAAAGATCCCTGCACTTGCTTTTATGCCCCATGAGCCCAAATCAACACAGATTTGCTCTCTACTTTAAAATGTGCTCATTGGTGGTGGATGCAGGTGGCCTGGCTGCATTCAAAAGGATAAATAAATGCCCACTGGAATGGGTATTCCATGTCCAGAAAGTTTCTTTACTAAGGTTTACATTGATGTAGGCATGAGTAACTAGTATTTTGAAATAACTGAATTTGCTGTGTTTGCCTTAGGGGCAGTGTGTTTGTTGCCTGTTACGGCAGTGGTGAAATGTTACTGCTGGTGCCTGATCTGGAGGGACTCCCATGGTGCTACTACTCGGGTGTGTTCAGTAGTGGCTTGTGCAGAGCCTCTCCTTGCACGGACCACACGCAGCTCCCTGAAGGCACCAGTGAGACCAGGATGGCTTTAAATTACAGTTGCCATCATGCTGAATGACACTGGAAAGTGAGAAGCTGAAAAACCCCTTTGCTTATGATTTGTATCATAGTTACCCTTCAAGGCAGGTCATGACAAGTTGTTGAGAGGTATTAACCCGGCTGCTAATGCCCATGCAGGAGCCCAAACCTCAGCTTAAAACTTTAATCTTGTTTTGTGGCTTTTGTCAGTGTGGCTTAAAGGTAGGTGGATTGTAATTGATCTCTGAGCCAGAAAGGAGATGTTAATATGTAGCTGGTAGCAGAATAGTCAAAATAAAGACCCATGGGATCATAGAGAATCCTTTGTTCACCCAGGGAAAAATTTACAACTTCCTCAGCCAGTTGAGAATACAACATTATTATGTTGTCAAATTTTAGCAATTTTGCCCTGTTGCGTAGGAAATCAACTGCGAATCACCAGATAGCCTGATAAATTCATTTAGGCCCAGATCCACTAAATGACTTGAAATGGTTTTAGACACCCTGTGTCTAAAAATTGCAGTTCTCAAGGCTCCTAGTTAGCTCGCCTCTACCTCCAGCAGTGCCTATGATTTTGCTGATATTCTTTACTGTGTCTCACATTCTCAGAAGCACCTTATCCTTGATAGAACCAGGTCTCTATTTTACGTCCGTGCTCCATCCTTATCCACAAATCAAATATCAATATGGCCTTTGGGTCTTGTTGCAGTTAATTTTCTCAGGCATGTGTTGTGGCTGCACAAGAGCTGACAAGAAGAAGCATTTTTTTTCAGGCCAGAGCTTCCATGGGTGACAGTGTCTCCAGACTGGCAATATCTGCGGTGCAGCCAGCGGGTTGGTGGTCACAGCATGCCTCCAGCCCTGTGCCTCCTCTGCCTGGAGCACTGGGACTGCTCTCTGCAGCCAGGAGTGAGGGAAGTTGAGCTCAATGAATCCCTCTGTCTATCTAAGACTCTGTAATGAAGAAATGAAAGAACAATCTGAGATAAGACATTGAAGCACATTACTGTGTATCACCCGAAGCCAGACCCTTGATGGGTAGAGCCCAATGTAACTCCTTTGATTTCAGCACACTGAAAAATTATTTAGGGCAGTGTGGGATGGAGGTGTGGCCCACAATTTTTGTCACAGTAATGAAATCCCAGATGTCAGGTATCCCCTTTGCTCGTGTCGTCTTGGCTGAGAAAGTGATGATGACTCACAGTGAGTTTGTAGGTGAGTAAGCTATGGGATAGCACAAAGAGAGTAAATGCCAGTAAATCAGAAAATATGGATGTCCACATGTGACTGTAAATGGGAGTTCTGCACTTGTTCTCACAGCACATTTCATGGTAAGGCTTTTATTCTTTTCAAAATGTTAGTGCAGGTATCCCCTATTTCATGTGAAATAGCACTCTGTAATTGTGCCTCTATAGGATTTTACATGGATGGACAAATATCCCCTAGCACAAGAGCAGGGCCATAATGGACCAACCTTGCTTTCCAGGAAGCGCCTTCCCCCCTCCCTCCATCAGGATGATTGATTCGCTCAGTGATGCCTCTTTGACATTTACTCTCTGAGACCCCACACTTCTGCCTGTGTGAGGCATGATGTGGTAGCAGAGTCGTATTAATGCAGCTCTCAAGTCCAAACAGAGCCTGATGTCTTCTTTTGTTAAAGCAGGTTATAATTTTTGTTACCTACCCCATAATTTTCAACCTGTGAACATTTCCCCCTTAATTCTATTGTATCAGCTATTATACAGATTAGTTGATTTGCATGCTCTGCCGAGCTGAACAGAGAAGATTCAAGTCTGCAGGTCACATTTATTAGCAGAAGCAGTACTCCCAAGGTACACATTTGCTTAATTTTTCATCTTTAAATAGACAGGCCTGCCAAAAAATTAAACATACTTGTCTACGAGGGAGACAGGAGTCATTAAAGGCACTGATGAAGTAGCAGTGATTTCAGGATAGCTTCTCATGTATTGATTTTTAACTGTTGGAGAGAAATGGTGATCTTTTTGATGATTTTTTTTCAGAAATGTACATTATTTGTCAATTTTTTGTCATTATTTTAGCTTTCAGTGGTAATCCAATCCCTAAGCTTCCAGTGTCTGAGAATTAATTATTTCCGACAGTTTTTATTTTCTCCTAAACTACATTCTTGATGGAAAAGAAAAAGGCAGTTTCTAGTTATAGGAAGCAGGACTGAGTCAGGTCTGGACCTGTAGAAATTCCAGCTTGGCCCTGTGACTTCTGATCCCGGGTCTTGGCTTTTTCTGCCCCAGGTTCCTCATCTGCCTCTGTGTCAGGAATCAGCAGGAGGGGTGACCTGAAGCCTAAGGGGGATCACACCTGGGTGTGACCGAGGTGCTAGAAAAGCGAAGAGCAAGTAGGACGGGAGAAGTTTGAGAAGCAATAAAGTAAAATTCTTTGCAAAGTTTTCCTAAGAATTGAGGAATTCACATAGTATGGAACTCTCACTGGCTGCCATTCCACTATGATGATGTTATTCCTCAGCAGTAACAGGATGACCTGTGATGAAAAGCAACTACACCGTTAGGTTAATTACGCTATTGGATGAGACCAGTTGACCTTGCCCTGGTGTTAGACGTGCAGCAAAATCAGTACAAAATAAGGAAAAACTACAACTGCAATTTGTGATGTTGTTGTTGGGAGGCAGGTTCAACCTTTTAAACTACTATGGGAAGTGTGCCTGCTCCCTCTGAACCTACGTGCACACTTATTGAAGTTCTAAGCCTTAATGCTGGCACCAGGAGACACCTCTGATCCCCTTCTCTGTCCCTGTACAGCTCATCCTTGGTGCAGCCACAAGCTGAGGGTGTCCCAGCTCCTGCTGCCTCAGGCACTAGCTGGGGAGCCTACTGCAGGCACCATATGACATGGTTCCCTTCCAAGAACCTCCTTTTTGTCTAAAAGACAACCAACTCTCAAGTGCTCTAACATGTAAATGTTTAGTGAAAGAAAAAAAATCCTGTGTCAGAAGCATGAAGAGCAGACAGATAGTCTCTGATAAGCTGCAGGAAAATTACCCTGGTATTTTCCTCAAAATATGAAGCCATCACTGAGTGAAAAATTTTATGTTACCTGTGATAAATGAATTTAAAGATGTTTTTCCTATAAGAGGAAGAAATGCTGTTCATTGTCTTGCCATTTTCAAATGGATCTTTTTTATAAATCAACATTAAGATGCTATGAGTGTGTATTTTGTCACAGAGTTACAGATCTGTGTTCTGATAAAAGGAGAGCACTGTAGAAAAGAAAAAAAGTGTCAAGTTAGCTCATGCTGAGCTTGTACAATGGTTTTCTTGTATTTGATAGAAGCTAAAATAAAGCAATGAATGACAAAGTGTGCTCACATAAAATGCTACTGGTGTTTGGCTGACTGGGGCTGCTCCTTTTGGTTTTGATGAAATCCAGAGGCAGTAATAGATGTGTGTTTACCAGACTTGCTGTAGATAAAAGAGTCTGCCAGACTCAGCGTGGATTCTTGGAATGCAACAAAGATGATGACTATGCTTCCCATGACTTTACTATGGCCAGGTTTTTACTCTTCGGCTCTTTGTATGGCAAACAATCATGGAGAAATTCTCCAGGAAACTTTAGTGCCTTTTACTGTCAGACAAACAAGGTGCATCATGATATCATTTTAATCTAACCTACAACATTTAGAAGAAATCTGTACTAGTTAATGCTTGTGTTACTATATAACATGAATTAACTTTTACTTGATCTTTTCTATATTTATCCCCAGATCTGCCATTGGGAAGCTGGGAGTGGAGGCATTCGAGGCTGTGTACAGCTGTCTCAAGCAAGCAAGACAGCAGAATGCCAGCGAGGAGGAAATCAGGAAGTGTTTGGAGAAACTGGTGTCTAGAGCAAGTGATTGCTTCGAAGTGGATCAGCTGCTGTACTTCGAGGAACAGCTACAGGCTTCAGAGCCGCGTCTTCAGCTGTAAGAGTGTGACAGCAGCAGCTGGAAATGGCACAGAGGGGGAAGGGGCCTCCTTCAGGCCAGCAGGCAAGTACAGGTGGTGTTTGGGGGACACTGCTGAGGCTAATGTAGTACCTAAGCATGTGGGTAAGCACCATTTGAGAGTCCACACTGCAGCGAGAAGTGGGTAAATATGGCACAGATTACAGGGGCAGGAAGAAGAACAGATGTTTGTGACAGTGGAGGGGAGGATTCACAGTTACCAGAGTCCCCTTTTTCTACCACTTGAAGCCTAAGGAAATGTGTTCTTGGCCATGTCTGGATGTCAGTTCACACTCAGAGCATCACTGGCAAAGCTACCTCTGATGGAATGATGCAGGGTTAGACTCCAGCTGCTGTTGATCTCTGTGCTAACTGGTCCTTGTGATATTTAAGCCCATAATTTTTGTAATTTGGCAGATTTACCCTTAAACACACACACACACACACACATATATCTATATATGGCCACTCATCCCCTAATTGCCTTATTATTGATTATTCAAAAGGGCTGCATTTAATCTGTTTGACTTTCAAAGGAACTGTGGAAATACATACATTTGTGCATATTTATGTACATATATGCATGCTCACATACACAGAGGTGTGTATATTCATAATGGCAGAAGCATGTCTGGTCACACACTGTACCTGTATAAAGAGTTTTGGATTAAATTCATTCTTCACAAATGGAAAAATAAACTGGGTTTTTTTCTTGCCTTGCACATTGTTACCGTTAAAGTTCTTTTCTAGTGTTTATGCTCCCTTCTTCATATGCATCCCACTCCTGCTGATTTCAGCTGTATATCAGGCTCTGATTATATACCTGATGTTTTCCTTCTACCTCTTCCTTCCTTATTCTGCATTCTGAGCTTCTTCCTCCATCTGTGCAAAAGACTAAAGGTTAACAAAGTCATACAATTGGTAAAGGAATCTGAAATTAACTGTAGACCAAATGAATTTTAGGCATTAAGCCATTCATAATCCTTATGCTTCCTGCTTTTCCACCACAACTCTTAAAGGACTTGGGGACTGTGTTAAATAAATTAAAAGAAATTCATATTATGAATATCAAAAAAACATTTCTATTTGACCTGAGATGAGTTATTTACAGTGAAGTATACCAGTATTGATGGTCAATTAAGCAGTGCTACTGATCCATCTTTACGACATGTGTTAAGAGACTCAAAGCAAAAGGCAGGTAGACTCATCTAAATCTATTTTAGCAGCAGCATAAGCTGAGGAAGCGAAGGGCATGCCCAGCTACAGATGATGTAGCACTATACTTCCAGCTCAAAGTAATAAGAGATTCTGGTATGTTTCAGCTTTCTCTGGCTTCAGCTTTTATTTAGAATACATGTTACAAGCCAGAGACTAAAATCCACTATGATGTTCACTGAGGCTGGGAAACGTTTGTCAGGTTTCAGTCTCTTTCCTATGATTTCTTCTTGACTTACACTTCCCATCCTTCTCAATGTTGTGTATGAGTACCTGATTAGATATTTTTTGCACAAAACTGAAGACCATTTTAAGACAGAAGTGCTGAAGTCCAAGATACAGGAGGAGTGCTTGAATGTTGCAGGGACTATAAAGTCCAAAAGCAAACAACGAGTAACTGACACAGTGAGAATAATGTCAGAAGATAATCTTCACTTCTTCATTTACTTCTGCTGCAGTTCAAGGTGATTTATCACAAAAACCTCAGAAACAGCCTCTGTAAGCAGTCAATTCCTTTTTTATTAGTGACAAAGACTTCTTCAGGCTTTTTTCCATGCAGCTCTCAAGAAAAAATACCTGGGTAAGAATGGGTCAGGCTCCTTAAGTCAGTCAAGGACTTGGGAGATCATTAAAGGGAAACCTTTAAAACCTGAAAAACATGGTTTAGTCACTCATATTGACTTCAGGGAAATGGTTGCTCTCTGATGAGCAGTATTTTCTTTCATTTGTTGCACAGGAAAAAAGAACTCACAGTGCCTTTTACGCTTACTTAGTTGCTTTCTGCTCTCAGCAGGGAATGACCTTCGAGGCACGTGAGGATCTGGAGGTTACTGGTTTATTGCTTATATGCTTTAAACCATACTTTGTTTTGTTTCGTGGATTTTTTTACATGAATCATACCACAATTAGCCAATGTAGTATACATGTTAAACACAGCAGGAGATTTTTGTCTTTGAGCTGTAGTAAAAGCACAGAGATGCATCCCATGGATTTGACAGAAATTTTTACATCACTGTTTAACTTGCAAAATCCCATTGCTGGTGGCCATTAGTAGAAATCTAAAAGGAAGGAGGAAGATGTTGATATTGTGGATCTTCAGTAATAAAAAAGCAACAGAACTGCTGGAAGTAAATGTGAGGAAATAAATCTAAAGGCATTAATAGATCTTCATAAAAAGTCCCATTTAACCTACAGATTTATACCAAAAGCTTTGTAAGCATGAGGCAACCTTGCTGCCTTTTTTATTGATTCTCTTAAAAATGCTACAAGATGAATTGCTTGATGAAGAGATACTGAAAGCAAAGGAAGTGGGGTGAGTATTTTTTTAATGCTTTGAGGCCTTAAACCTGTTATAAAGGTGCTTGAACTACAAAGGGAAAAACAACATCTGAGTTTTCTGGTAAGAAGTATAACCATCAGTTTCTTGTCGACAGCTGGATTAGGAGGTAGACCAGTTCTATTTTTCACAGCAAACAAAAAGGAAATCCTTTCTTAGAGGTGATTGTTCTGCCAGATGATTTCTAGAAAGCATCAGATTCCCCTCTTTGTAAGATGAATTAGAGGTTTCCAGTGCCTGAAAATCCTGCCTGCAGGAAAGGACCTACCTTCCTCCAGGACCTGGCTTTGTGACTGTTGCCTTGTGATGACCAGCTCTGAGGTGCTCTCACAGGCAAACCACAAACCTGCAGCTGGCACAGCAGGAGCTCACCCCTGACTGCTGCTGAATCTCCAGCTCCACATATAACCAGAGCAATGGAGCATCAAGCAGATACACAGGTGAAAAAAAGGGTAGGAGGCAGCAAAGTGGCCAAATGGATAATGCAAAGGCTGACCTTTCATCTTTGCTATAAGTCAGCTCAGACTGACCTGTAGGTGCAACCACTGTTGCCTGAGGGAATTTAGTGGGCAAGAGAAGAAAGGCTCAAACAGGAGATTTGTTTGGAGACAGGATCAATATGCACGGAGGCATATTCATCTTTCATATTTTGTTTGCAATATGTGTGCACAACACAGCCTAACCTGAAAACTCTTTAGCCTGTCTCCACTGAATACTCTTGTTTTTCAGGAGGGAGAAGTCCAGCAGAAAGTTTTCTGCATGTGATTATTGGTAGTGAGTAGAAGTCTAATGAAAATACAGTCTCCAGATGCCCATCTGGCTGATGATCATTCCTGTTCAGGAATATGACTGCCTTGATAATAACAGCTGGTTAACAGCAAAGGCAGATGTATTTATGTACAGACTTGATCAGGCACAGAGGGTGGGGAAGGGATGGAAGAGGATGAAGAGGGTTGTAGGTTCCTTCCTCTTACACCTTCTCCTCATATACTTAGTTACCATATCCCCAGTCCTACTTATTTTTGTCACTTTTTTATGGTTGGGGGAATAAAGGGACAGTGAATGGTTTTCTGAAGGCCACTGAATTATCTAAAATGAGACTAAGAATGAAAACCTAACAGGAAACCTTGACATCACTCAGGACCAGTGGTCCCAGCAAGAGAAGACTGTGCAAATTCTTCTGGTTCCATGCAATTATGGGTCCAGTTTTCTTTTATCTGGATTGGAATATGGCCATCATGGCTGGAAAGTTAGTTAATATGTACAGATAATTTGCCATGTTAGCTCTGCAGACAGGTTTCAGTCCTCAGTTGTTCATGAATGGTTAACTTCAGTCTCCTGACTTTCAGTGTTCCCATACTGTGCAGCTGGTGACTTCCCCATCAGGTCAGAAAGCAGAAACCAGGTCATGGGAAAACTTCCAGCAGAAAGATCAGTTGAGGAAAACAGACATTTAGTCAGCTGGTTTAAAAGTATGCCTCCTGGGTGAATATTTTCCATTCCACTTGATGACACCTGGCCAGGGATTCCCAATGTTTTGCAATGTGCAAGAAATACACACACTGTGATTATCATCCTGTAGATGAAATGGGCTCGGTTTTGTTGTCATTTTTATTATTACATGGGTAGCTGTAATCAAAGTACAAAGACAGTGGTGTGCAAGCAATAAGACAAAATACCTCTGAAGAAAAATGGCAAATGAAAGAGAAGATCACTGCTTTGTACTAATTAACTGTCCTAAGTATTGATCAATTTTAACATTTAGAAACTTCAGTCTGTCTTAGGGAGCCTGAGAATGTTGTACATGTATCACACAGAGAAATGAATTGTGACTCTATCATGAACTATCAGCCATCTCCCTCTACATCTATGCATGCATACACAAACATATTTATATGCATATGGGCATGTATATATCCTGATGCGTGGCATCTCACCAAACCTTCAAGAATACGTTTTCTCTCTTGATAAACAAAGAGCCAGCTGCTCCAGAAAATTCTTACAAGCAGGTAAATACACAGCTGAATGCACCTTGAGCAGAAAAAAGCCTGAATGTTTTGATCAGCTACTGCACCAGGCACTGTACAAAACAGCTCCAAGGCAATCCCAACCTCCCAGGCCTCCCAGCTGAATTGTCCAGCAGGAATATGAGTGGAAGATGGTTCAGAGAAGTAAATTGAGCTTGTGTAGCAAAGTGCTACAGGAAGCCAACCAAGGGGAGCACTCCTCTTGATCCTCACCCGACATTGTGCCAGGCAGTCAGCTGTGGCTTGTGGGTACCAGGGTAAGGCAAGGCATAAAGGAGGATGCAGTGTTGTGAAATGGATTTTAATACAGAAAACCATTATTTAATGAAATATGACTCTGTGGCTGTGCCTGGAAGTGTGCGTGTGATGGACTATCAATGAGGTGATTCTGTGCCAGAGCTTTATGCCCTAGAGGTGACCAAGTGCTACAAAGAAGCTGGGAATCTGTGAATTGCTCTCCTCTCTCCATTGCCATCTGCTGACCCCTCAGGGACTGCCTCATTGTACCATGGCATGTGGATATTCCCTTGGTGCTCACATACACAGCTCAGCATATGAGAGGAATATCTCCTCTAATATGAGTTCTATTTCAGGTTTTTTCATATGGAAGCCTCTTTCTGGCAGAGGCTGCTCTATTGATCTGCATCTATAAAGGGTCAGCAGTGTGAGAGTAGTCTTAAATAATGCATTGGAGTTTGCTCCCTCTGCTCTCAGTGAGTTCTGGGGAAATGCTCCTTAGAACTGTCATGGAATCTTCCTAGCTTGAACTGTCGCAGTTTTCTTGTCTTGTCCTCTTTCCTCCCCAACTCCTCAAGGACAGAAAGCAAAGCAAACTCAAGGTGCCCAGAGTCTGGAGAACAGATGCTGTTAATTTCATGTCCAGAGGCAATCCTTTAAATCAAGAGAGGCTGCTTCTCTTGTTTTGTAAGACAGTTTTTGAGTGTGAGCATTATTTTACTGATGCCTTTAGGTATCTGGCAATCAGTGGCATACTCTTGCCATCCTGTCTCTGCCAGTGAGTTGTGTTTTTTTCCCCACCTCAAAATGAAGCCTGCTTGTTTTGAATGCTCTTTTGGCAGGAGCTTGGCTCCTGATGCTGACAGCAAATGCTCCTGACTCCCTAGAGGCCTAATTTTGCCAGTTACTCATGCGTGTCCTTCTACATACTATCTTGGCAACTGGGGACTGTGTTTCTGGGAGAGGGTGGTATTCCAACAAGCATAAGCAAGGGTGTTGGAATGATCCTTCCATTGCCTGAGGAGAACAGGAATCACTTCCAGGTAGCACAGTGGGAGTGGAGGCAGCCAGAGCAGCCCCAGGCCTGAGCATCTCCCTGGTGCTGCTGGAGGAGCCCCCGGGGTTTGCTGCATCCCAGGCAGGTCGGGAGACTCAGGGATCCTCTGCATTCACGTTCACGTTGTGCTTGCTGTTTTGAACTAACACTGCGGCGAGGAGATTCATGGAGAGCAAACCCTTGTAAAGACAATGGGTCTCCAGACTACCTAATGACTACTTAATGAGTGTCTAAGCACTGCACCATTATTGAATTTTAATTGCCTTCTTTCTGGCTTTGTGCTATAAAACGAAAAAGGAGCAAACACTACATGTAATGAGGGTAGATGATTAAAAAGTAATACCTAAGAGACACCCAGGCATTTGTGGAAAAGACCACAATAATACTGTGATGAGAGAAACCAGCACTGCTGTGTGCCTGCCACCTCTTCGGATAAAAAGTTTGCTTTTACAATTGTTAAAAATTGAAGTTGTTTTCAGCATGATCTGGCAGAAAAAAAATAGATTAGTTGGTATCAGTGATGTAATTAAACTTATTGATTTTATTAAATCAACAAATATTGGTTAATTACTGCTGTATGGAAAAACCAATCCACATCACTGGGTCAGTGCAGATGGGCTTTTCAGAGGTTGCTCTTTAGCACTGTGCCCTTTCCGATGTCTGCTCAGATTATTTGTGACTGCATTGAGTGAAAGTGCATTACTTTGAGCAGTAGACAGCAGAAAGGCCCAATTGAAAGTAGACCAAATGAGCCCTAAATCCATCAAGCATTTAAACGTGCTTAGCTGTGAATGCCAGCCTCACTGCTGCACAATTGCCAGGGAAACAGGGAGCACTGGGCTGTTGTACAGAGCAAAACACAGCACAGGACTCTTCGCTCATGAAAGAGGTAAGTCTTCAGAGCTGGAAGCCCCACCTTTGAAGCAGCAGGCATTCAGAAGTCTGAGAAGACCTCCAACCACTGAGACAGTGCCTCAGCCTGGTGGTCCAATCAGCTGAAATAAATTCATATAGATTTATATAATCAAAAGATAAATTTAATTAAAATGTACACAGATTAAAAAGAGCTAAAGGGCACAAAACATGTTTTTGGGGAGAAACTCGCATAATTTCACTCTTTTCAGCTCTGAAGGGTGTGCATTTGTGGGGTATTCTAACCAGAACCAACAGAAAACTCTGGCCAGATGTTGATGTCTCTAAATCTACCTTTTTGTTTCTCTCTTTGTCTTTCCATGTCACACATTTTGTCACTAGGCACTAATCTCACAGGTCTCTCTTGTGCAGCTTCTCTTTTGGCTTCTGCTCTGCTGGAGTTTGTGGTAACTCTTAGTGAAACGTTTTGTACTCAAATGTTTTCATAACGAAAACTAATTTACTTTCTTTCTTTCTTTCTTTCTTTCTTTCTTTCTTTCTTTCTTTCTTTCTTTCTTTCTTTCTTTCTTTCTTTCTTCCTTCCTTCCTTTCTTCCTTTC
>VZTI01005775.1:1872701-1894104 GCA_013397865.1 Struthidea cinerea | reverse complement strand
CCTTCCTTCCTTCCTTTGTTTTCTCTCTGCATTTGACTCTAAGAAGCTTTCTTCTAAGCGCACACTGAGTGTCTACATCCCTGTAACATTGTAGAAGATTTTCTCTCAAAATTCCTGACAGGCATAAAGCTTATAGGTAAAATTATTCTGACGCTTTGGATCAATTGTTACACTTTCTATTTATTTATTAGCAGACTCCTATTAATAGACACCAGAACTATATTTCTGTCACATCCCCTCTTTTTGCTTTCCCTCCCTTATGCTTTCCAGTGCTCCCTACATTTTAAATTAGTTTTGAGCTTTTGAAATAATTGCAAACAAGATTCTTCCCAGGAATGAAAGGCGAGCATCAAGCAATACTTCACAGCAAGACAAAACCACCCTTCTGGCTAAAGAGATTCTGCAAAGCAAAACATCAGAGAGACAAGTCAGAAAAGCCAAGTTTTTTGAGCTGCCAAAAGAAGGGACAGGTTTTCAGAATTCTTGCTACAAAATCAAATATCTGTAAAGCTAAGAAAAATGGGAAGCATCATTTAGGCATTATTCTTACCAAAAAATCTACAGTATTTTAGTATTATCAGCACCTGAATCTAATTCTTTGCCATCGAAATACTTTTTTTATTACTGCATTATATTCAGAACAAACAGGAGAAAGGTCATCCCATTATTGCTATCTGAGAAAATTTACAATTTTTTCAGCTTACTAAACTAAGTTTTGCAGCAAAAAATGTAAGAGACTAAAAGCCTGGACAGATGACTTTGAAGAAAAACACTTTTCTTCAAGATTTATGTATTTTTCTAGAAAAGTAAAAAGAATTTGAAAATGTCTAAAGTGTGAGCTGCATCAGCTGATTGTGTGAAAATGAGCTTCAATCAGACAGGCTTTGATTTCTCAGAGAAGAAAGCACACTTTCAATATACTCATTTGCAATCAAAAAGCCTAGACAGATTTGACTTTTTCTTTTGCAGCAACAGATTCAGGGATTTGCAGAACCTGAGGATGTGTTGATTTAATGACAATTCCCATGAATTATAATGAGTGGCGTTCTGACGCCTATGAACATTTCCATTTCCCCACGGTACAGCACCAACTCATTTAAAGTTGCCCACGAGCAGGAAGATATTATTCCTTGTGCAGTCACCCACTAGAAGAGCCACAAACCTCCTTGTGTGGACCACATCTCAGGTCCATGGTGATGGAATCTGGTCAGGACGAGTAGCAACAGGATCAAAAGCAGAGCCTCAGTCCCATCTCCACCTCTAAGAACTGTGGGTGCTATGGTTGGGCCTCACATGTGCAATGCTACACTGGCAGTGCCCCTAAGGCAGAACATGATCCTGTTTCTGCCAGGATGTCTCATTGCAGAGTCAATGAAAGGAGATGACCAAGGGAAATATGTCCCCAAGGGTGCAGGTGGTGTGATTTTGTTGGATCACAGACCAAGGACAGTCAAGCACACAGTTTTAGATGGTGAGGATGGGGTGGACCGCTGCCTGACAGCCCTGAGCTGGTCTGTGCAGCCCAGCACCCTGGTCCAGGGCCATCCCAGCAGCTGTCAGGCTTTTTCCAAAGGGTAAAACCTCAAAGCTGCTGCTACTGTGTAAAAGGAGCCTGCATTCCCACCGCTAACATCTGTCCATAATTCCAACAAGGCAGCAGAGACTCATACAAATGAAGACAGCTAGTACTGAGACGTGAGGTGTTATTGTTGCTTAGTGCTAATGGTTTCTGCCTTATTGTATTCATTTATCCCTATTCCTTGTTCCTTTGTCACATCCTTCTCTCAGCTACCAGTTACTGTCACCAAAGATGGGAAGCAATTTACAGGTGCTGCTACCTAAGCACGAGTTGCTAATTATAGACTAGGAGCAGGCAGAAGGAGCCAGGTACGTTCTGAATCTGTCTTGATTAATGAGCGAGCAGCTAGGCTCAGGGTCTCCAATTATGTTCTGTATGTCAGCAGACTTGCTTCTCTCCTGGCTCGTCGTTCAGGAGCCAGCACAGCAGTCCTGCTGGGTAGATGTGTGTGCTCCCAGTGGGAACTGGGACTGATTAGCCTGCAGGTATAGAGACCTGAAAGCAGCACACCATGTGCCATCGTCCACCCAAGGTGGCCTTTAAACACCCATTTAAACCCACTGTCCTCAACAGTCATTGTGAAAACAAGACAAAAGCTCATTTGGTGGTGAATTTTATTCTCAGGAAGAGCTCTCACTCTTGCATTTGTGGCTTTGTACTGGCTGTCCAGATAGAGCAGTGACTTCTCAGTCACTGCTTCTGGCCATTCCACAGCTCTGTCTGTGGTGGATTGGGTGGGAAAGAATGTTCATTCCACTTGGACCACACAGCCCTCCCTGGGCTCAGTAGATGGTTATGTTTCCAAGAATGTCGTGGGTGAAGATGTATTAGGAAACTGTTTCTTGGAATGGGATCCATGAAGAGAAAGGCAGAAACTCCAGATGAGCACAGGATAAAGAGGGGAAAAGGCAAAATGCCTTGAAGAGAATTGTAGACCTCAAACCCAGCCTGGGTTGAGGATACCTCCCTTAAGCAAGTACGAAGCCCTGAAAAAGAGACACATTTCTGAAAAGAGAAGGGAGTGCTGCTGTCCCTGTGGGTGAATGTCGGTGATTTAAGTTCTCTTTCAAACTAAACCGCAATTCAAGTCTTTTGAGTACCAATAACACTATAGGCATGCCAGCCTCTGTAAATTCAGAGGGCTGACGTGGCTGATCTCATGTTTCTGATAGCTGTTGGCACTAGGGCCATGCCTTAAGTAATTTGATTTCAGCCAGAGCAGGGCACAGGAAAGCACTGGGGAGAAAGTGATTTTCCTCATCCTACCCAGCAAATAAATGTGAATAAGAGATTTCACAGTGTCGGCCCTTCTTTAATATCTGAGTATTGCTAAATGTGTCTGAGTTTACACTGGGTCTGACAAGTATAATATCAGCCATCAAACATAACGGAGCGGACTGCCTGAATTCCCTTCCCAGGATAATAAGATATACTGAAGTAGGGATGATTCTTTTCATGTTAATAAGCCAAGTGCCTTTCATTGTATTGGCACCATGAGGAATTTGAACTGAATTCAGAATAAAGCCCCTGATCTGGGCAGAGGCTGACTGTAAGGCTGTGGCTGTTTGAATGACTCTTTTGTTTTAAGGTTTGCCAGTGTGAGGGTGAAGCTTGAGTTCTTCAGCAAATGGTTGTCAATGAAATATCCACTCCTTCATTAAGGGAAAATAGGAAAAAGGCACCATGGGTAAACAGTGTGCTCTGAGATGTTATTCTCATTAAATAAGCTTTGCTTTACCCAGAGGTTGGATCACCAGCAGTGTGCCTGTTTGGCAGCAGAGCTATCTCTGAAGGGTGTAGAGGTGAAAAAACAATTTATGACAGGTGGTATAATGTCCATAATGAACAAGAAGTGATGTGGCAAGAGGGCAAACCAGCAGGGTACTTCAGCACAGGTAAGCCCACGTGCACCACTCATCTCCCAGAGAAGCACTGTACTGTTATTGCATGACAGCAATTAGTGCACAAGGCTGAAGAGGCGGGGGAGTCAGAAAAGTGATGTTGGCAATTGAGAAAGTCAAAGGTGCTGGCTGTACAATCAGACAAATGTGACTGCTCTCATCAGTCGGGAGAGAAGGCAAGAACATGAGGTGGTAATGAAGGAATTCGAGATAAAGCACATAACAAAACCTACAGCTGACAAGGTCTCCAGACATGTTCAGGTTGGCGTGTTTAACCACAGGGACAAGAGAAGACATTGATTCTGAGCCTCTGCTGGTCTGAAAATCAAAACTTGGCAAACAGGCTCTAGCCCTCCACTGGTATGAGTATGAATAGTGGCAGCTACAAAGTTCCAGTCACTTGACTCAGTGCAGAGCTCAGTAGGTGAAATAAAAGGATCTGTACAGGGTAACCTGTATATCACAGTAGTAGCCCCTAGTATCCTTTCTGGCTTCCCAGGCAGCTCTGCAGGTATGTTTTTTATGCAGCCACACAAGCAAGAAGCAGTTATTCTCATCAGCAGGGTCTTTTCTGTGTTTGAAAACGCTTGGGTGAATGTTAGTTGATTGAAGAGGCGTACTCCTATGAAGTATCCCACTGAGAGTGTCAGCCAAGTGACTGCCCATCTTTTCCTAGCAAAAAGATGCAGACTACCTTTCTGAATTCTGCTACAGTGTCCTTTAGGTAATCAGGGAAAAATATGTTCAGAGGTGCTGCCAAATTTGATTGCAAAAGTAGAAATCAAAGTCTTCTCTAGTTTCAGTGTATTTGCTTCTGAAAAATTGATTGCATTTCAATGGCAATGCACCAAAATATGAAGTGCTGAAGTTATTCAGTTAGAAACAACTTGCTGCTGCTCCTGTCTGTTTAGTCTTCCTCCGCTCAGCTCATGTCACTCAGAGAAGGACTTCCATTGAAAGGAGATGCTTGCTAGGCTTTCCAGATTGCTGTTTAATTGGCTCCATTCCCCAGAGACTGACTTGGAAGTTTTTGAAGTTGAAATGACAGTGGTGCAAGGAAGTGTTTCCTCCTTCTCCTTCACTTTAGCATCCCTGCATGCAGGTCCCCTCCCTTGAGAGGCCCACGTGCTGAGGAGCATTCAAGCCTCAACTCATGTCAGTAAGGGAGGGCATGCAGAGGTGACAGCACGCGACAATGTGATTCCACAGAGATGCAGATACCCTGGAGAAGAGCGATTCCCAGCTGGGGCAGGAAGATGTGTCTGTGCTTGTGCAGAACCGAGGAGAGAGGCAGGCGGGTCTCAGCTGGGTGAATGCAGAAAGACTTCTCAGTAGCTGCCCCCTGACAAGCTGTCAAACAGAGCTCCCTTGCTAACTACAGTATCTCTAGTATCTCCACACTGGGCACGACTCAGATTTTGAAAAGCATTTCAAAGCCGCAAACCTGATTCAGATATGCTCTTCCTATTACTTTCTTATTAATTCTTTTAATAATCTGCTTAAAATAATTTATATTGACTGATTAGATTGAGCGTGTTCAGATTAAGACAGTGTTTCTTCTGATGTCTTAGTTCCAGTAATTCAGACCAGCTACTATCTACAACTGTCCCTGGCTCCTTACAGAAGCAATGGAGGAAGGATGGAGCATCCACTGTGGAGGCCAGAACAGTTACTTACAATAGCTTGCCAGAATGCACCCACTGTTCATGGGCAAACTGCAAAGCTCTAAGTCCATCCACAGTTCATGGCTATTCCTTGAGACAAGGTCTTGAGCAGATTCTGGGAGCTGAAGTTGTCACTAACCCCCGGCACAGTCTGAGCATCTTCTGAAGCCACAGGTGAAGACTACCAGATCAAAGAGGTAGGACACAGGGATATGTGGGAAGTGAACAGTGCCTGGAAATTATACCTTAAGCATTGCAAATGTTTGCTGTCTGTACTCTAGATGTACATCAGGCTACTGGAGGCAGCCCAGAGCAGGCTACTTGTTTGGTACCTGCCCTTTCTTGAACCATGGGCATTCCAGTCCCTTTGCAGCTCCAGCATTCTTGTCCACAGAAAGGCAACTGGCATTCTTTCCTGACAGCCCAAGCAAAGAGGCTCTTTGTAGAGTAAATCCTACAAACATCTGTCCCAGCACTGATACCTGGATTTGAGGCAGCATATTTACAACTTCCTCTGAGAAAAGCAAAATGACTCAAGAAAGGAAGTGCCGGACCCACCAAATTATCTACTGTCCCCTCCTGTTTCAGACTGCAGAACTGGAAAGTGCTAATTCTTGCTTCTTGTTCTTTTGCCTCGTTTTCATGAGAAGTATAAGCCATGATTGGAAAGAAACTTAGTTACAGCTTCGATAGGATAGGATAGGATAGGATAGGATAGGATAGGATAGGATAGGATAGGAAATCCGAGAGCACTGCAGCATTGGCACTGCTCCACTGCCACACTGGTCACAGACCCTGGGAAGGATTTGTTGAGGTATTGACATGAATACACTCTAAGTGCAGCAGCTTTTTGCCACAGGTATATTGGAGCAACTCTGCAAAGTGCGACACTTCACTGCTGATTCTTTCAATTGTCCACAGAGGTGTGGTACTCACACATTGTCTAGATTACCCAGAATTAGCAAAACTATCTATTTTAGGACACTTAGTGCTCTATCAAGTCTTTTGTAGGATGGCAGTGCATGCCCTGGTTCGCATATTCTTATTACAGTCGATCAATGCACTGCTGAGCACACCCAGCAAGCAGGTCTGATTTCCATAGCTGTGCTGCTGGGCTCTCTCGTAGCTGAGTAACAGGCAGCTGGAAAGGGCAGCTGAAAAACAGCTCCATAAAGCCTCGTAATTCATCTAACCAAGCTTTAACAAGCCTGTAGGACCTTCTGCTTGGATTTGGCCAGTTGGGCAGAGGACGTGCTCTGTGTGTGGTCTCCAGGAAACAGCAACGCATTTGCAGCTCCTCGCACTTCTCCATAAAGAAATAAGCAGTCTTTCAGGGTGACAGCTTACAAAAGATTTACTGCCCGATTCCAGGTCTCAGCATTCACACTCCCACTTCAGCGGCTGCTCAGTCCTGGAAACCTTACTTTCCAAGTGTAACCCATCTGCCAGAATTCAACTGGCAACAACAAGGGCTGCACTCAAACTTAACAGAATGAGCCGGAAACAAGGAAAAATTTACTACTTGGTGACTTTATGTTCTCCACTGCAAAGAGAAAACAGACAGCTTAATTAATGTTTTGTTAAAGGGGACAGCAAAGCTCTAACAAGATAGGTAAGCAGTAACCGTTGCAACTATTTTCTAAGGTAGAGCTAGAGTTGAAGCAATTTTTACTGTATTTACTTTTGGTGAGGCAGCTGTTAGGGCAGAGGTTGGCTTCCCTCTGCTTTCCTGCACTAATCTAGATGAAGAAATTAAGATTCACTCTATTGAGTTACAAGACCTGTACTGACTTGTGCAACTTGACTCTGTCAGCTGCTCCTTGCTTTACCAGCACCCCTCTGTTTGGGACAGCAAAGTACATCCCAAGGCTGTTTGCTGGTCATTCTCAAGCATCCCTCTCTGCTTGAGCAGATGACAACAGGCACTTTCTCCATGTTTTCTCCCCAGGGAGTTCTGGAGAAGGGAGGCTTTGGAGGAAATGGTGATGCCAGACTGGAGCTGGCATGGAAAGCTGAAGGGATCTCACCAAATCAAGCTGGTGTGAAGTGTCTGCTCTGTGTGTGGCAGCCATGTGTGGACAGTGGTACACGGCCAGCACAAAGCTCCCTCACTAATCCAGAGGGAGATTTGCATTCCCACTGATGATAAAAGCAGTCACATAATTAAAGACAAAGTGCTTGGGCAGGATGGCACCGTACACCTAGGTGAATGCATTATCTCTGTTGGATTTATTTGATCTGTTTGCCACATCTGTTTTCCAAGGAATTGTTTAGCAAATTCCTTGTGTCCTTCAATCCCTTTCCCTCCATAGCAGCAGTCAGATGTATGAACTGTTACCAGCATTGTTGCACTCCATCTATTTCTGAAAACAGAGAATAAGTTGTGAGGCTACAAAAGTCATCAGAAGCCAAAAGCATTTTGTTTGGTTTCAGGGGAGAAATGGCTTATCCCTTTAGCTGTGTCACCATAATATCAGCTTTCAGCAATGGAAAAGCATCAGCCTTTGCTGTCCAGCTTACCTAGATGAAATTATATTGTTCCTGCTCTCCTCACTCTTCCTCACTGTAACCCCGGTGCTGCTTTAGCCAAGGGGCTTAGCTGGGTCCTCCCTTGCTGCAGTGAGGCTGTTAACCGCATTGTTCCGCATCTGTCTTTCTCGGGCTGCTTCCCCAAGGTGCTCCCAGACATTAAGCATGTCTCTTTCAGGGATTTGGAGAGACCTTTGCAAGAGCAGCATTTGTTCTTTCTGAGCTGTGAGGAACTCACTCACTGACAGTACAAAACCAGAGTACCAATTTTCTCCAGCAGCACTGCTGGTTAAACAATGCCTGCCAGGGAAAAAGAAAGAAAGGGAAAATAGATAATGAAAATAATGAATAGGTGCCATCCTGAACCACATCAGTTCTGTTACACTGGTAAAGGAGGAGAGATGACTGAAAGACTGTGGTGATAAGAATGTTGTAATAAGTAACTGGTAGGTTTTCTATCTGCTTTCCAGAGAATGTATCTTTCATTCTCAGGAATATAATAAACTTTGTTCTTGTGCACTGTCAGCTATGCCAATGTCAATCACTGCCAATCCACTGCCCTCACTGAAGCTTTACTTTTTTATGGCAGCTGAAGGTCTGTCTCCACCACATACTGACTCAACAGACAAATCCATACAACAACTTGACCTGGTTTGAGAGTCTGAGCCTCAAAATCAAACCAGAGGTCCACAACCAGTGCAAATGACTTTTCCCAAATAGCCTAAAGGAAACTGTATTCCTGCATCTCATAGGCTCCCTGGGGGTCTGAAGTGTGTGCAGCACTGCGGGCCCTGAGACACAGAAGCACAGAGGTGTGACAAGCTGAGGGGACACAGGTGCACACAGCTTCGGATCTCGCACCTGGGTTTAGCCTGAGGCCAAAACAACAACATTAGTGATGGCAGCAGCTGTAAGCTTAGTCTTTCCCTTGACATCCCATCCCTGCGTGAGGCCAGTGGCACATACATCCCAGCAGTGGAATAGCTGAGCTTTCCCAAGTTACACAAACCAAACTTCCTTCCATGTGCTGGGCCTCACTCATAGCAGACCCTAATTTCCCTGTACTCAGCACCCAGCAGCATTACGGACCACACTGAGGCTTGTGGCAGGGAGCAAGCGATGTCTGGAAGGGCCACCGGGCCATCACTATGGCCAGGGATCTACACAGGAGAGCATAAAAGAACAAAGAAGAAAATAATAACAAAAATAGAACAGGAAAAATGAAGCCAAAATTGCACAGGAAATAGCAACAAAGAAAAAGTGTTCGGAATAGAGTTGCTGAAAATGTCATTGCAAAGGTCAGGGCAGGCTCAGGGAGACAGCGATGACAGGAATACTAAGCACATCAAGAAATGTAAATACGTTCTTTTTCCAGTGTTCACAAAGGGATAATGAGAGCAATGCTGGGGACAGCCATACACTTTCAGCGGGAATAAAAGAAATAATGAAAGGACTCTGGGTAAAACCAGAGTGAGTGATGAAGGACTTGCTCTTGCTGCAGATTGTTAAGGTTTCAGGGCAAGGATTCAGCTCCTGGGGATCTCAGCAATGAGCTGTGAGGAGCAGGGGCTGTGCTAGATGGACGGACCTTGTTATGTTGCCACTGTGGTCTCGTAGCGAGGTCAGCAAATGACGCAGGTAGTAATGAATCAGGGTCCTTGAATGCAGCTGCCAGTGGGCCCAGCTGGATGGAAAACACCTGGAGAAGTGTAATTTGATTAAAAGAGTCTGCAAGGGCTAACAAAAGAAAATCATCTTCAACAAATTCTATGGGAAGTTTTTGTTCCTGAAGTGGATGACACTAGGAGCTGACTGGCACATGCCGTGGGTGTAATCCACCTGGCCTTCAGTACAACCTTCAGTATAGAAGAAATGAATACATTGAATTTGCATTTATATAGATCCTTTTTGTCCAGACCAAAGCACATTGCAAACATCATGTGTGCCATACAAAAAATACATCCATGACAAGCTAGGACAAAGGGATTGTTGGGAAAGTAGGTCCTGGAGATGCTCTGGGTTAGAGTGACGGATGTCTCCGGTTAGAAATACATCATCCACACCTGGGGACCCGTAGTCTGTCCACAGACTTAATAATGGGAACATAAAACTGCAAACCACTCAGAAATTTATAGAAGTGAATTCCTGTGGTGCCGGTTAGCCTGCAGTACAAGACACAGAGAGAGCGCTCGGTAAGAGAGACCCTAGTACCAGAGACTTCTGTCAGGTCATGGCGAGAAAAGAAGCCTCTCGCAGAATGCTTTGTTCTGTTATGATAATCTACCCCAATTCTGCTTCCCTGGCCGGCTGTCGGCTGCCCTGCTCCCTTGCTACCTTATATGTTTCATGTCCTAGAAAGTTCTCCACTCCAGGTTCCCCCCATTGGCCTTGGCCCCTCGCCACTCCCCCAGAGCTTCCCCACTGGCTCCCATTCCCTAGTCCCGCCTTTGTACTGCCCCCGTGCCCTCAGACCTTTGGTTTCTGGCCCCACTCCCGTACTTAAGGCTGAGTTCTTCATTGTTCTTGGTCTTTGCCCCTGGAATCCTTCACCGTGTGGAAGCAATAAATAGCTTCTGTGGAAATCTATGCAAAGACCCTTCCTGCCTCTTTGCTGCCGAGCCATATTACTGAAACTATCCATGCGTTTGTGCGTGCACGCGTGTGTGAGTGTGTGTGGCTGATCCTGCTGAGCAGATTCGCCAAGGAGACGCTTTTGGGAGATCACAACACCTCACACTCGGGCACAGAAGCTGCACAGAGCTCGAGATAGAGATAAATTCTTGCTGGCCAACTCGCACAGCCCTTTCCTCTCTCCAAGGGAAATCCCCAAGCAAAGGATGTCCAGGTTGTTCTTTACCTTCTTTTGGCTTTTAGGGTTTACACTGGTCTGAAGTAACCTCACATCTCCCACGCTCTGCAGCAGCAGCTGGAGCTGCATTAGCCAGGCCATCCTGCTGCAGCTGAGGATGGCCCATAATGAACCAGTCCCCTAGCAAAATACACATAAAAGCTTCTTTAAGCGTCCTCTGCTACAGCAACAAGGCAACCTACTGCATTTTGTGGAAGCACCTAAAAGCCTCATTTAGAATTGACCATTATATTTTCATAGATGATGAGCATTTTTCTTTAGTGAAAAATAGCAGAATTGTTTCCAGATAGCTGAGATCAGGTTCATATCAACCTTATAAAAATATTAGTATTTCTTTTTTATTTTTAATAGAGACTGTTGTTGCACAGTTCTACAGCTGAAAGTATTTCTGCAGTTGAACCCTGCTGGCAATCATTTCAAGGTTACAAAAGGCAGGAAGAGGGCTTAGAAGAAGTCAAAATCATGACTAATGTGGAAGAGTTAAAGATGACTTCTGTGTCAGCCAGGCCGCTCACGGTCTCTGTCCTCTCCTGCTCGATGTAGCCTTTGTTGCCCTAGGTAGTAAACTTCGCAGTGATTGTGTCAGCAAGGATTTCAGCAGTGTATTGGCATCAGGGCTGCACAGTACTTTGCAGTTCCTGTTTGTTGATTTATCCTGTGGGTTTATAACCATTTCATTGTCTCCAGGACTGATGTAATCCCATGCAAGCACAAGGCTATGTCTCTCCACAGCTGTATGGTACTGCACATGTCTCTGTGGAAGCACTATCTATCAGCAACTTTAATGGCTCTAACTAGCTGGTTGCAATTTCCTTGTAGCCAGTTTTTTTTTTTTTTTTTTCCTGCTTTAAAGCAGTATAAAGTGCTTTGCCAGTATAAATAACAGTAACTTAAAAATCTGCCTTAAAGTTGTCTCTTCTTCAAACAATCCCTGACTTACACCAAAAGCATTTACTATGTGAAACAATTGTGAGAAATTACACTGGCAGCCAAAGATGAGCTCTCTCCAGAGTCTGATTTTAGCAGATTATTTTTATTAGAAAACACTGGGAAGTGTCAGTGAGTGACAACTTGGAGAACTGGTTTATGGCAGTCCTTTCAACAGCTATCTCTCTGCACTTATTCCACATCAATCTTAAATGAGTGTCTCCTTCAAGGCTTATCTCATCTACTCCAGTTTTAGAAACAACTTAATAAAGCGCATTTATCCCCTCTTCTCCACATGGAAGCTTGGCTAGTTCTGCATTTATGTAACTTTTATGTGCATCTCAACCTTGATCTCCTTTTCCTAAAGATACACTTACCAGCCTTTTGATGAAGGGCATTTCCTCCTCCTTTTTCATTCCTCAATGCTAACATCTCCGAGCTGTACTCATGCTGTTGCACTAAACTGTTCATTTTTCATTGTTCAGCTTTTAATCAGGGTTGGTAATGGTGGTAGCAGGGTATTTGTGATCACACTGCCTTCATGTGTCAGCACTGCAAGGGGCATGAGGCACAGTCCACAGCGCTGTTTTGCAGGAAGGCAACGTGCCTTTCTCCCAGGCTTCCACAACCAGTCGATGTATGTGCACAGTGAATTTAGGACAAGCTCCTGAGCTGGAGAGGGAGTCTGCCTAAAATCCCAGGTACCACATATATATTCATTAACATCATTGTTGTTTAATTGTACCCAGTGTGCATTTTAATGAGATTTGGCTCTTTACATGTGCCAGGCCTCGGCCAGACTGTGCTTCCATCTGAAACGCAACTGAAAAAAGTCATATATTTATGATGGAAGAAAAATGTGTTTTGGCACATTGCAAAGATCTACTGGTTTTCCTTCTGCTTTGCATTCAGAAATTTGCATTTGCAGCACAAATATTGATATTCTTGGTTATAATGGGGAACGAGGATTTGTAATTTGGGCTGACTCAGCTTCCAGGAGGTTTTTATACAGTCTCTGGGTATTTCTCAGTAATTTTTTGTTATAGGCTGGCCCTGGGGCCTCTTCCCTCTAGCCCTGCTCTCAGGAAGACTGGTTGCAATTTTAACTTCTTTGCTCAGTCCCTGTCCGTCTGCCTCTTGAGGATGGAGAGAAGGGGGACCTACCTGTGTGGAGGGGAAAAAATCCAAAGCTAAAAAATCCAAAGCTGTCTGCCATCCTGTGAGGAGCTAAGATCCCCCTGTGTCTGTCTCACAGGGAAGACTGGACAATTCCCTAGCCCTCAGGGCACCCCGATTCTCACAGGGCTTCGCAGAACTGTACCATGTGACTGTAGTGGCAGTGCTGTGTCTTTCCACATTAATGGGGCTGCTTAGTTAAAAAAAAAAGTTAGTTCTTTTGCTTCTTGATTTTGCCTCTCAGGTCACCATGGTGACCAGTTCTCTGCTCTCATATCCAATATTCCACCATCAGTATTTTATATAAGACAGGTACCCCCAGCAGAGCCATGCACCCCTTACTGCCACCCAGGCTGTGCATTGGAGGGTTTGTATGCTTACACCCCAAATCAGGCCTTACCTCTCCTCCGCCTCACCACTGTCTCCACTGCTGCCAGCCTTTCTCTCCCGTAAGATCCTGGGTGCACATTTGCACGTGTGTGTTGCTCTCCTCCTTTTTCCTGATGTCAGCAGCTGTTGCAGATGTTGCAGATGTGTACTGAGGAGCCCACTCAAGTCTAAGGCAGTTAGATGGTTTCAGGAATAAGCCACGACCGAGTTTTCAGGAGGTCAAAAATGGAGGCATTTCTCTCACGTATGGTCTTGCTTGGTTTGTGTTCCATTCACTGTCACGAGCTACTGCTGCGCAGTAGGTCTGTTTGGACTTGATGGTATCTCCAGCATTCATGTTTTTATGCATGGGAGTAATGCCTGGAGTGACCTTCTGTTAGCCCACATGTTGAGCACTTTTGAAAGAGTAATAAATTCCTTTTGGCCCACCAAAACAGAGCGGAGCGTGGTCTGCCTGGTGGCATTAGCAAGGTGATTGAACAACCAGTTGTCCTATCACCACAGTGACAGGAATAGGGGATGAGCTGAAGAGATAAATTAGTTCTTTTCATGTTGGAATAGGGAGTATGTAATAAAAAAGAAGACATTCAGAAATAAATAACTGAGATGGCACTTGAAACAAAGCAAAGATAGATACACTCGGCTATTCCCGCACAAAACCCTGTAAGACTTATTTGGCAGAGTGGGCGCTGATCTTTGCTTTGTTCTCACCACAAAGACACAAATGGGGTGAGAAACGGCAGGAATTTAATCTCATGACAAACACAAGAGTAATATTGAGCCGCTTTATACCTGTAATCCAACTTTATCCGTTTTCCTGCATGACAGCGCTCAGTGCTATATGCTCAGGCTCTCCCTCATGGGCTGCCTTTTGGAATGACACTTCGGCTGGGAAGTGTTTTCAGAGGATAACCATGGTGATCTCCTCACTTCTCAAGAAAGATTTTAAACCCCTATCCAGGCAAGTCAAGGCTGCTGGCAGCATTAGGGTGTGTCTTTGGTCTTTCCAGGGAGTCAGTAGTGTGTGTCCACAGAAATTTGATCACTCCTTAAAGAGCAGAAAAGTGCTTTTTTAACTGATTAATTTGCAATGGTGAAGTGTTGGCTGGTTTGGGCAGGTGGCTGGTTAACCTCTGCAACAGCAAAGCCTGGAGGCAATTCCCTGCAGCACTCGCATGCCCATGGGACACTCTGGTTGATGGGGGCCATCACATTCCACTGCAGGTACACAGAAATCTGCTGGACACCTGCGACCAGGCTGCAGCGTGTAACTGTGGGGCCACACTGTCCCAGGCAGGCTTGTCCACGGTTTGGGAATAAAAGGTCCCTCACCTTTCTTACTCACAGTGGCAGAGCCCAGTCCCAGCCTTTACGTGCATTATTCTGTTTTGATGCATGTCATGCAGAGACCAAGGGAAGGCTACTAAGGGGGTGCTGACCAGTGTTTTCCTCTTAGAAGTCTAAAACCAGAGACCAAACCCCAAAGCCAGGTGTTTGGGGCAAAATGATTTTATTACTTTAGATATTCCAAATGTCTGAGCATTACAAATTCAGCATGTGTCACTGGTAGTGCAAGTTCTCAGCAAACATGCTGCAACTCCCCACAGATAATGGACTGAAATAACACCAAGTCAATCTGATTAGAGGTCTCAAAATGTACAAAAGCATAAATTGATGTCTGAAAATATCCTGGTCTTATCACCTAATTCCTTAGAACTGCAGGACCTGAGTATCTTCATTCCATTTCTAATCTACCGGTCTATTAGCATATTGCAGCAGGACTCTTGGATTGTGGTCAAACAACTCAAACAATGCCCTGTTTTGGAAGCTACCAGTGGTGGGCTGAGAGGGGGCATCATGTGCTTCTTTTGGTGTTGAATTATGCTAAAACGGGTCTGGCTCACCAACCCCAAATCAATATTCTGATAGTGAGGCAGCCAGAGACAGGAGACTGGCAGTCAATCACTTTATTCTATAAAAGTCCAGTCCACTCTCATATGATTCAGTTCTTCTAACATATTCCTCCTTGGAGTGTGTGGAGATTCCTCCCTTGGGCAGGGGACACCCCCCAAGGATAACCCTCAAGGCTGGGTGAAAGAAATTAAGCCCACAGTCATTGGCATGGGGGAGTTACATCAACATCTATTTTAAAAATGGTTTCTTTTTGTCTGCTTTAATATAATGGCTTTTGTATAGTGCACTATCCTATACTATACACTACTAGTAGTTTTAGTTTTTATGCTAAAACTACTAATACTAATTAATTCTGATTAAGATCTTTTTGTCTAATCATTAGTCACAATAAATAATTCACTTTTTCTAAATATATCTGATTTGCCATCCTTAATTCTTCTGGATTAAGTAACTTAAACCACTGACATAGTTGGGGGCTAAAATGGGATCCAGCTGCACCCAGACTCCTCTCTGAGAAGCTTAGAAAGCAAGAGGGGGGTCCTTTCTGCACCTCGTGACTCAGTGGCAGGGCTTCTCTAATGAGCTCCGTCTGAAGCTCCCACTCACAGCAGCCGTGAAATACATGTGTGTCCTAAGAGTAGAGAGGCAAAAGATTATATAAAATCTTTCACCTTTGCTATTTGAGTAAGCTGCTATCCAGCTTGTCATGAAGGCTCTGCTGTGCCCAAGGAGCCAGAAGGAGAAATTCAGTGCAGAAAGAGCTGTCTACATTAACGCACAATACAGTGCAAGAGGAGCAGATCTGCAGAGTGATGGAGCCGGTACCAAGGACCAAAGCTGGCACCATCCATCAGATTATTTAACTTTGGAAGAGTTCCCGTCTGGTCGCATCAATAGAAGTTGGAACTCATTAGGGACATCCCCCATCTTCCAGTTTACTTTCATCTGAAAAAATTCCAGTTTATGCACTCTGTAATTATGCCATGATGCAAAGCAATGCATAGGAAGTGAAGAAGATCAGGATATTTCAAATTTCACTGCTGATTTGAACTAGAATTTGAACCAAAGCAGGGCAACTCCCACACTGATTAAAGAAGCACATCACACATTTTCCATCTGTACTTAGTTCTCATCCAGCAAAAAAAGTGACAAAAGAGAAAACTCTCAAGTCTGTTCAGCACCTGTTGCAGCATCTCCTGTGTTTTCTAAATGAAGTGGGAAGCCGTTTCTTGAAAAGGTCTTGGGGAGTTGTGCACATGTAAAATGGCATGCTGAAGCCCAGGAGCTTGTTGTGACATTGCACAAGCAGGGATAAGCTGTGCTAGTGGCTTTTTAGCTTAAAAGTATGGCTATTTAGTAAATGCTCAGGAAGTCTTACTGCATGATATGAAAAGGGAAGATTAAGTTCAGGTTCAGCATTTGTATTACTGTTTTCTCCTTGCTTTATGTACCCATTTCTGTTACCATCCATCTGATCTTCAAACTGAACAGAGGAAGCTGCATTCCTATTTCATGAGACTAAAGCAACATATATTGCATTGATGAGAAATCTTTATATGTCCTTGAAGAAATGCAGGAAACCTCTGCCTGTAAGGACATGGAAAACTTAAAACAGAGAAGATAAATTGTGGCTGACAAGGGGCTGTAGGATGAGGCCTCTCTTTGAGGAAAGACCTAATAAATTAAAGGTGACATACGGAAGTTTTCTTTTCAAAAGGAGATAAATTCAGAGGTCTGTCTCACCAGAAGCATGAGACAAAGAGCCCTCCTGCTTACCAGGGCAGAGGCGACCCACCTCTATCTTCTTGCATTGGAACTTCCTGAAAAAAACCCTAGGCTCATGCCCTTGTGAATTTACCTTGTGTCCTCACTCTTCATGTGACAACACACCCCTGGAGGACTTGTCTGTGGTTTGTGCTGTAGCAGCATCTCCTGGGAACTCGGTGCTGCCCCGTGCTCCAGCAGCTTCTCATGCAATGGGGACAGCACAGCCAGCCTGAGCAGTGGGGGCAGTGCTGAGGGATCAGTGTATTCTAAGATCCATGGGACTAAAGGCAGTTGAATTTTAAGATGAAATGATAAGGTAAAACTTTGTAGCCTCAGCCACTGGAGGTAAGGTGTATTTTTGGTCAAAACCTAGCTGAAGAACTTAGAATAAAGCTTGACTGCCTGCACAGCATGGCAGAGAGAAGGGAGGGAGGCCAAGAGCAGGGTTGAGCCTGGGTGTGGGCTGGCTGGGTGTCAGAGTTTGCACCAAGGTGTGTAAGTACTTTTGAAGCAATCCTGCAGTGAACAACAGAAAAATTCAGACCCTGCACGTTTCATCGATTATAGAATAACAGAGGTCAGAAAACTTGGAATCATCTGGTCCCACTTCAGTCCATAGCAGGGATAACCAAAGTCAGTCAACGAGCTGATCACTCAGGGCCTTGTCCAGGCAGTTACTGAAAAATCTATGCTCCAGCACTTGACCTTTCTCATAGTGAATTTTTTTCTTCCTCTGTAAAAGCTATGCCTCACCGCAGCCTGTGCCTTAATTTTTTTTTTTTGCAATGCCTCACATTCATCTGCTCCTCTACCACAGAGCTCCTCACAGTCAGCCCCAGCCCCAGGACTGTCCCAAGGAGAGGATTTTGCATTTGTTTTTGCTGAACTTCAGGAGGTTGCTGCCAGGATATGGTCACATGTGTCCCCAGCCAGCCTTTTTTAGAGTAGACCTCAGATAGTATAGCTAATGAAGGCTTACCACAATCAGCAGCAAAACCATTAGGACCTGTCTTTGAATTTAGAGAAAAGTACTAATGCCAAGGCAGTCCTCTAGAGGATGTCAAGAAAAAGAAAAAGGACATGAAAAAACATATAAACTGTCCCGCTCCCTTCAGTCTTTTCTTGGATGATTAGACCAGAGAACTATGGTGAGCTGGGTGCCAGTTTCTTACACACCAGGGCTGCACACAAGCACACACTACCCTTTAGCAGGGCCTGATGCCGTGATCCCTGAAGCAGAGACCTCAAACCCCTGTGCTGTGAGAAGCGCGGTCGTGCTGTGGAACAGGAGGAAGGTGTCCACTCTCGGGGACCAGCCACTTGAGGGAGCCAAGATGACATGCACTGAGAACTGGAAGATTATATAAGCATTTTTTAAGTGTTTCAGCTGGAATCTCCTCTTCTTCTGTAATATTAAATCTGTTGGATCAGAAAACTCTGAGAGCTTCTGTCCCAGATTTAAATGGTTTTAAATTTGGCTTCCAAATGAAGCCTTGCACAGTTGTGCTCAGTTGGCCCCTTTGATAACTTTTGATGGTGTGTGTGTGAGTCTCAGTTTCCAACAGATTTGATAGCTGTTCAGAAAGCTTAACATTAACTTTCTACAGGTTGCATGAAAACAGAAAATAGTCATGGAAGTAGGTAAAGGTGAGCTCCTTTTTTCAGTAAATCAGTTAAAAATATAGTTGGAAAAAACACACAACCGCTTGGCCTGCAAAATTTCCTTCAGGTCCAAGCCTACTGTCTCTATTTTAAACATTAGATACTCCTCAGAGGAGAAAGTTATTAAAGAGTTATAGGCAAGCAGTTATATGCCATAGGAAATCAGGATGCAGTGGTCAAGGAGATACTCATTTAGATATTACACAGTGACTTTTTCAGTACAGTTCACTTTTCCTCTCACCTCTTCTACACAACTTCCTTTCCCCAAGACACAAGGACTATTTTCTTTCATCTCATGAACTCCAACTGCTATCTTAATCTTAAACCAACATTTTCAGGAACATTATGACTACAAGGAGAAAGCTCAAAGGCTTAACTTGTCCTAGGTTTTTAGCCCATGGGATTTATCATACAGTGAAAATTTCTTCATGGAGCCAGGAGACTTCCCCATTTTTGGGTCCCACAAGAATTCTTGCCTTTCCTGATAGGACTTTGTACTATCCAATTCAACAGTTTCGGTCTGAGAGTGTCTGAATTCCAAGCACCTCAGTGACCTTGTGTGAAGGTGGTGGGATCTTGTATCCATGGCAGTCTTCTTCCTGAAGGACTGTGTTGTCTCCAAGTCATGCCATGAGCAAGGAAGAGAGGAAACTAGGAGGCAAGGGGAGGCAGAGAATACTAAAAGAGAGGGTTACATGCAATGCTTACCTGGCACCTAAAAGGACCACCACACTCCTCCCTCCCTGATTTTACTAAGTTGTAGACTTCTGTGGGTGTGTTATGGACAAGATTGGTTCTTGCAGAGGCTCTTAAAGGAAAATGGTAAAGCATTGTAAGAGTTTTGTAAACCATTGTTCAAGTTTCCTCTAAAATGCTGTTCAAGTTTCAAAAATTATTGCTAAAAGTCTACGGAAGTGACAACACAACCCTTTGGTTTTACCTGTAATTCATCTCCATGTGTACTGGGAAATAGTGTTAGAATTTTGGCAATAGTGTTACATTATGGGCTCTCATTTGTGTTTCCTTTTCCCCCAGGCAGATTTATTTCTTGTCCACATCAAAATGCAGAGACTGTTCCGTCCATCAGGACCATGGCATGGAAAGGAGATCTTATCAAAATGCATCTTGCATCCTGCCATGGAAAACTTGGTGTCAGTAGAGACATTTAGCAAGTGGACAGAAACACAAAGTTTCCATATTAACAGACACTGCATTGAATAAATAAATGAAAAATAATAATGGATGACAGCAATGACATCACTGCTATACACTGAAATACAGCAGCAGCAAGCAAATGCCGCTTGACTGTAAGGATAACCTCAGAAAAACTCCACCTGGGAATGGGAATAGGATCAGCACATGACAGAAGGGTGATAATAAACATCATGCCTCTTGCCCAAAACAAGCCTTTCTTCTGAAAAAACAGAAGGTGTCAGTTCAAGACTTTTTAAAAAGCCATGTGCTTTTTAAAAAGACCTCATTTTGCAGGGCATGTATGCATGTGTCTCTTTCTCTCTCTCTCTTCATATCCCTATATATGCAAACACTCATTATTTCTTTCCTCACCATCAAGAAAGATGAAATGGCCTGTAGGTAAAATGCCTATACATGAAGCTTCATGACATAAAAATCTGTCTGCTCACAGCAGTTCCAAGTATATACTGCAGAAGCTGTTGCAAAAGAATAAAAGCATCAGTACCTTTCACCTTCTGCTTCTTGTCCTTGTATTCTGGAAAAAATGTGCCTTTATTTAGAAAACAGAATTAACACTGAAGCAATTTTCACATCACTGGTCCTTCAGCCTCCTCAAATACTGTTTGTGGTATCTGCTTTCATGCAAGAGAATGGGGCCACATAAAAGCAATCACAAGGATGAAAATGTTCTCAGCAGGAGGAAATGGGATTATCAAAAAGCAGAGGAATAAGGCTTATGAATGTTTTGTACTCTTGGGCATCTGTATACCATTTGAGCTATGTAGAGTGTTAATAGATAGATCTAAAAATAAAGAGTACATTATTTATTAACTTATTAAGCTTTCATAATCAGGAGCTGAATATGTTTGGCTAATAAAGACATCAGACCACATCCATAGGAAGACAGTGGACATAAATTGGCTGAAATGGAAATCTATGGGTCTTTGGTAGGCCATTCAGGAATGCAGACACTGAGTTACTTTTTTCTAGGGAAAATACATAGAATAAGTTTGATGGCATCTCAGTGACATCCTATACCTGTTACTGTCTTTTGTGGTAAGAAAGGCTTCATTCGCACTCTTCCAACATCCTCCAGCCAGGCATCTCCCTTTCCCCATGCTAATCATCCCTCACCTCAGGACAGTCTGGCTGTACACCAGCCTTGCCAGACATCAAAGGAATGAAGTCCAGAAAGAGAGAGAGCACAAAAACAGACATCAGAATCATGGAGAGATCTTTTTCAAGGGGAAAAGCCCTGATGAAGAAGGAAACCTCCAGACCATATCAAAGCTTGTTTGGTGATGAAATAGGAAAGGAAAAACTTTTCTTCTTTTCAGCCCTTGATTCCAAGACATGCATTATATATTGTTTATTTACACATATACCCCCTGCCTTTTGCCACAGCCTTTCTTACAACCTTACCTTGAAAACTGCGCTGTGTATTAGCCTAAGGAACTGATCCAAACCAAGCAGTCCTGTCTGGGTGCCCATCAGCAGCTTCTGGAGCCACTGGTCAATGTTAATTGCACTTGGCAGGATGAAGTTTCAGAAAGGAAGTTTCCACTGGTTATATTAGTAAAAAAAAGAGTGGGAAAAAAGTGACAAAGAATTCTCCTGGGTGTTCCAGGCTGTCATCTAAACTCTGCTCATCCTAGAGAAAAGAGGTCTTTACCTCAAGGCACAAGGTCTTAGTACAGGCTTCTTACTTTTGCTGATGTGATTACTTATTAGTTTTGGGTTTTTTTTAAATACCATTGTCTCCAGATGGCCAAAAACTGGTGTGACTTGAATTGAAAGACCAAATATTGCCTGTATTTTAAAAGGAAATTCT
>VZTI01005775.1:1858161-1872639 GCA_013397865.1 Struthidea cinerea | reverse complement strand
ATTTTGTATTTTAAGAGAAAAATATATCTTTTTTTTTTCTGTTATACCTTTAAAATCATATTACTTCTTTGTTTTGAAATGTCACATCATCTGATGCAGTAATTGCATGCAGGTGTTAAGTAATTGTTCCACACATTTCTATAAAAAAATTTATTTCTATATTTCAAATTTGCATTAAAAAATCAGCAAGATTTTTTTGGATGTTATTATGTGGCAGGTACCTCCTGGGGACAATAACTATTCATTTGTTCTCAACAGTCCCCCAAAAGGCAGCTCGAAGCTGCCTGCAGGAGCTGGTGTGGACCTCGGGAAGTTACACCCTCCAGCTCTTTGCCTCCAGTTTTGTTTGTGGAAGACAACACGGAATGTCCGTGGTGGGACTAAGTGACAATATCTTAAGGGTAAAACCCCCACCCTCCTCTGTGTTCCCTGTTGCTGTCTGCAAAGCCCTCCTTTGGCCTCAGCCTCCGCTAGCCCACAGAACTGTTCTTCAGTCTGCTCTCTCCAGCTTCACCTGGAAGGTCAGGCAGTAATACCCAGGACTCACCTGTTGCGTTTAGGTTAGAGAACTGACTTTAAATGGAGCCTCATACTTTATAACTCAGTGTTTACAAGTGCCTGTTCTGAGAGGCTGAAGAGAAGCAACATGGTTTTTTCCCTCAGTTGACTGAATTGGGTGTCACTAATTTCCACCTCCTGAAGGCAGGCAAGAACAAAATGACTGATACATGCAGGAGCCCCCCTCAAGGGAGTAAGTGCCAAAATAACTCATCTGAGGAGCTCCCCCTCACTGGAATGCCGCCTAATGCTAACCGTGATGCCAGAGTTAATTGCAGCAGTCAGCTGTTGCATTTCATCTACAAGTCCTGCTCAGTTTAATTAACCTTTGGGGAATTAGCATTTTGTTGACTTACAGTACCTGCTTTGAATTTCTGGCAGTGTTAGAGAAGCACTGTGACTTGTTTCACTCAGAGAAGAGTGATGCCCAAAGGCAGTGCCTTTAAAGGATGGTCCCTGGGCAGCAGCAGGCTGATCCTGAGTCAGAAGAGCCTGGAAAGAAAGAGCTTATACCTCTCCTGCCACCTGACTCATGCCCCACTGGGCTGGAATTATTCATTCACCTCCACAGTGGGGTCAGGTGTGAATTCCATACTCCTCCCAGAGTCTCCCTAGCATTTTTCATACTTGTTCATCACTTTGTGTTAAAGTAATTTCCAAGCACCTCCTTCCACCTCCCAGTGCTCTGCCTGCATTTATCAAATAACATCCATGTTCTGCCTCTGAATAATCACCAGGGGACCACCTGCAAGTTTCAAGAAATGATGCCCATCCTAGGAGAGTGCAACCCACTGGACCCATCTGTCCTGGTGCAGTGAGCTGTTGATAGCTCCAAGGAAGTGTTGTCTTGCCAGGAATGAGACTTGAGGCTGGCTAAGCAATGTGTGTCTTGGGGCTTGCAGCTACCTAAGAGCCAGCCTGGCCTTGGAGTAGGTGTTGCTCAGGTTCCTTAAATCAGGCTGGCAGGATTATGTCCACCAAAGAAGGTGTTTCCAGCCTCTCTGAAGAAATCTGTACTGCCACCTTCTACCATGCCTCACCTTTTTGACCTACACCTATTCCGTGGCTTTTTCCCCCTTTGCTTAGCTCTGGGCGACATCTAAGGAACCACTGCAAGGGGCATGTGATGAGGTTATTGCAGGTGGCCAAAGGGAATGACAGCCATGAGAGATGTGGCCAGTCAAGTCAGACTGGTGCTTGGGCTGAAAGGGAGTGAAGTGAGTCACCAACCCTGGACTTAAGAGACTGTGATTTAACAGACCTGTGGATGTGGTGCTTAGGGACACTGTTTAGTGGTGGACTTGGCAGTGCTGGGTTAATGGTTGGGTTTCATGATCTTAGAGGTCTTCTCCAAATGAAATGATTCTACAATTCAGTGATGTGGCACTGGCTGGTTGCAGGCTGAGGATATGGGGCAGAAGAGATCTCTGAATTCTGCAAAGCACTGCTGAGTGGTGTCCGCACTGGCATCAATGACCACTCCCATGTCTTGCTGCCACCTGATTCAGCCGCCACAATCATATCTGAGAGGAGACAGCAGCTGGCCAAGGTGTTTGTCCAGAAGATGGAGGAGCCCAGCGCAGCCTTGCCGGCTTGTGCACATTTCCAGCAAGGGTAGTGGGCCTGGCCTCGCCAGGAGAGAACTGTTCCTCTCAGGACTGACTTAACCAACCTCGTACCATGAACTGACCTTCTACTGTTCTCCATGCCAAATGGATCCCAAGCTTCTCGCCTGGGGATTAAATACTGCCTGTCTGAAAGTCTCCTGCTTCCAGCAAGGGAGGACATCTTTATGGCGGCAGCACGCAATGCACTCTCAGCAACTCTCTCTGCAGCAGGCTGACCCTGGCCTCCTACCATCCACGCTGTGCTTGGCTTTCTCCCCTGTCTTTGGAGAGTGCTGAGAACAGAGGAAAATCAATGAGACACTGCGAAATAACTGTGGATTGTGCCCTGGGCAGAGAACTGAGAAACCACATTATAGATATTCTGGATCGATAGGATTCATGCAGCATTTGAGCTTCTACTTTAGCTCTCATACTAATGTACTTTCATCTTTACCTCTGATTTGGGGGAATTTAATGTGATCTACTGTAAAAAGAGTTTTCTGTGAAAAGGGCAAGAAGGGTATCATCTGTGAGAAACGAGAAGTACTGGTCTTCCCATAATCACTTTCCTTTCCCTACCAGTGATCTATAAACTTCTTACTCAGAGGTCTGGCCGTAGTTTAAGAGTACAAATAAGAAAAACAAAAGACAAAATATAAAAAAGATGGATTTAGGTTATTTGGAGCGCTGATGCACAGGCATTCAGACATTTTCCTGTTAATTTAGCAGTCACTTCAGGAGACAACATAACATTTACATCCTTTACAACAGAAAAAAGTAAAGCAGCCTGCTATCAAAGGAGTTGTCTCTGGCACATATTTTGACTGAGGTTTGGTGGCGTGTTTTTATCCCCTCTACAGCTATATCAACCTTGTTGTGAAACAGAATAATTACTGCTGGTTTGTAAGAAAAGGTGATAATTTGAAGCATATTTTGGGCTCTTTTTCTTGAGGGCATTCAGTTGAAAAACTGTTCTTTTCAACTGCAGTTTTCAACATTGCTAAACTAATACACCATCCAATAGAGGAGTTGCTGCCATGTTGTCTGAGACTATGTTTACCTGACTGCCTCTCTATTTTTACTTGGAAAATTCTTTGGCAGCAAATGACACCATTAATTTCATACCAATTTGTTATTTTTTGAGAAAGTGAATAAGGGTTTTTTGACTGTTTCTGTTCTGCTTTTACAGGGTGTGAGGGTTCAAAAGGGCCCTTGCTTCATCTAGCTGGTATGTTTCCTATAGACAAAGATGGTCACAGTTTCAGAGATTGAGTCTGTAGTAGTTACTTTGCCAGGGAAAATATTTTATCATTTGTTTGTTTTTACAAATAAACTGAAAGTTTGATTCACCAGTCCACCTATACTCCATTTTGTCAATGGAGCTGCAACAGAACACCACTAGTTTTATAAAGGGAGAATAAGGCTTCTTATAGTCTAGTACTCACCAACATTTTTTTCCTCTCCCTCTAGCTAATAAAATTCTTTAGTTTAGGGTATTATTCATCCCTCCCTGCCCTCCTCCAGTCCAGGATATTCCCCATACTAGCCTGGGTAAGAGTAGAGGTTTGCATCTCAACAAAAGCAATGGTTTACTTCTCTTCCAAAATCCAGCCGACACATCCCACCGCATCGCATATTTCTTAGTAAGAAGCATTTGGCTGGGCTGTTCAGGCCTTAGTTTTTCACCTAATACGCAAGGAAACTCCCAGCTGAGGTTATAGTGCCATCTCCATTAATTATGTACCTAATTCTCATTGCTCTGGAAGGAGAGACAACCCCCTGAGCTCCCTGGAGTTCAGTCCTGTTTGATGCTTGTCTGCACTGTCTCCTTCTGCTTGGCTGGCTGCAGCTCCCACCCTGCCAAACCTCTCTAGCCCTGTGGCAGGGACCAGGCTTTCAGGAAATCCTTTCTGAACATCAGCCATAACAAAAATCCCTCAAACCATTAGCATCACACTTGGCTGCAATTGCTTGGGTTAAACCTCTACCTTCCTGAAACATTTTATTTATGACCTTTTGCATTTCACTTCACATGGTCCTTCAGTTAAACAACAGCAGAGAGTGTATGAAAGTGAAGGCTGCTCTGGAGATGATGGATGAGGCTCTCCCTGCTCCCCACCGCTTGCAGCCCGTGAGTCATTTGCTATTTTCCTCAGCTAAAACTGACAGACAATTACCCAGCATTTCATCACCGCCAAACAGATTTTTTTTCCCAGAGCTCTCTGTCTATCTTCTGATAGCAATGACTACAAAAACTGTTGCCTACAAAATTGTCTCTCGAATCTTTAATATTTTATTGCTGTTGCTCTGAGTTCTTGTTCTCTTTCCTCTCCCAGGGTTAAGATAATTTAAATGTAATACTGCACAATAAGATGCATCTTGCATCTTTGCTGCTCCGAATCTTTTTCTGTATCTGCTTCTTCACAGTGCATTACTAAAGAACTATTCTGTTAACTGCTTTATATAAATATTGGAATAAACCATGTTATTAATGAGTATTTTTAAAGGTCGGGTTTATTCGTAAATGCAACTCAGCGACTCTCTCAATTGCTTCTTTATTGCAGATGATGATGATGTTTAATTTAAATGTAGTATTTATAGTTTTGTGCAATATCTACCAAAAATCCCAGAGGTTCCCCCTCCTCCAAACACATTGGTTGGACTCTCAGCTTCACTAGATGGAGTGTTCCACTGTTTGGCAGACAGCCCAAGTGCCAGAGGGCCTCTTTCTCCCACAGTGGGAAGGTCTCCCCCTTCAGACAGTCTCTGCCTGTAGTAAATCCCTCCTCAGTGTGCCTGGTGCACAGGGCAGCCCTGTGCTCTGTAGCTGCTGCCTGTGATGGCACCAGTGGCAGATGCTGCCTGCCTGAGCCACCGGCTGCCCATGGCTCAGGGACTTCTTTGCTGACCACAAGTGGGACTGGGACCAGCTGCAGAAACTGTATAAGAGGAGCCTATATAAGCAGGGCCATGGCTGTGAAGAAGGGACCCTGTGCTCTCCCGGTAGCTGATACAGGGGAAGATTTTTAGAGTGCCTCGAGTTCCAACTAATAGCAGAGGATAACTGGCCTGGGATTTGCTGTAATGAAGGCCAGGGATGTTTCGTGCTTAATAAGAAAGCTTTCAGTCACCCCACCCTTCTAAGGACTTTCAGGAGATGTTATAATGGTCATCTGATATTCAGTTTTGATTCTTTACAAACTGATCAAATGCCTTATTTTAAAACGTAAGCTCTTCCCTTGCAGAGGTTCTTCAGCTTCAGAGGAATGATGTACCATACCATTATAAAAGGCAACATCCTCCTTGGTAGGATAAGAAAGTACATTATTCCCAGAGAAGTTGGGGGTGCCCCACCCCTGAAAGTGTTCAGGGCTAGGTTGGATGGAGCCCTGAGCAACCTGGTCTAGTGGAAGGTGTTCCTGTCCATGATGGAGGGGTTGGAACTAGATGATCTTTAAGGTCCTTTCCAACCCAAACCACTGTATGATTCTACATCTGGGCAGCCAGACCAAGCTGAAATGATCTCAGGAGCTGATGATATTTTCCGTTCCTAGGAGAGAGCCTGAAGAGTCCCAAGCTCTGTGGTTCAATTTCATTATGTTCTCTATATGAAGCCATCTCCCCCTCAGCTTTTTAACCTTTTGATACGCTGCATCCCTGTCATTTATACTGCATTGGTTAGCTGTGAATGCAGTTTGGGAAGAATCTGCATAGCCCTGGTAGGTGTTGCACATGGTCAGGTGGGCTTCATAACCTAAAAAAGTTGTGTGTTAAAACAGACAGGTACTTCAGTCTACTCCTTTATACTTTTTCAGGCTAGAATTTATCCCCAGCCATCTTGAACCCATTTTCCTTTCCTGGTGATTATTTCCTCACCTTCTGGCATAAGTGCTAGAGAACAAGCATATCTTCCCTAAAAGGGCCCCTCTTCTCCTCGACCGTGATGTCTCCATCCCTCTGTCTGTCCTTGTGGCCCCATCTGCCCCTGCATCCACTGAACTGCATCTTCAACATCACAATCAGAGCTGCAGAAAACACGCCAGGTTTTGGAAGGAAACCTTAGTGTAAGGCATAAAATGTAGAAGAGTGGAAAAATTAACCGAATCAGTCATAATTTGGGAGTAAAAATATGACGTTAATTAATCTATTTTCAAAACTTACACACACCTCTTGCTCTTGGCTAGATCTTAACAGCTGGCAAGAACTCAGATACTAGAAATGTTTCCTGCTGCTATTTACTCAACTAAAAATAGCTGTGAGTGTTAAACCACCCTGGCACTTCAACCTAGTACTTCTGCATTCTGTATGTATGCATATATAAATATATATATGTAATGGGTGCATATTTTATATATATTTATATACACATGTAAAACACATATGAAACATGCATATGACATACAAATGTGTGCACACATGTATGCATACACACATAAACACAAACAAACACTCATAAGTGCTTCGTGGTGCTGCTGTGCATGAAGCAGAACATGCAACCAAGACCAGCCACATAAAAAAATTCATGTATTATGCGAAACTTCCTCCAGAACTAATGGCTTATCTGTATGGTGCTCACTCCAACTTCTGTAACTTTATAGAAGTTGAGCTGTCATTTAAAGTATCTTGGACTAAGGTGATTAATTCCTCTCCCCCCACCTGCAATTCCAAAGCAGCACTTGGTAAGAGCGCGGGTTCGTAATCATAAAGTATTGATGTCACAAGCATTTATTGCCAGGGTAATCAGACGAGGAAAGGTTACTGCGTATGTATGTGCACATTCATATGTATGACTTCTGCCTATTCTTTGTGCCTCTCCCTTTGATTCCCCAATACATCAAAAGGCTTGTGGAGGACCCAGCTGAGCAGCCACCTGCGGCAGGGAGGCGCTCCAAGACAGTTTGCCATCTTATCACAATGGCCCAGGGAAGGCAGGTGGTCTTCCCAGCTGGGCTCTCTGAAAAGGACTACCTAAAAGCAATTGTTTGAATTTCAGTGCTCCCCAGGAAAATGTTGAGCCCTTCCTTTAATGTGCCTGGGTTTGTTAACACACCATCCCAGGTTGCCGAGCGGTGCCAGTCCTCTGTCATTTCATGCAGGCTCGGTGCTCATGTGTGCCTGCCAAGCACAAGGGGTGGCCAAGGGCAGTGGAGAGGGAGCTGGATTTGTCCCTCTGGTCCTGTGCAAGCCAAGCCTGGCTGTGGCTTAGAGCTGCCAAAGGAGCTGCTCTGGCCTACATCCCTGGCAGAGCATCTCAGCGGATTTCTGCCCCACTCTGCCTTCATTTGTCCCATGTTTCTGGTCTTTGAGACACACACTGCTGGGATCATCCTTGACCCTTCTGATTAAAGTCATGCCTCTTTATCAAGCCAGAGTATGACAGATCCTTGAGCATAATGAATCTCAGACTCATCTCATTTTGTGGATATCCTAGGCCAAATGAAGGCACAAAGATCTGGGGAGCATGAGGGTGCCAGGGAGAACAAGGCAAACCAGGAGGGTTTTGTTTCACTGTGGTTAACATTGGCTGGTGCAAATCATCCTTTCACATGTTGTGGTCCAATGCAGTTGGTGACCCCAGTCAGACGATGAATACATCCTTCTCTGATTATTCCTGAAGCCTCTTTTCCTCTAAGCTGGTCTATGGGCTCTCTGTGCAGTTGGGTCACTTCTACAAGGATCACTGCTGATCCTGGCAGCCTTCAAGCGGGAGTGTGACTGTACTCCAGGATGAAAACAAACCTTGCCTTGAAAAATACATCATCATGAAATAAAAAACCAAACCAAACCAAACACAATTGTGTGAATCTGGGAACTGGTCTTCTTGGAAATGGCTTCAAAACAACTGATGATCACATCCAGAAAGTTTGTGACTGTAAGTTATGAGAATGGAAAAATTCCTTTTTTTTCAAGAAGCCCCATTCTCTATAATGGCCTAATGCAAAGGCTCCAGGAATCAGAGAAAAGTATTTACTGACTCTAATGAGAGGAAGGCAGAGGCACTGAAGGTTGTAAGGTTATATTTTTAAAATTTGAACCAATGAATTTAGACAAAGAAAAATATTTTTCTTTTAAGGAAGAAAATATGTGCATTATCTGACATGGCTCACTCTAAACACTGAGCCACTGTGATCAGAACCCATGCCATTATTAGTGACAGGAATAAAAAACAAGAGCATGAGGCAGACATAATTCTCAATGGTTTTTGCATACAACCATAACAACGGATGCACGGAAAAAACCTAGCCAGACAGAGTTCAGAAATAGCAGAAATGAATAATTATTTCAAGTCTTGTAGGAAAAAAAAATGTTGTCACTCTTAATGAAAAATAGTAACATCTCTGTTTTTGGGGGGGGGTAGGGGGTGGATGGGGGGCGTGACACACAACAGCCTCCAAAACTGCATCCTCACTATAAAAAAAATCTCTGAAATGCATAAGAACAAGATGGAAACACAAACCGTACTATCTTCAGAGATGTTGTGTGGATTAATATGGTCCTTGAACCACAGCCCTATACAGCAGAACTCTCTTAAAGACAACCCTTCAGGCTAGTGGTCATCGGCCTGTCTTCATGCCCATCTAGATGAGCCTCTTCAGCAAAGGGAGTTTCTCTGAACTCCTGTCCCAAACGGGTGTGTTCCTACAACAGGGCTCTGGGAAAGGTGTCTTTATAGCTCTCCTTCAACTGTGTTTTCCCAGCTGTCTCCCCATGAGTGGGATTAAATGCCATTTGCAAAAGGGAAAAAAAGAGGGCAGAAGCCTATTTAGAAACACCTGAGCTCCTTAAAGTGCTGCATCTGCACTGACACCAACTCTGTCCTTTCTCAGTGACCCAATACCATTTAAAGAGTTTTCACTGCAGCCTTTTCAAATGTCACAACTGTCAATGGCTCTAATTTCAGCTCTGATCACAAGCCAGACTGAATTGCCACTGAAGGATGTGGTAAAATCAATCCCCACACCAAGCAGGTCCCAGTTAAATATGTGAAGGGAGCATCATCCGTCGCAGCAGACGCCCCACAGCTGACTTCCCCAGGTACATCTGCATCCGGAGCCCTCCACTGACAAGGGATAGTTTTCAGGCATTTGCAGTGCACAAGGGTGGCAGTTGCTTGTTTTGGGATAGGTGGGTGAAACACCACTCTCACCTAAAGGAAACAGGCAAAAACCTTGCAACGATCCCACAGAGCATTTCTTCCTTTAAGGCATCTTGAGACATTCACAGAAGAAGGTGGTTCCTGATGGGAGAAGAGGAAAGGATGAAATCTTTGGGAGAACATGAAGCATTCATAATTAAGCAGGGCACTTACTAGCAATGACTAAAGTAACAAAGACAATTAAAGACATCTCTTCAGAAAGTTCTTTACAGTGCAATTTCCAACTAATCCATGCAGCAAAAACATTTTTAGGATCAAGCTTTGAATACAGCCATAGTTTACTATCAATTTATTATCTGTTCCAGTGTGTAAGGTTGCACAACACATAGAAGAAGTTACTGTTTTACCACACCGGGTCAGTGAGGAGGCATAAATCATCTGTGTTTAAATTATGTGCTGATAAGCCTCTTGCTCATCAATATTTCTGTGCTATGCAAAATTAGACCATTTAGTCATATGCCCACCTCTCATCTAGCGCTAATAAAAGGCCTGGCAGCAGCACAGACAGCAAATCAAGAATATGTGTGTGTGGGCAGAGGAGGAGTGGGGACCATCAGCTCCATGGTCCCACCCACACAGTGCCTGGAGTAAAAAGGCACCCAGGGCACACACCAGCCCTGACACAGGGACACATCATAGCACCAGCCCTGGGTGGCCTCACAGGATGTCTCCTTAGGCACAGCCGGACTTTCCTTTCTGCTCTGCCTTGATCCCAGCTGATACTTTTGCATGGCTGAGGATCATGAGCTTGTACTGCATGTTTGAGGTTCAGGGGCAAGTCCACGGGAGCAGAACATTCTGCAAGCTTTGGCCACTCTTCCCTGGTGCAAACACAACCATCAAGAAGAGCTGGGGTGGGTTGCTGCCTCCAGTGACCAAGCTGACCTCCTAGTCCAGTCAGGCTGCTGGGGCGTGCTGGTGGGTGGAGGGGTCAGCGGTGCAGAGCCAGGGAGAGGCCTCATTCCCCAGAGCCACACCAGGTGTCTGCCTGACACCTTCCCCTGAGGTGTCCATCCCACTTGGCACAAGTCCTTCGTGTTCCCTCAGAGCTTCATTTGGCCCCCATGCAACACATGGGGAGCTGCAACCCCCTTCCAAACCCTCCATCTGGACTTGGCAGGAAGTGCATTTTCCTGCAGGACTTTGTACCATGTATATTTCTCATCAGGAACTAAAAGTAATTGCTATTTACAGAGCAGCCAAGCTGCAGAGGGCTTTTACAAACAACCAAGGATGAAAACACACCCACGCAAACTGTACTCCCACGGCTTTAGTGGGAGTACACAAACTGTCTGCTGAGGTTGGCTGAGATTTTCTAAGGGGGAACCAGTGTCCCCTCACCAGGGCATGACATTTTGGTGTGCTTCAGGGCAATGGGTGCACTGTGGCACTCAGCCTGCACGTCCCCACAGCATCCTCCAGCGCTGCCCGAGGCTGCTCCACAAGCCCAAAAACTGCCCCACACCTGAACTGTTTCTTTGGACTCTGCAGACAAGCTATGGGGACAGGCATCTCAGGACCCCCAGGCCCACCTCCCCAGCCCCCCACCCTGGCAAGGCAGGTTTTTACAGAGACTTTGAAAGTGGCTTTGGTAATAATATGCACAGCAACGACTGAGAATTCTCTCTCTGCACCTCCGGATTGTAAAGCCTAAATTGTATTGCATTCTCCCTCTTCTGCTCCTCTAAGAAGAATCCCAGCAATCACCAGCACAATGGTGCTTTCTGTTTTCTGATGAGCCTGTGGAGGAAGCTAAACTGCAGAATGAATGGAAATTTAGCACCTAGGCAGGAGAGTTTCTCTGCTTCTTTTAATATTAACTGTATTTTGATTAATGTGGCCAGATCCATCCCCCAACAGACAGGGGAGTGCTGAGCTGCACCAACGGAGCCAACAAGCAGCAGCTGCCTTCCTGTTATTTCCATCTCTCTAAAGCCTCCCACACCTCTCATGCAGACATGCATTTGAACTCTGCTTAATTCATGAGTGTAAAAGGGGGGAAAAAATGGACTTTGGCTGATACTATAAATAGTTCACAGCCAGTTATGGTTGAAAATCAGAGAGAACAAATCCCCAGCCTCTCTATGTTAAGCTGAAGTGGTTTATCAGGAGAGGAAGAAGTAAACATTTGGAGTGAGGGGGAGAAGTCGAGAAGATGGACCAGTGTGCTGACACTACACTGAAGACACTGAAGATCCCGTAGGGAAAAACAGCTGCTCTCCCTGGGGAAGAAGCGGGTGCAGTGTCTTGGAACAAAAATTTTGGAGTCTGAACACAACTCAGGACTTGGCAGCTCAGAGGTGACAGCTTATCTAGGGACTGCCACAGGAAATGATAAGTTATCAGTAACTTTTCCAGGGACGTATCTCGTGGCATCTAGCAAAGAATCATACACCTTGGGAGTTCTACAGGTGTAAAACCCCTTAGGAGCTGCCCCAACCTGTACACATGTCCCTCCTGCTCAGAGCTGGAGCTCACAGCAGCGCCACTGCTCCCCCTCACTCACACATCCAATGAGCCTGGCTGTGGAAGGACCAATGAAAACCTGAAGACAGAACCCAGTGGAACAGGCAGATCCATCGAGTGTTGCTGAAGATTATTGGCAAAAACAAAGCTAACTTTCAGAATGAGTTTATGTTTGAAAACAGGATTATACCACGTGGCTTGCTCCAGTAAGAAACATAGCAAGTGATTAAGCTGCAGCTATAGTCAGGAACAGCAAGATTGGCTTGGTGAGGATGGACAATGCACAGCAAGGATTTTGATAACACATTTCATTAAAAACCAAAATATTTCTTTTCTGAATACATAGTAGAATGAGTATTTGTGTTGTTTCTTTCTGGCCATTTCATAGCCATGAAGATCGGTTTTCTGCCTGTATTTGAAATATAGCCAGTCCAGGGTAGTTTTCCGAGTCCCAGAAATGTTGGCTGAGCACCACTGGTGCCAACATCCAGCAGTTCCACATTTCTGGCTCTTCCTCAGACACTGGTCTAAACTACATTTAACTTACAGCTTCTCAGTAACCTCTTCCATTATGGAGAAATTTCTTCCTTAATGTCCATTCTGAGCCTCTCATGCCACAACTTGTGGACATTATCCCAACTCAGACAAGAGTTCTAGGAGCAGAATGCAAAGATCTAAGTCCAACACAGCAGGTCAGACCATTTTTTCAAGACTGCCTTACATTTCTTACATCTGAATTGTAGGTATCTAAGTAAGTAGTCAAATCATTTAAATACCTAGTGAGGTGTCCATAGTTGGAAAATAGCAAAACTGAATATAGGAGACTAAATTCAGGTGCTTACTGCAAATATATCAGTCACTACAAGCAGAATATGAAGTCTTTCACATTGTTCAGTATTTCCATTCTCTTGGTTTGCTTCATCGATCCCAAAATTCATGTAGGTTTAACCTCAGGACCTGGGGAAAGCAGCTCTTCCATAGGAGCCACCAGCCTTTGGGATCCTCCTTCACTGACCAGTGGTTCAGATCAGTTAGTTCCACAGAGGGGGGCTGACCAGCAAAGAGGCTCAGCTCCTGTGGCTCCTCTCTTGCAGACTTCCACAGCATTTCCAGGCAAATATCAGCCCAGAAGTACAGTAATTCCAGGCAAAGACCATCCCAGAAGTGCAGTGAAGGAGAAGGTCACTTTGCACTCAGTATTGACGCTGCAGCTGCGATTACTGATGAGATTAAATAGAAATATTAGGCTCAGAGCAAGGATTTCCAGGGAAGACCCTCAACAAACAATGAGCAGATAGTTCAAATTAGCTTAAAAGCTCAAAAGGCAGAGGTATCCCTGGGTGAGGGAAGCCCATTCAACCCACACAAGAGATGATGTAGGAAAAGTGAATACTTGTAAGCAGGGGGCCACCCTCTCCACATTGTTTTGCACCTCAATTAGACAGAGATTATAAGAAAGAAAAAAGTGTGGTCAAACTGCAACGAAAAGGAATGGATTGATTATTTTGATTTGTTGTGATAATGAATCTTGCAAATCGAGCTTGTTTCCTACTCTCTCATTTTCTTCCCTGGGACACTTATGGGACTCTGGGACTAGGATTGGATACCAGTTGCATTTAACAAGATACTCCATATGCTGTTTGGATTTCACAGTGTTTGTGCAAACATGAGATTAATTAAAGGGGAAGATGGTGAGAAGGTGCTAACAGTTTACTTTTTTAAAAAAATAGTTTTGCATTCTGGTTCTTTCAAAGACTCAAGTAAATCTCCTCATCTAAGTCTATAGTGGCTCCAGTGATGTGGTTCTGCTGTGGCATCAGCAAAAATCTATTAGATTTTCCTTGTCCCAAGAGACTTCATCACTCCCTGCTCTGCTGAAGGAATTTGGATCCAGGGCATGAATACAGACAGCAGAACAAGCCTTCCCTAAACACAGGTGGTGCAGGATGAGCTGTTCTGTTCACAGGGAGCACCAGCCTCCATTCTGGCCTGGGCCTGCAGCACAGAAACGTCTTGGAAGAGCCTAAATGGTTTGGTTGCCACATACCTGTTTGTTTAATGGAGCTGGTGAATAAGATGGCACCAGCAAACCTTGAGACAACTTATGGGGCAGTGGGGGCCGTTTGTGGGCTGTGAGGAACAGGAAACAGCTCTGAGCTCAGGAAAGAGCTGTCAGCACTCCCCATAAAGTCAATAACTGGCAGCAGCTTCACTGCTGGGGCAGCAGAGCTGATACCAGCTTGTGCACATCCCACCTGAATCATCATGTGCTGAAACACTGGGTGCGATACAACTCATCTTGAAGGTTAAAACGGAGGTGAGGAAAATTTTCCAACAAGCACTTGTTTTCCTACTGTCACTGCCAGCGGTGCACACCCCATAATTAGATGATCTGAAATTTTTTTGGCACTGAAGAACAGTTTGCTCTGACTTTCTGAATAGTAATTGTAAGTCCCTTAGGACTGGCTGGGCTTTGTTGCTTTGCAGTCTGTGCCACTTCAACTCGTTTAAAAACTACATTGCCTTAGTGCACACAGGAGAGCTGAACTGCATCTGTCCATGCAAAGTACATACATGGGTCTCTTGCTTTTGCTAGCAATATATTATCAGCAAAACGAACTAACTTTTTCTTTCTTTCTTTCTTTCTTTCTTTCTTTCTTTCTTTCTTTCTTTCTTTCTTTCTTTCTTTCT
>VZTI01005775.1:1819823-1857400 GCA_013397865.1 Struthidea cinerea | reverse complement strand
GCACTGCTGACTCATGTTCAACTTGTCGATGACCAGGACACCCAGGTCCCTTTCTGCAGCTCTGCTCTCCAGCCTCTCATTCCCCAGTCTGTCTGTACATCCAGGGTTGCCCCAACCCAGGTGCAGAATCTGGTACTTTCCCTTGTTAAACTTCATACAGTTGGTGATTGCCCATCTCTAATTTGTTGAGGTCTCTCTGCAGGGCCTCAAGGCAATTCACACATCCTCCCAATTTTGTATCATCTCCAAACTTAATATCCCTTCCAGTTCTGCTTCCAAGTCATTTATGAAGATGTTGAAAAGCACAAGGCCTAAGATGGAGCCCTGTGGAGCCCCACTAGTGACAGGTGCCAGTCTGATGTTATTTAGGTCCAAAGGCTTTCCTGTGCCACAGCAGGGCGGCCCTTCCAGGATGTGAGACATTTGTGTCTGGAGGGCTCACCCCAGGTTGCACTGGGATCAGTTTTGAGGTTGAAAGCACAACCCTGCTGTCACCTCCTGGTGACAGGAAAGTGTTTGGCTGAAGAGGAGCACACATTCTCTGGAGCTGGAAGTACATGTGCTCCTGCAGTCCTCCAGTACAAGCCGTGTCTTACAGTCACTGCTATCCCAGTCACCGCCACTTATCCCAGTCGCTCAGGTGAAGAGCTGCCTTGGAAAAGCCTGCCCTCCACTTTCCTTTGCATTACTCTTGCTGTGCAGATGGTACATCCGCATTCAATCCTTTCATGCAGGCTCCCTTGGTCTGACTGTGCAGAAGAACCTGCAAAAATGTATATTTCTACATACAAGGATTTTTTTTAAACGTGTGTCTTTGCACTGATACTGTAAGAAATTAGAAATTATATGTACAAGGTAAATTTTAATTAACTTTGAATATGGTTACTTAGTCTGTGAACCTAGAGCTAGATTTTATGAGATCCAGTGTCTAGCCTGTAAAATCCTCCAAGGTTGATCAGTTTAAGCTTGGCTTTTGAATACTTGAACCTGCAAAGTGCAAAAATGGTCAGATCCTGCCCTGCTGTTTCCTACTTTAAACACAAAGTAAAACTGAACGAAGTAGAGTGGGAAAAAGGCAGCTGAGGACAAGCAGGTTACATTAATGTGAAATAAAATCTATCTTCCAGCTCTGCAACAAAGTAGCCAAGCATCTTCTGCTTCTCACAGGAGAAAAAATGCTAGAATTCTATGTGCTGAACAGAACCCAAGCACTGTTGCTGTCACATCAAACCTGCAGTGCCTGACAACAGGGATCACTGACCTGGCTGGCAGGTAGAGTGAGGTACTGAAGGAAAAAAAAAAAGAAGGAAAGAAAAAAAAAGAAAAAAAAAAAAGAAAAAAAGGAAAAAGAATGAAAAAAAGAAAACCCATTAAAACAAGGGAGGAAAAAAAAAAGAAAAAAAGAGAAAGAAGAAGGCTGAGCTGTTTTGAAGATATTATCACCTTTTAGAATTTTGTCTGTCAACAGCTTTCTGGAGATGTTAACACAACCTGTGCTGGATACGCACTGCCAGGAAGGCACAGATGTGATCAGTCACAGATCCTGTCAGGCACACATTAAATTCCAAGTGAACCTCCAATATTTCACTGTAGCTACTTTTGGGTACATACCAGATGCAGAATGAAGTTTTTTCTCTGTGCAACTCCTTCCACAAAACTTTCTTTTCCTCCATCAATCTAACGAATTGCACCCGATTTCTCTGCTTCTTGCTGGCTGTTGCACTAAGTTCACCGGCCACGACACACCCAGCAAGTCACTGACAACAATTAAGTTTGTTATTAAATGACTGGCAGCCACTGCCACAGGGAGGCAAACAGAGACAGATGAAAGGAGAACACAGAGGCAGAGGTTGATGGACTCCTCAGCACAGATTGTCCTTGCATTTCAAAATGTGAGACCTGTATGTCCTGCTGGCCCCTTACGAAATATTCTTGGTACCAGGAGTGCACAGCAGCAGGCACAGCAAGCAGGGGATTACTTAAAACAGCTAAGGATGGGGCTTAAATTTAAATTCTGCCCTTAATCAGGGAATGAAAGCCTAGCTGCAGGCAACCAGCAGGCACCTTCCTCAGGAAATAATTCAGTGCTTGGATTCCTCTTCTGAAGATTATGCGCCTGAATTTCTCATTTCAAGAGAGTTGCTTATCTTTTCAGCTGGGTTAAAGCAGATTCACCAAGTGTGTGGGGCATCTTTATCTCCCCCATCTCCCTCCAACCTTGCTCTCCTGAGAATTCATCTATCTGATTTTGTCAGGTTGCTCTCTCAGATGATGCCCAAGCTGAGCTTTCAATGCAGTCCTTAGCTACAAACACTTCCTAGGTTTGCTACCCACATCCATCCTGGTTTTACAGCCTCTTCCCTTGTTCCCACCAACCTGCAGCACGAAGCCATGTCTCTCCTGTCAGAACTGTCAGAACTGCTTCTCTGCAAATTTCTCAGGGCCTCCTTCCTCGCTTATCTTTTCAGCTGGGTTACCCCCAGTGCCTGCACTGCTGGGCTGCTCGCACTCCTTACACACATCTTCCTCCTCACTGCCTCGTCGTTCCTCTCTCTCCATTAGTTTTTAGGTGTTGCCCTCGGTGCAGCACAGCTCTAACAATGTGCCCAGGCCTCAGCTGTCAGGCATTTTACTCTCTTCTCCTCCAAACTCCTTTCTGAGCAGTCCCTGCTTCTCCAGGACCTCACACACACTTGTCCCGCGTCAAGTTTCATTTAAAGTCCACTGTCTGTGGGATGAATCTTGCAGCATACTGACATCTCACAGACTTGTGCTCTCTTGAAGCGGCTACCTACTAGTATAAATTTAAACACACATACATAACATTTGGAAGGTAAGAGCCTGGTTGCAAAAATACTTTGTAAGTGAAGAACTGGGCAATAGCAATGCATTAGGTTTCTTACATGTGAATTAACAGATGAGATACTTTCACATTTATAAAACAGCAATTATTTTAACCTGACGATTAATGACTATGAAATTGTTTTGTCAAAATCTCTCTGTGCTTGAAAACATGCAATTACTTTTAATCATCCTCAATAAAGCTCATTACGTGATTCATAGAAGATGACCAGTTAAAGCACTGGCTTCAATGAGAACAGATGACATCACCTGATATTTCCAATACAATCTGCATTTCAGACAAGAGCAGGCTTTGTGTTCACATCAAAGCACATATTTTGGGCATCAGTAAACATGCTAGATCTGACTGTGGGGGGGTTACCAATAGGGGAGAAGGCCAATGCTTTTGCTTACGTGTCTACACTGAAGTTTCAGGATTCCATTTGATTTTTTTCTTCCTTCGAAGAGAGCAGAGAACAGAGTGTTTCACCAACTGGAGCAGTTGCACTGAACTGTAAACAGGTGATGCTTGAAAGCCTGTCACTGAGCCTCCTGATCAGAAATAACAATCGGCAAGCACTGGAGGACAGGCACGTACACACACGCAGCGTACACACCGCGGTGCTTGGGTTATTCAGCTGCTAACTCAGAGCTGGTAATAGTTCACAGCTCCAACAGCCACTGTGCAGGGCACTCAGCAAACTGTGCTTCCAAAAGAGCTCCTTGGCTTTTCAGTAGCATGAGGAGACAAAGCCTCCCTGAAACTCCTTCCACGGTGTGCGTAAGGTGGGGGCAGGTGAGTGCCCTCAGCGCAGCCCGTAACAGGCAGGATTCAGCAGCCACACCATTAAAGGGTCCAATAGCTTCAAATAAAAAGGCTTGAAACATTCTGTCTCTGGTGCTTGCTGTGCCTGCAGGATGATAGCCTTTGGGCTCACAGCCACGGCCGTATGGATCCAAGATTGTGTGACAAAGAGCCGAAGGACATTTCACGGCACCTTGCTCTGTGGGGGTGAAGTAGCAGGTTAGAAACCAACTGGCAATTTCACAGAAAACAATTGATTTTCCCTTTAAGTGCCATACAGGGAAAGCATTTCTCTCTCAACTCGTGATCAAGGGAAAGGAAAGATGAGGGAAGCAAAATAAAATGTTTCTTTCCTATCAAGCTATTTCTCATATGCAGCTCTAAAAGAAAGGAAACATTCCAACAAAGGAAAATTTCAGGCTAGCCTAAGGAAGAATATGGTAACTCCAGAGAAATATCTGCCTTTGGAAAGAGGTGATGCAATTTTAGAACAAACCAGTGGACAAAAATGCCTTTCTTGCTTGCTGCAGAGAAAGGCACCATGATTTTGAAATATGTACCATGTAGTAAATCTCTCATTGCCCACTGCCAAATTTTCATGCATATTTTGTGTGGTGCTGGGTAGATGTATATTAAGCAGGACTGAGGCACCAAAACCGCAATTTTTGCCGGAAGCTCACTGCTGTATGGAGCAACAAAAGATTTCAGGCAGGATATGGTAAGAATCTGTGGAACATCACTTCAAGAGAGGCCATGTGCAGAAAAGACTCTGATTCAGCAATGTTGATCTTTCCTCTTGATCTTTTAGAAAAAAAAAAAAGGAACTTTTATAAAATGACTCTTGCCTATGAATGATGAGTCATTCTGCTTTTCAATAGAGCAGCAAGTTGCCAAGGGACCTTATTCAAGGTTTTGTTTTGAGTGCTTGAATAAAACTCACATTTTTAAAGGTTTTCTACTACTTAGAAAGGAAGTGAGGAAAGAGATGAAAACAGATGAAAACTTGACTTAGCTGACTGTATGACTGTGTCACCCAGGGAAATGTGAAGCAAATTATATAGCACAACTTGGTTGATATGAAATTGGTTTAAGTCAATTTTTTGTTAACAACCCCCCCCTTGCAATCCTGCCTCTTCCAAAACCCCAAATCTGGATTTGTGCATAATTTGACTTCAGTATGTACATCTTACGCCAGAAGATTTTACACACAGGAATTTGAGAAACAGCAGGAAGTAGTGCTTAAAGTTACTGCCATGAAGGTGAATACTAATTTAAGCCCCAAATGGAATTATTCCCAAGCAGTGATTTTCAATTCATGGGCAGTAGATGACACTTGGATCAAAAAGCAAGAACACAGCTCAGGTCTTTGGTATTCCAACAGAAATGATTCTATGGCACATCAACCATGCATAAAGGTGGCACACCATATGAAATACCTTACTGGAATGAGGGAGAACTAGGATGTTATCACAGATGTTGATGCTGCTGGAAATCTTTCTTGATGCCCACTCCAGTGCCACATTCCCACTTACCACACACACACTTCTGTGAAACAAGGGGAGAGACGCAAGGAAGATGCACTGGCAGAACGGCAGGGGACTGGACCAGTGTGCTGGTCTTCCCCAGTTCACACCCCACGTTTCTGGGGGTACTTCATGAGGTAAAAGTCAGCAGGCTGTATTAATTTGGAGGCTACCAGTCCTAAGGTACCCCTTTCCTCCCTGACATCACAACTTGGCTGTGCCAAGTTCCTCAGGAAAAACTGCCACCTGTCTGTTCTGCTGCCACGCTTCAGACACAGCAGAGCTGCACCCATTGAAAGGAATTATTTTTCTGGTGTGATAACATTAAGGTTACATGTAATCAAATTCTTTCACCAGAAGCTGCATGCTGTCTCCAAAACCAGTAAACACCCAAGGCCAAGGTCAGCATTCCTGCATGTTCTTACAGCCATTAAGTGCCATCAAGCATGTTATATAAATAAATCATACTAAGCTATGCTACATGCTAAGGTGTGCAACAGAGCAGGGCAATTTGCTGCAAGTGAGAGATGCTCATTAAATGCAATTAATAAGCACTACCTGTGCACTGAAGGGCAGAGGAGCTAATTATTGGAAGACACGGTGTACAAATAATGTTTAGCTATGAAACCAAGGCATTCCCACACGAAATCTCAAGGAGAGGGGCGAATGACATAAATCAGAAGAATGATCCAAGCCAAGTCATAGCTACAGACATAGCAATCCTAAAATTAATGGACCCCACCACTGTCCTCACTGTGGTTATTATGCCCCTCTGTTAGTCAGATTTTATGAAGCACCCTAGGATGGGGCCAGCAACTTCCTTTGAATAGTATTCACCTTGGCATTCCAGGGGAGCCCATGTGCTGGAGCTCACACGCATGGGGCTGGCACCAGGCTGCCAGTTGGAAGCCTCTGACAGGGGTTTGGGTTACACATGTCAGCCCCCTCGCAGTTTAAATCCTCATCAGTTTTCTTTTCTTTCAATCACAGAGTCTTCAAGGTTGGCAAAGTCCTCTAGGATCATTGAAGTCCTCCAGGACTTCTAGAATTCAGCAAGGAAACTGTAAGGAAGGTGGAATTTTACACATAAGCTCTTGTCACCCCTTCAGTTTACTAGAATAATATTTGTTAAATGCTAACAGAGCAAACCACAATTTTCCACATGAAGTGAAAATAGCAAATGAAAATGTTTATCGGTCTCACATAATGACAGAGCAATGGTATTTGAAAGTATGGTATTTCAAGAAAAATAAACTCTCCTTGTTTATCATCAATGGCTGCAATTATGTTGTCAAGTGATACATGAGTGTTTTGATTTCCTCTTCCTGCTGTCTTTTTACCTTCAACTTATATTGTAAGCTTGACACTGTTTATTCATGTACTATTACAGAACCACTGAGAGGGGTTATTATTGAAGAGTATTTATTTTTCAAAGCAGTCACGCCATGAAGCCACAGATACAGCTAAAGGTTAACCCTACATCCTCCTCCAAAGCAGCACGTCTGTGATGTTAAAAACACCCCGCTAACCCAAACAAACAGAACAGCATAAGGAGGGGGTTAATGAGCTCCTGGACATGCCAACTCCAGCTCAGTGCCTTGCCCACAGCACAAGGGCATGGAATTAACTCCTAGAGTGAGTCCAGAAAAAGGCCACAAAGGTGATCAGATGCTGGAGCACCTCTCCTATGAAGACAGGCTGAGAGCTGGGGTTGTTCAGCCTGGAGAGGAGAAATCTCCGGGGAGACCTCATAGCAGCATTCACAAGTTATGGCACTGGTAGCAGAGCTTGCCAGCGATTACTTCCTTGGGCAGCATAACAGACCCCAACATTGGGTAGGATGTTGTCCTACAGGATTCAGACTCCTGGTAACATGTTCAGCTCCTTCTTCTTTAATAATCTACAGGTAATATGGAATAAGAACTTATTTTTGTTGCTGTTGTTGCTTGCCTGAGCAAATGTTGCCTGATGACTCTAAACTGCCATTACTCAGACACAGCAAAAAAACACAGATACATCTACTTGCCACAAAGCCCTTGGTTTGCCTTTGGAAAAAATTAACACATCCTTTTGCATGAGAAACTGTTGGCTCATCTGAGACACAAGGACTTGATATTTGCCTAATTTTGTCTCTCATTTGAAGCCTAAAAGCGTATCTCCATTAGCCACAACCTTCAGCCACACTGAAGAATAAATACTCGGCTCCAGCATCTTTGATACTGTCTAAAAATAGCTCAATAAACACCCTTAGCCTTTTCTAAGAACAAACTTGTAGGTGGGCTTAAAGCACTTGGTGTCATTACACTTATGAACAGTTTTGCTCCTTGAAAAAAATTCAGCCTGGCTTTCTCCTGCTCAAAGTCCCCTCCTTACTCAGAAGAGCAGAAATCAGAGATGGGGACCATGAGGAAAATTAAAACAAAACATCGTAAGCCTTCCAATGCCTGATGGAAGAACAGGTCTCATGGATGTTTATGTTCCAATCTGTGTTGCACTACTCTGACCTCACATCAGCAGATCTTACCCATCTCACTCTGCATCTGCTCTGCAGAAAATACTTTGGGACATGAGTCTGCAGTTGAGCTATGAAAGCTCTTGTCTTTGGTGTTCAAGCACTCTTACAAACAAAGACGGAAAATGTTTCCCCTGCACATCTCAACAAAAATGAGACCTGAATAAGCAGCACCTGGAAAAAACCACACAGCTCACACCCAGCATGCATTTCAAAAGCACAACTGCAGAGACTACTCTGTCAGAATATTGGCTTGAACAGAAACTTTAAAACTGAACAAATGGAAGACAACATTAACTGCAGCATTCCCCGAATGACTGAAGTCATTCCCTGGAATAATACGATCAGATCATTGAAATTTCACTTTTTTATGCCAGAAATGGAAAAGTTCTCTTACCAAAGAAACAGGAATTGAAGTACTTTGTTGATACTCCCCCCACTGAGATATTATCTGATACAGAGTTCACCTTAATGTGCTTCCACAAACATGTGGCTTCCTTTGAGCTCACATCTTGTGATGAAGCTGCAAAGATGAGTAAACAGCACTGCCAGGGTATTAATGGTAACAGCGTATGCAAATTCTTGAACTACTGCAGGGCTTGTAAGTGCTCTGATGGCACTGACACTTACGCAGGTACTTCTGTATGTGAGAGGATTTACAGAATACCGAAGATCAAACTTATAAATAGTGAACCATGCAAAATGAAAAGTAGAAGGCGCATAAGGATCCCAGCTACTATTGAAAGGTGGGGCAGAAGAAAAAAGCAAGCACTACCAAAGACAAACCCCTCACATTTGGCTTCTTTTCTTTGAAAGAGCTCTCCTGTAACACCGTAAGAATCCATTACAGAGACCATGGTAGATGCAGAGAGACTTCTCCAGAGAGCATTCAAGGAACCCTCTGTGAAGTTCAGAACAAGCTGTTAGCAAAGGCAACAAACAGGTGGCCCCTGCAGTCTTAGTGCAGCTTTGTTACTGAATGTTTCCCACCTGAACACCCCCTCACCCTACACATGGCCACCATCACCCTCCCTCTAGAAAATCTGTTGGGTATCTGCTACATTAAACTCAACACAAAGACAAAAGGAGGAAAAGAGCTCTGGAGAAAAGAAAGAAGCAAAACAAGCTCATTCTGCAAAACAATGCTCATGCATTTTCTTGTTTTATTTTGGATTAGTCTTCATGGATCCCCCCCCACCTCAGATGCCAAGGCAGATTTGGAACCTTTTTCTGATTGATCAGAATTGCCCTGATAAAAGAGAAACAGAATGTGTTCACGTTCAGAAAATGAACTGGAACCATCTTCAAAACAACAGTTTTTCAGGATTGTGTAGGTTTTCACAGCCTGAGGCAGAGGATGAAAGGTCACTGAAGACACATGGCTTGGTGTGCTTTAAAACCTGTCCCTCAGACTCACCTGCTGCTTTAAGTACAGGTTTGAGACTGACAGTGGGAATTCTGATTACTTGACCAAAATGGCAATACCTAAAGTGTTTAAGTCAGTTGGCCAAACTGCAATTCATAGGCTTACTTTTATACAGCATTGCAATGTTCATGGAAGTAACAAAACTGCATTTTCAAAGATGCGAAGAACATTATGCGAATGTGACAGATGGATCTGTGAACTGGAAAATCTCCTCATCAAAAAGGTCTTCTGGCAGTTCTTCATCTCCATCAGCAAAAAACGTAGGGAATGGAGGGTTTTTATTGCAGTCCTTGTAAGTAGGCAATTTGCTATCTCTGACCTAAAAAGCAGGAAGGGGGAGAGTAGGGTTAATAAATCTTACAGAAGGTTTTCAGACAGTGATACACTAGAATTTAAAGAACTCAGCTGGCATGCATAAGAAAAAACCCAACAGCATTCACATGGCATTTGTTTAAAGAATTCCAGGTATATCATCAGTTACTTTAACATCAACCCTAGCTATTGAATTTAACCTTTTGTACTCATCTTTAAAAAGATTTTCAAAATCAGCAAAACTAAAAAAAAAACCAAAATCCAAAGAGAATTTGTCATTACAGTGAATCAAAACATACTCATATGAATTCATTGCTCAATATAATATTTTAAAACATTATTAAAATAGGAGTACAGCTTGTTTAAGTAGTGCTTATTTCCCACAGTATGTTCCTACATGACATTCCAAGTTACATTATGCAGTGTAATCACCTCTTCAACAAACAAGACACGCATTTGTATGTGTGATGCAAACTAATTATGGCAACTAATTTTGCAAAGATATGTGCATGTGCTGTATTCAATCCCTCTGGCTATTGCAGAGCTATTCAGTGACTGCAGAGTTAAACATCTAAAATTCTTCACTCAGGAATCAGTACCTAAGTTTGTTGAACATGAGCCTTTAAGACAGTTCATTTGCAAGAACTGTGATGCTACAGAGAAATTCCTTTAGTGACCTTTCTGCATGTGGAAAGATTTAAAATCTAGCCCCTGAAACTCCAATCTCTGAAGCAAATTAGTAGCTAGAATTATCAGCAAAAAGCAGTTTGTCTGCGGTAGCAGATAGAAGGCTGGTATCTCTGAATAAAAAAAAAAGCTACAAATTCTTGAGCAATGAAATTTGATTTAAAATTAAATTCTTCTTTTCTATATTGTTACATATGATCTTCTTCCTGCTGAGCTGTAATAATCCCTTTCAGGCACTATACTCAAGTGGATTAAAAAAAAAAAGAAGTGCAAATAGATTAGACAAAATTTTAGCAGAGGGAAGATAAGCTCTTCCTCTTAGTTTTTGGTAGGCTTTTGAAGAACAGGATGCTTGTTCTTACTTGGTTGGACAAAGACCTCACATAGGACAATTGTGATTTATGCCAAAAATTAAATAAAACAATTTTTTGCCCACTGAATGCTCTCTTCTGGCAACACTATATTTACCACATGAATATCTCCTATTACTTGAACCTTTCTCAAAGTCCATGAGGATTCCTGCAGATGGCATGAACAATAAATCTGACATTCCAATAGTTTTCTAAGGGCAGGCTTGAAAAACAAAAGAAAACCTTTTGCTAAGAATGAGGGGATGAAGGGCTCCACATGTTGCACTGGTTAGGATGGCTAAGTAGCTTTCCATGTAGGTAATTCCTCTTCTACAGAGGTGTTCTCTATGGGGTCATGAACTGCCAGACCTGCAGTTCCCAATTTACATTACGTATCTGGATGGAATGAACTAGGCTGAGGTCCAAGTCCACAGACCTTTGCTGCAACAGTTCCAGCAGCAGTGAGTTCAGACGAAACAGTCAGACAGCTTCAACAATGCCACCTGAAGGATGGCATTTTCAGAGATGTTATCCTTCCCTTTCAATATGCTGTGGCTGTTTCTTTTACCATATGAAAACACATTTTAATTGCTTCACTGGTTATCTATTATTTCCCTTGCTAATTCCTCCTTTACTCTCTAATCCTATTACACACCGTAAGCTTTCTCTGTCAACAGCAAAACCCCTCATGAGTCCCGACATGAGTTAGTATTAGGAAGATTAGAATAAATGATTTTATTTATGATAACTTACTTATTTCATGAATATCTTATTTAAATGTTTTTCATGTCTAGTTTTTGTTATTTTTGATTATTTTCATCATGAACTAGTATGTGCTGTTACATACAGGCTGTGTCACTGCAGGCAGTTCTGGACATCCGGAAAACGAATGGAATTGAAATGTTTGTTTTCCTCCTATTTTTTTTCCATTTCCTCTTAAAACAATTTCTTATGACAGGATTTAGCAGTTAGACATCTGCTCTTAACTGAAGACAAATCTTAGTCCTGCATTAGCTTACCAAAATGAATTTCAGATTTCTGTCCAGACTTAACATTGTATGAAATACGTATTAATGCCAAGGGGCATTTTGGAGATACTATCTCAAGTGTGATATGGAGAATTCTTAAAATAGTTTTAAGATTCTCATGAAACGTCTCCAACAGACCATTGTTGCTCTCAGAGGAGTACACTACTGTTTCATTTTGCCCCTTCCAAACTCCTCAGAAGCTTGACAGATGCCAGAAGCACAGGCCACATCTGATATTAAAACAGTTTTCTTCTGATATGCTCTTTCTTTTGATTGGTATAATTGATGCAGTATTTCTTTTGACTGGTGAAACTACTGCTCTTTTCCATCTTCTTCTACATTCATTGCTTTCAAATGCAATTTAAAGTAAAAAAGCACTGTCTTAGAGCATCATTACCAAACTCAATGAACCTCTTTCTCCTTGAAATTTAAAAAAGTTAGATATTATTATTATATTACCAGGTATTATCATTATCATTCCTGTTTAAAGGAAGAACTCGACTTTATTCTACACCTGAAAGTATGGATTAGCAACTAAAACATGGTGTATCTGTCTTCTCAAAAGGATTATTTAATTACTCTCTTTACATTTATGAAGGGCCCAGCATACCAAAGGTTTCCTGTATCTATTACCTCAGATCCCTGAACAATCATTTCACAACTGTATAAAAGGATTCAATGGTGTGCAGCAGCAGCAGCAGCAGCTACACTTGTCTGTATAAGCATGCACACAGAAAAGAAGTGCAGGTGACCCAGCACAGCTCTTACTGTTCTCCTAGTAACCTTCTGAGAACATCCCTAATAAAGGAGTAAGTTTTCATGCTGTGTTATTAAAACACACTGAATTTAGCTCTCACCCACAGCAGGAATCAAGCTCCTAGTCCAAACTGTTATTGCAATCCATAAAAGCTGCATAACTCATAAAACAAACGCCTGGCTTACTCAACTGCTGTATTAATAGCACTGTAGATTACAGTAGACTGTACTACAGATAGATGGGATGTACAGATGATGGCATATACACTACAGTATATTCTCTGACAGGTCATTTTATTAAGAAAAATACTAGAGAAAGCTGAAATTGGAGCTGGTTGGGATTTTGTCACTAAATCTTTAGAACAGTCATAAAGGGTTTTGCAGACAATTAATAAAACTGCACTTATGTATGTCTCCTCGATTGACAGCATAATGGGTAGTATAAACAAATACAAATTCAGAAATCTATCACCACAAAAAGCTTAATGTGGTCTTAAACAAGAGTTAGAAACTGATGCTTAAGTCACAACTCATATCTGTAGTTTAACAGGGCTTCAGGCTATGTTAGCAACCACAGCAAAGAATGCAAGCTATTTGCTAAACAGAAAAATGTGTTTAAATATAGAAAATTATTAGAAATAAGCTCCCCAGGTGTGATACATCACCCAACTCAGCTTCTCTGCTATTTTTGAAGCTAGACATAAAAACTGAACCCTAGAATCATATCCATTTCTGACCAGCCTTATTTTTTCTTAAAAAATAACCCAACCATACAAAAAACCCCCAAACCTCCACGCAACTCTATCAATGAGGCCCAAGGCACAGGACAGAGAATATGAAAGAATTGAAGGAATCACACTATTCCTGCATGTCCTCAACTTTAGCAGAGTACACCCAACTCAGGCATCAACAGCTAGAAACACAGCACAGTAATTCTGGGAATTGTGATACAAAAGAAGTAGGGTGCAAATCACTACAAACTTCTCTTAAAAAGAAAAGAAAAAAGAGCCAAACAAAAAAAGCAATCTCAAGATTTAAGTTACTAGCTCAAGTGGAACATCATACTAAAGCAACTTGTATTTAACTCAGATCTAGCATACAAACAGGCCAGTTCAGTATCTGACTTGCAAAGCAACTCCTATGGGCTACAAGATTTGCCAGAATTTCTGTCTTCGCTACAGATGAGATACTCAAAGAGATCAATGCTGAATGCCCTAAAAAAATCAGGTGCCTTACAATTAGGGCAGGTACATGTGGTGGCCAGTGAACATACCTTTATGTTAAGGCGACCAAAAGGCTTTTCCCAGGGTGCATGGTTCTGTTAAATTAATCTATTCCAGTTTGAATTCCCCGGTTGGCTGCTGGCCTTGGCCCGTTGTCACTCCACCGGGGCTCTCCCATTGGTCCCCGCTCCCTGATCCTGCCTTTTCCCCCAGCCCCGGGAAAAACTCTGAGCTAGCCATTCTTCTCGTGTTTGCCCCTGCGACCTTCGACAGTGAAGATGCAATAAATCCTCCTGCCGGAATGCAAGCAAATACCCTTCCTAACTCTTTTGTCACTGACTTAATACTGAACCTGCCCAGGCACCTGTGGGGGCACGCGGGACCCCGTGGAGCCAGGAAGGAACAGTATTAGGTATAAAACACTATCAAAGATAAACTATAACATCCTGAATGATAATATGCCATATTACAGTACCCCCTCCACTAAAAGACATCTACTTAAAAAGGGAGTTAAGACCTGTGCATCTCTCTTGAATGACAGGAAAGAAAACTTTTTGGCAATATACTTGGGAGAGCAATCCAGAGCCATAACCTTTTGAAAGAGAAAACTATTACAGATGGTAACTACAGGCCCTGTGACCTAAGAAGATACCCCAGAAAGAAACAGGTGTTACCTGAGGTAGGCTATCTTGACAGGCCCAACGCACAAACTTACAAATGCCTACTCCGCAATGTTCCTCTTGTAACAGAAGAGCTCTGTGCATTCCAGCACACTGCTAAGGGTTCTTAATGTTATCAGACCTTGCAACTGAGAAAGACATCCATGCTAAAGTGAGCTTTTTCCATTAGTTTTCCAGTTAGCTAGAAACATTACTTATGCCAGTTATTTACCTGCATACTTCAGTGTGCAATATCAAATGAAAGCTGATTCTAATTAAAACCACAAATCCATCAAACCTAGTATTCTGCAATTTCATTCTGCTGAAAACAAAACTTGAAAAATTTAAGTCTTTCATCTCTGTCTGAATACAGTTCTGATGCATGAAGTTTCCAAAAATACAACGTAAATAAATATATGCTTTAAAGGTACACTGTGGTTTTAATGGTTACCAAGCAACAGAGAGTGGGCACTGAACACAAATGCTTTCCTCTTGGAGACACACAAAGAGGAAAGTGTTGTGCAGTATTTCACTCTGGAGCTCAAAGACAGATGGATTCAAATTCCCTAGACATTAGTCCGACTTAATTACAGGCAGGTATTTAGTGGAATGAACAGTAAGTATGACTGCTAATATCCCATAATTCCTCTCCCCAACTACAGATCCAAACAAACATACAACAATATATTGAAAGTCGATGTCTATAAGCAAACAAGAAAACATCCTGGAAGAAAGGCATTAGGCAAGCTAAAAACAGCACAGATGAGTATAGCAGAATTAAATGGAGAAAAAAACCCCCAGAAATTAAGAGAACCAAATAGTATTGCTTTGACTGATTTTATAATTAAAGCTTTTTCTACTCTTTGGAGATATATTTGTAAAAATAAGGGAAAAAATGAATGTAAGGTAATTCATATGGCTTATGCAAAGAAAAAACCACAGAATGGATCCACCAGCTCAAGGAACTGGAATGAACTGTTGCTTACTACATACTGCCTCCAATCGCCAAATATGAGTGGAAGCGATTTTTGGAAACCTATTTCTTAATAGCAATAATACCTACTGCTGTGCCTTTATCTCAAACAGTGTTATTTATTATTAAATGTCATGAAAATTTGAGTCTGGAGCACTTTGGTCAAGATTTTTCATATACTCTATTATCTTAAGCAAGGAGCTCTAAAGGAAGAAAAGCCTCACTCTTCCCATGTATGTTCTTCTCCAAGCAGAGTGTGCAGTGTCTGATAAGCAAGTGAAGAATGATTTGTTTGAATGAGATCTTCATGGTGTACATAAGAACATGCATTATTAACACACAGAGCTTTGTTTTTAAAAACAATTTCTATTACAGGTGGGTAATAAATGTTTGTTTTCTTAACACACTTAAAATCAGAAATAAAAAAAATTAGTTTATTGAGTCTAGTTAGAATAAAAGTTATGATCTGGTAGAAGCAGGCACAGTAGTCACAGTCTCAGTGGCTTCATAAGATGTTGTATCCTTACAGATAAAACATGTGAGATGTGTACCTGCATTTGCCACCAAGAGTGGATTTTAACAGCATGACCAGGATAACAAGATGCACAACTTTTTCCAACAATTAACTATTGCTTAAAAGAACTATTAAGATCAAAGAATACAGGTTGGGCATCAAACATTTCTCATTTTTTCAGCTACATTATACTGCTTGTACACCTACATTATAATTTAAAACTAACATCCTAAAATAAATTCCCACTTAATTAAATTTCAGACTGACATAGAGCAAGCAGGTTCATGCCTCAGGATTAGAAAAAAATACTTTGAACACAGTTGAAGAAAAGGTTTTTCAGCCCAATCTACAGATGAAAAGCCAGCCAAACTACACTCTTAATTCTATGTAATTGATGTCACGCCCAATAATTTTGCAGAAGTTGTCCTGAAAACTACGTCTCCTGGACATCTCTTAACCAATATTCACTACCTTAGAAGAGAAACACACAATGTTTTCTCCAGGCTTGGGTGGGACATTACAATAAAAAGACTTTAAAGACGCCTCGGTCAGGAAAAAAGGCCTTATTTGCAGTAACAGAAACACAACATTAAACTTAATTTTTCTGTGGGTAAAACAGCTATTTGACAGCTCGGATTGCTGTATGTAAAGCTCAGTAGCTGTGGACTTCTGCTCCACAATTAAGAAACAGAAACTGGATGCCCATAATAAAACAGAAGATAATAAACTCTTTGAAAACATCTGAACTTCATGAACTCTCTAACTTTTCAAGTCCTGAATCATTGAAATCCCTACAATACTTCCAAGGGTTTAAAAATATCTATTAGATATACAGGTACATGTAAGTCAAAATCTCTATAGTCCTTCATAGCAAAGACATTTGATACCCTGTACTCTGTTCAGTCAGAAAGGAAACAACTTCCTCCAAGTAAGTGGTGCTTGCAGATGTGTAGAATATACCTAATTAGAAAGAAATATCTTTTTGAAAATGACCCTTAAAAAGCACTTTTCTTGCTTTGATGGGAATTATTAACATTGTAAGAACACTTACTGGACTCTTCATTGTTTCAAGACTGTCTATGGAAAACTGAAACAATCTCCATAAAATTTGAAATTAATTCTGCAAACTGCCACAGAAAGTAACAGTGACACATTTTTACTGATTCCGAAGGGAACTCAGATCTTTATTGTGAACTCCAGCTGTCTCTTCCTGTACCTCAACTGCTTCTTGGAAAGGTAACTGCTACGGGGTATGGGAATGCTTTAAATAACTTCTAGAGCAGGGCTTGCTGTGTATCTCTGCTCATGAATACAACCCTTAAATAATATTCTGGAAATCTCACCACTGTGCTACTGGCTCATGTTAGCATTCAAAGGGAATGGACATAGCCTGGAAGCACTTACCACAGGGTTTCAGCAACTGTGCTGGTGTAACATAAGGTACATGGGTGCACAACCCCAGTGCACAGCTAAAAAGAAGTTTAGAGCGTGAGCCACTGCCCCTACTGATCACTCTCTTTCATGGAACTGATTCCACTGCCCTTTAATTCAACAGTACAAAACTCCTCAGAAGAAATGAAAATTGCATCCTACCAATGTTTTTCCATTTGTAAGTTGAGTTGTAGAGAGCTTAGGAGTCAATAATCCCAGTATTAAAACTAGCAAACATACCTTCACTAGACAATTGGTGTGACCTGGAACAGACCCATTTACATAAATAATGTCATGTTTTGTATTGATCCTCCACACCTAGGAGACAGAAAAAAAAAAATCAGACATTGAGCCCTGTTTAGAGACTATTCCCAGTTTTACAAACAGTAGTCCAACAAAGCCCAAACTGATTAATTGGCTGTGGTACTCTGGGGAAGGAAAGTGTTCTGCACAGGCTTAAACTTGCCACAAAATTCACTCACATGCCACTTGGAGTGCAGAACCTCCTAATGCAAGGGGCTGAAAACTTTCAAAGGACTGGTGACCAGGCTGTATTTGGTAAAGCAGCTCTTTGTTCAGGGTAAAACCAACCAAAGCTTCCATGTGTCTTTTCCCTCTAACAGCAACATGTTGAAAAACATGAAAAATTGAAAAACAACAGGTGACAAAATAAAACAAATGTCCTCATGAAAATGTTCCTGTGACCGTATGTTAATTTCTTAACTCAATCAGGTGCTCAACTGAACACACACATTTTCTGCTACAAAAAATTAGTTGTAGTAAACAGAGAACAGAAGCAGCACTTTTTTGCAAACTAGAGGTAAATATGCTTTTTGGGCAAACTGCAGAGGTTGCCTTCAGAGACAGAGAAGAGTAGCTTTAATAGACCAGGAGCTGCTGAAGCATGTACAAATCTGAATCTGGATGGAAACTATAACCCCTTTATTGCACATGAAAGTGAAAGGCCATGGTCAAGTTAGAGCTTCAAACAACCCAGATTTGGGTTGGGTATTCATGCCTTAGGTTTTAACTTCTATATTTTTCAAGTCCTGTACTACTTAGTGTGTAGCTCTGAGGTTTCTTGTAGCCTGTTAATTTCTGCTCTCTCATGCTAGTTTGACATAACAAAGCCTCTCCAGGCCTGCTTTCCAAGGACACTCAGACCGTCCTAGGCCCAAAATGTGTAAACCAAAGACTCTAAAACAGGGGCAAGCTTGGGGAAACTACATCATTAAACTGAAGCTTTAATTGGAGAATTAACCCTGATATGTAAATGAACCAAACCTATAAAAGTGTGAAGAACTCCTGACCTGCAGTCCATCTTGGGGTCCATCTTGGCAGTAGCCTCTGGCTCCCCACGGTGTACCTTTGAAGGCCTTTCAAATAAATACCTACTTTTATTCCCTTATTCTGTCTAGTCTCTGTGTCCAGGAGGCTGGATAAGGCATCAGTATGAACAAGTGGAATAGGCATGAAAGCATTAACTGAAGTCACCAAAAGCCTGATTGTTTTGCCTCTTCAAAGGCAGAAGTCAAGGGACATAGTGAAAACCACATTAGATGTGGAAATATCACCTGAAATCCCAGTTCCCAGGGTACCACAAATGCAAAGGATGTTCAGGTACGTTATCTGTAACCCAGGTGAAGACAGGAGAACACATTTTCTGCTCTGGTCTCTCCAGCTTGCTTACTTCAAGAAGCTGCTGTTTGTATTCTGGCAGAGGTGACGGACAGGACACCATTGCTTGGCAGTGCCACCACCTTATACACACACCGGTATACTCAGAACTCACCTTTAATCCAAAAGATGTCCTGTAGATGTTACCCATTTTCCCAGGCATTTTCTTTCCACGATAAACTTTGGCAGCTTGCTAGACAAAAACAAGGCCAAAACAAAGTTAACCACCACATTAACTGCAAGAGGTAGTACACTTACAAACTCAAGAAGAGCACCAGAGAAAATATGCTGATATTTCTAATGTTGAAAATATGTAATATCAAAAAAATCTAATCCTGATAAGCATTTTAAATACCTCCTGCTGGAGGTTAGGTTTTGCTCTACATGTGTTCTGAAATGCTTGACCTCAATCACAAATTTTTTATATATATAGGCACACACACACACTCTGTAGCTTCTCTCCTCCCCTAATCCATGAGTTTTTACACTGATGTCAATCAGATCTTTTTAACGCATGTATTCTTGAGAATGGAAATTTTAATTCTATTCTCTCCTATTCATTAGTTTCTGAATCACATTTTGATTGGCTGGGTATAAACTAGACAACAAAGGTGGGGAAAAAAAGGAAGGAAAAGTGCAATAATTTTCAATTCTACACTGTTAGCAAGGGATTTGTATCCTGCACCTCTCTGTTATTCATTAATAATGTTTTTGGGGGTTTTTTAACTCTTGTGAAAATCAAGATTTCAGGGAATCAGCTGCAATGCAGTTCTAGGGAGAGGATTCTGTACTGAACAGTCCTGGATTACAAAAATGTCTGAGATGGCCAACCATAGATGGGAAAGGCATTGTTTTTCCCCTATTGCATCCTTTCACCTTGTTTCCTTCCCATCATACTTATTTCCAATACCGTTTTTCATTCTATATACTTTGTGAAATTACATCCAGCATTATTGCTTAGGAAATTCTACTTTAAAAAAAAGTAAAGAGGGGTTATTTTGCAATGATGAATACCATCTGCTAAAATAGCATTTAGTGTTCAAATATTTACATTCTTCAGTGAAAACAAGTGTCAGGTGTAGAATTTTTTTTCCAGCTGAAACTGAGGACTATAAATCAGTAATGCACGCTTTTACACTCTCAATTACTCGAACTTCACTGACTGTTGCCTTTTTGTTTTTACTATTCTCTTGAGCATTATTAATCCTTTTTTGTATTTTAATTTCTCTAAAAAATTTACAGACAGTTCAGTACTATGACTCAGTTGATCTTAATTAGTTCACAAAAAATTCCTCTTAGTTCAGTCTAAATATTGTACAGCCTTTATAAGACAAAGTCTAAAATTAGCCTGCTCAAAGAGCTTTTATACTAATATTATTTATAGTTTGAAATGTAAAAATATGACTCTGCACTCTGCTTAGAAATGTATAGAAGCTTACACACTTCTGGGAATAATTCCCTACTAAATTATGGGGATCAGTTCATTAAGCAGCTACACATGCCAGGCAAGGTGATAAAAGGAACCCGGGTTCCAAAGAACAGTACAATAGCTGCAGTATAAAATAACAGGCAAATCCTTTCCAATCTATAAATGCTGTGATAAAAGCTTCTTAGAACTCTCTTTCAAGTACTAAAACTATTCCTCTCACTATATTACAAAATGTGCCAATTTGCTCAGTTAAAATATGTGCGCTCACCATCAAAACAGAATATTCATAAATCGAGGCCTAAGAGAACAGCATTGCTCCTTGTAGAGGTTTCTGAACTTCCTTTGCTGCTGGGATTCCCTGCTAGCACACAGTAAATGTAGCAGCTAGCTATTGTACATTTGTTCAGTTTCAGTAAGCTGTTCTAAAAACACTGACGAATGTTTTAATGGGAAATGAGAATCCTCACATTGGTAGATAGTGCTCCAGGTCGTCTGTGAGTTTTCGTCTGGCCATGGCTTGCAGGCTGACCTTTAAATCCCCACCTTTTCAGGACACCTTGAAATCCTTTACCAATTCTGAAAATGAAAATAATTAAGAAACAAACCTGGGTTAGTCAGACATAAGGTTCCTAGCAATAACCAATAATTTCAGTCAGGGTCATGGTTTTTTTACCTTTAACAATGCTCAGCTTAGGGAAGAATACACTTAAATAAAATCTGTATTTTATACCATAAACAAATTTTAGCACAATGCTTAAAGATTGCTTTACAGAATATGAAGCACTAGAAGAGAGTCAAATAGGCAAGAAGACTAACATAAAATGCTCCTTGCAGTGATTGTCCTCAATAAAAGTTACTGTAATGAACCTTTCACCAAGTGAGCACCAGAACAAACAAACAAACAAATACACAACCCAATCAAAGACTCAAATAATACCAGATACCACGACTTAATGTCAGGCCTAAGCATTGAGACAGGAAAGAGACGGCTATGTAGAAGGAACATTTCTTTTCCATACCACAGCAAACTCATCTCTCGAGAACAGCTTTGTGTATAGTAACAACATGTAATTCCCTTGAGCCGTACTCATCTAACAAATAAGGTCTGAAACACAGTAACAAATCAAATATATTTTCAGAGTTCCTGTCCTTCATCTTTGAGCCACATGACAGCATTACTGGCTTTGGAATTCTCTTTTTTACTGCAGGAACAGACTCAATAGTAAAAATCACTTTATCACTGCACAAAGGAAAAGCTGAATAAAGTGTGTGTTAAACTGGCATCATCTGTGTCCAAAAGGAGAAGCCTGACCACAGTGTTTATGGCTGCACTGATTATATAATTTAACCTGAAATTAGCTCAGTTGGTTAGAGTAGGGTGCTACTAACACGAAGGTTGTGGGTTCCATTCCAGTAAGGGCATTTCACTTAAAGAGTTGGACCTTATGATCCTTGTGGGTCACTTCCAACTCAGAATATCCTGTGATTCTCTGATTTAGCAAGAGGATCCTTTTCCTCTGACTTACAGAAATCCTTTCTCTGCAAATGTACTTTACATTCAAAATAAAAATATATATGCACTTTGCATGTAAAATAAAACTGGGTATGAGCATGCACAGAGCACGCTCTATGCAGGAACTGCACTTGGCTGACTCCCTGCCATGAAAAACTAGAGAACATACAAGCACAGAAAACACCAACATTCATGAAAACTTTCCTCTTCCCACTTGAATAACTCCCCTCTAACTCCTGTCCTGGTTGCCTTGAACACATCAAACCACAGTCAAAAACAGCCATAAAGACTCTAAAGCTACAGTACTGTAATGGAACAAGAACTGTGCAACCACGGTGTCTGTCTCCTGGTCTTCCCCTTCCCTGCTCAGAACCTCGGGGTCAATTCCAGTTAAATTTGGCAAAGAAACATGTGTAATTGTTTGAATAAAAAAGTTACTGGTCAGAAGCTCCTGACTACTTTTTGCTCCTTTACCTACAGCTAAGGAAAAGCTAAAACTTAATTAAAGTAGTGATATCTTCCTTTGACCTGCCAGCTGGCCAGGCATGCAAGTGGTTGTCACCAGCAAGCCAAGTCCTTCCAGGCCAGGAGACAGTGGTGGGACATGAGGATATATGAAGGGGCTCGGGGCCATGAGAGGAAGCTGAATGAAGGCACCTGCAGGAGGGAGGACCTGGGTTACCCGGGATCAGGAAAACAAGACAGGAATCCAAAGGATGCAAGGGTTTGTAGCACCAGTTTCTGATAGAATCAGCTTATTTTAAAAAGCTTGCAGTAGTAAACAGCAATAGTCGTAAAAAATGGTTTGAAAAATACACTTTAAGAGAGGCTCAAAACTTGTGTTTTCCTGTTTTCATATTGCTAGGGATCAGTAACTATGAAATACATGCAGAAACTAAGCTATAGGAAAACTCATGTCTGTTCTGCCAAAATGTTCTCTTTTAAACTACCTATTACTGGCCATGTTTTCCAAGTCGACGACTACTGGCATCTCCAGCTGGAAGATGGACTCAGCAAAGTCTCCAAAACCAACTGCAGGCGGGTTGCATAACAGCAGCTGTGCAGTCACCAGAGCGAGCAGATAAATTCTCTCTTTAAATGATGGGGCATGATAAATTCTTTACCTGCAGAAATGTCCTTGCAATTCAGAGAAAACCACACAACCACGGAAAGGTACCATTTCAAAAGTAAACACTACTGTCAACCTTAGTCAAGAAGAATAAATCTCTGATGTCATGAAACCACTTCAACATTTCACTCAGATTGCTCATTTTTTAACATGGACAATTTATAATACTGTAAATTGGGCTTTAAAAAATTTAAAACACAAATACTTTATACATGTAAGAGATGTACTTTGGAAAAAAGAGTTTAGTACATCAAATATGATAAGATATTTTCAAAAAGAAGTGATTATATCACAAGATAAGAATTGCTAGTGTTAAATGATTCATGCAATAGAGAATGCTCAGTTGCTTCTTGGTCTTTCCAATTACACACATATTTTCTGTGAACAAAGACTCAGATTTTACAATAATGAAGCCTTAGGAAATTTATAGAAAGGGTGACCAGACTAAAAAAAGAGCACTCTGGTAAACCTGAAAGTCCTCTTGCATCTGTTGATCTGGAATATGAAAATGAATCTTCAGCCTCTGAAATATTCTGCCTAAAGCCAAGGAAAGATACTGCAATGCTGAAATTAAGAGTATTTTATAATGTGCAATGCTTTACTACATATCAAGGCTTTTTCATCGTATTAGTTCAATAATGTTTCAGATTAGTTTAACTTTTTGCTTGTAAAAATCACTCAATTACCTACAAGCATATTTTATCTTATGACTTTCTGACATTAATTTTCTACTCAATATGACACAGCCATCGTGATTGAAATAACTCAATAAGAAGCAGCTACAAGTTTTTTTCATTTTGGAGTTTTTGATTTAAAAAAAAAAAAAAAAGGGTAATGTTCTTTAAACATATGTCAAGAGGAAAAACAATTGCACAGTGTATATTTCTTACTCATGCTCTATCTGGAATAAACCTGGAACCAGAATAAGAACTACACGATTACCTAGACTGAATGTAAAGTTTAAAATAAAGGAACTACTAACATCTGGTTTATAATAAAATTTAGAACTGGCCAACTATGCAGTTAGTAGCTCACTGAATATACCTCAAGCATTCTAAAGAACACTGTTTTTACAGCCTAAGTTGATGTGAGTAAGATATGTTTTCAGACAAGTGGTGGATTTCTCCACTATATGCAAAAAAAATGAGTAAATTTTCCATGATTCAAAATTTATCTGTATTTCTAATGAAAAAATTTTACATTCTTCCAATTGTATGAAATGCAAAGTGCTTTTGAAGCTAGTATTTATCCTATTTAAACAAGGAAGAGAACTTAAGATGCATGCTGTTCAAGACATATTATGGAAAATCAGAGAAGGGTTTATACAGTTCACAGTTTTCTTAAACTTTTTTTACTCTGACAAAAATAATGAATATTATGTAAGATTATATTCTTATTGATTTCTGAACAGACACCAGGTGTCAGCTATTAATATCACTCATTTAATTTCATGTTGTTTAATTGCCCCCTTTGCCCTTCTTAAAAATTACTAGGTGTAATACATACAGCGAGTATCACCAATAAAAGAAAAATAATTATTGAAACTCAACCTCAGCCAGCTGTACTTTACAAAAAACATTAAGATCTGTCACAGCGGAATGTTAATCCAGTACTGTATAATAACTTCACAGAATAAATAACCAAAATCTACTCAGAAAAAATCAAATTATCTACAGTATCTGAAATATGATAACCAAGAACCTACACTGAAATGGAATGTTTGACATCCTACTTACCCTGTTGTGATATCATGCTAAGACATCTTCTACCTGTTGTCTTGGTTTGAATCAAGGGCTGCATGCTTTTGTTCTAACAGTACCATGAGACACCATATCTGAACACAAAACCCCACATGCGCGAGACTTGTAAAACTAGATTTGAAATGTGTAATGCCCCTGTTCTTCAACAGATGCCATTTAGTGACTTAGTTTACTTGGGTTCACTGAGTGAAGCATTACCTGATTCCCAGAAAGGAATCACAAGCAGCAATGATGATATGAAAAACTAAGACACACAAGAGTTAAATGAAAGGAAAATAATTTTTCTGCAGAGTTAAAAATAGAGTTTAATTACAGCTGCTCTGGCCTCACCTGCAGGAAAGCAAGTGTTCAGGTCAACCACCTAATTTTGTAAAACCCCTCATTTTCCAGGTTTGATACAAGTAAAATGCCAGTACCTAATGAGACAACTTTCATTCAGAAAGCTGCTGAAATAAAGCACTCTAATTAAGCAACAATTTATTTTGCTAGTAACTCTTCAAATGTAGTTAATTTAAAAGACCATTATTTAGATGCTGCAGGGGAAAAGTACTCCAACTACTTCATCAAATCATTTCAGGCAAATGGAGAGCTCAGATTCAGGCTCAGATTACCCTGTCAACTGAGCAAAACTTAAATAAACCATGAACACTCCAGAATCACCACTTAATTCTAGCCCATTTCCAACAAAAATACTGTTGGCTTTTTCTTGGGAGTGACAAAATTTCTGATGTTCCTCACCACCCTCACCGTAAAGAATTTCTTCCTAATATCTAACCTAAAGCTACTCTCAGTTTGAAGCCATTTATCCTGTCACTACATGCTTTTGTAAATAGTCTTTCTCCATCTTTCTTATAGGCTCCCTTCAGGTACTGTAAGGCTGCAATTAGGTCACCCTGAAGCCTTCTCTTCTCCAGGCTGAACAATCCCAATTGCCTCAGCCTTTCCTCATAGGAGAGGTGCTCCATCCCTTGAGGGGACCATAGAGTTGGACATGCAGTACTCAAGGTGGAGTCACAGAAGTGGAGCCTGTGAGAAAAGTGTTTCTGGATGGTGCTGTGCACTTTAGCTCAAAGCATAGCAGGGCTAAACTAAAGGCTTGAGCTTTTAAATCACTGAAAGTAAGTAGTAAGGAAAATATTGCAGCACTACAGAAGACTGACAGCCTGCAGACACACTGCCTACTGTCAGTGCTCTAAAAGTCACTCGTACCATGCTGAACGATTATGAGATCTCAAATAAAAACAAAGTGGATACATAAATCTTTAACTGAACCCTCTCATTCCCGTGAAAGTGTTTTTCTTTACAAAGGTATAAATGAATCAAAACATTTCAAAAGACTTTGACAAAAATATTTGTACTGAAGATTAAAAGAAGACAGTCATAAAGAAACACCCTACATTTTGGTAACCAAATGAAGAGGCTAACCAAGACTTTTGCAATATAGTGCAAGTACTCCATTCAGGCTACAATAACTAAGAAAAGTTCGCTTATTTATAAGGAGCATATTTTTTATTTACATTTTGGCAGAAGGAAGCATACAAAAAGATATCTTGCTCATCTGAATAATTAACAGTTGGTAAAAGATTAAAATATCCTTTATATTCCACTATAGTATCTCCTCATTGAGGCGATACTCATTTTCTTTCTTTCCTTTTTAAATGAATTATTACAATTAATCATGCTATTGTCAACAGCACTGCTATTTTCATCCACATGATTTTTAACATTGTACACTCTGGTGTTTCCTCCAATTAAAGCAAAATTATTGTCAAACTTAAAAATGTGACAAACTTAAAAATGTAAAGCACCTGTTCATGTAAATCTATGTCTAAAATAAATAAATAAATTTACTTGACAGCACGTTTTTAGGAATTACTGTTTTTTAAGTCCATAATGGTTTGAATTGGGAAGACCCAGGTCCTCCCTCCAGGTCCTTCCCCAGATTGGATGGGGCTTTGGCTGGATGAAATTGCATGGAAAAAAATAAAAGACCCAAAGAAAAACTGAAATGTAGTAACGTAACTTAATTCTTGCCCAAGAGCCAAGTGAACATGATAAAAGCTGATTTCTGAAATGGGATCATACAAATATCTGGAGCAAACATATTAGAAATACTGAGTTACAATCTAGGATGGACTCACTGAATAGGACCAAGAACCCAGTCTATTTTTAGCTTGCTAGTATTTTCAAATACATAAAGCAAGATACAAATCAATAACTTGTGGCTGTTTACCAACATCTTCTACACTACCAAAAAATCCCTTTCCTAGTTCTTGAAAAACTCCTAGAAAAACAAAACTTTTCTGCATTAACAAAGACTGACACTTAATCTCCATTAAATGACTGTATTCCTAATGATCATGTGCTTTGTTTTGCAAACAAGCTGTGGTCTCTTACAGGATGGTCACTGAATGCAACTCAGAAGCAGAATGAATAATATGCCAGATCTAAGTATTGCATAAGAAAATCTAACATGGAAAAAATACTAATTCCAGCCAATTTCTTGAACTGCTTTTCTCAATAGGGTGCCCTCATAAAAGTAGTAAGGTGTAGCTGTATTAGAATTGCATACTCAGCTCTATTGATATGGCTGGTTTCCCCATATATACAAAACCCTGTGAGTAGTATCGGACATGTCTCTCACACATACGTGAGACAACTGCAGCTGGGTACTACCTCCATTGCAGATAAAATAAAGCATGTAATGGAAAATATTATCTTTGTATCACGAAATATGCAGACAGGAGTTCTCTTGGTCAGGGGAAATCACAGATGTACTTCAAGAGCCATGGCCAGTCTTTGCCACAAGATGCCAGTTTTTCTTTTGATACCCTCTACTGCTTGAGCTCTAATTTGGCATTCACAGTGGCCTGAGAGGAAATCATTCCTCCCACATTAAAGTAAAAGATCATTAGCCACTGCTGGCAAGGACATGAGCTGGAATATGAGAGAAAATGAGAAAAAAAGAATGTGACAGCTCTGTTACACTGCTAAATGTATTGACTATCTTTTTGCTTTCCTTTCAGTCCACATTTCTCTTCACATCTTTTCACCAAATTAAAATCAAGGAGTCTTTTTGGGAACTGATGCCTTTCAGCATTTATTCTCCATTTTTACATACCAGAGATACTGCATTATAGATCTCTTTGCCCATGCTAATCAAGTACATGTGAGAGACAACACATGTGGCAGAACCTGAGCCTTAATAGTATTAGCTGTCTACCTGCCTTGTTCAAAATCAAGAGTAAGCCTCATCAAGAAAGATAATTTGATATTTTTGACCCAATGAGTGAATGGGCATCAATTTCCTGTCACCACTCTTGCAATTGTATTTCAGCTTTTGTGAGCCACGGGTTCAAAACAAAGTAGGGGGGAAAAAAAAAAATCAACCGGTCTCTTAGGGAGAGATTTAACACACATTAAATCCCCAGGCACCTACGTTTTTGCAGTAACATCCACAAACTGCCCCGGGCGGAAGTGAGCAGCATACAAAGGAGTACCTGCAAAAGAAAAGGAGAGATCATGTTCAACTAAGTGCTGAAATCCTCAAACCACTAGCCAGTCATTATCCTCCAGGGTAGATTACAGTCACAGGAAAGGAAACAAAACTTGTTATTTACATCTTATTTGTTCTGCTTTATGAACCTCACAGACTGAAACAGATGCTTTGTATTTACTATTTAAGCACACTTCTCAGGTCCTAATCCAATTTCAGATCAGTAGGAAGGGTCAAGGCTTTACTAAGATACATTGCCCTTCATACACCACCAAAACCCAGTGTCTAATTAGTTAAGACTCATAATACACATGCTTAGCAAGAAAACAGAATGTGCTGCACTTAGAACTACTAGCACTTCACAAGGTTTTTAAAAAATAAATCAAACCAAGAAAACCAAACAAACCCCAAAAATCCACCACTTACTATAAAAAATGGGGTTAAGAATAAAAAAATAAATAAAATTTTGCAATGCTTCTATTAAGATGAAGTGTTTTCAAACTAAAGACTGTGGCAAAAGTACAGCTTCATCCACTGGGGAATTGTCTACACACTAACCTTTAGCAGGAACAGTGCTACTGTAGGTCAGTGACATCACTCACCTCACTGTAATTACACTAACTCCTTAAGTACTTGCAGTATCAAAATATTAATTTTAGATTTGTTTTGTCTTCAGTGATTTTTTTCATCCGAGTGCAATTTTCTTTCATTAGCACCTTAAAAAAGCCCAACAAAGCAAAACTGATAACTTAGTTCATTATAAATGAACTTTAATCTGAAGATCCATGTGGCTGCATATTTCAGTTTCTATTTTAGTCTGTTATACATCCACTTAAAAAAAAAAGAAATTTTAATTGCTTCATGTTTTTTCAATTGCTTTCATGTTTTCTCAGATCCATATGAACGCAAACTGAAATGATGCAAACCTTCATCAGTCTCAAGCATAAAAACTCTCATATTATATCATGTTATATTTACACAATCCACACACTGGGATAACTGTCAACTGACACAAAATCATGCACATAAAGGATGTTATGTACAAAATGCACACACTGCAAAACCAGTTTATCAAAAACTTGCAATTCTGCTTCATCTCAAGCTATTGCTTCCATTTATCAGTCCAGACTACCTCTTTACGTCAGATTTGATTTTTATCTGCACGGTCTTAAAAAGGTCTTGCAAAAAGCTCCACAAATGGCAAGGAAAGATGCACTACATTAGAATTTCCTACCCTACATAAGTCTTCAGAAAATACCTGCAACTATCAAAAACCACAAAATAAAAGCAACCTAATACACTACCTAATAAAACCTCAGAAACTTAAAGCTTTTCATTTGATCTCCAAACTTCCAATACTGATTTTTAGTGAGAATGCTTGTTATAAATATGTTTTAGTGTGTTTTACTTCGCAAGCTGTCAGAAAAAGCAGCCATCATCCTACTTTTGAATGCAGCGAGAAGAAACAAAAAACCTGCTATTTCAGGGTCCTGAGAAACATTACCACAAAATTCTGTGTCCCTCTCATCAGGATAAACACAGAACTTCCTGTAACTGTATCCATATTTATGCCCAACAAGTCAGTCAAGGTTACAGACATTTACTTCTTAACTCAGTGTTCAGATCAGTAAATTTGGATTGGACTTATTTTCTAATCAATGGAAACATAGTATCCAGGAAAAAGCCTACATCTCATCAACTAAAAAGTAAAACTAAACTAAAAATTTTCCCTATGAAAAAAGTTTGCTTGTGCTTAATGACAAAGAATTCAGCAACTTCTATGAAAAACAAAACTGAAATACACATCGTAACTTCCTTTAGGTCTACAAGTGGCAGATGTTAAAGGATTGTGTACATAATACTTGGTAGCTCAAAAAGATTACCTGGCTTAATTATGGCATCATCTGTTACATTAAATGTTGTAACTTTCTGCTTCCGTGGCACTCCAGCTTCTTTAAAAATTTCATGTGCAGACTCTGGTTTCTGTTACAAAAAGCAGCCATAAAAAAGAAGTCATCTTAAAATACCTAAGGATCAGCCTAGCACAGAAAATGATTACAGACCATCAACATCATTCAGAGAAACAGATATATCATACTAGAATTTCATCTTGAGGCTTGCATTTTATCTCTCTATAAAATTTATTTTAAAACTCCTGCGTCTTTTATTTTCTGTCAAGTAGTTACCCTGCAGCTACCCAATATAAACAAGAGATATGTGAAGATATCAAAGATCAGAAAAGGGAAACCAATAATTTAGAATGTGGATAAAAGATACTACTTTCTTTTCATGGCTTACAAGGAGTTTTGTAGTAATTTAAAACTTTGTTCTCTTTTCCAAAGCTTCTGATGATGTAGTTCCACTCCATGATAAATATACTTTATTTAACTAACAAAGCCATACAAACAAATTCTCGGCTTGCAGAAACTTCTAGAAATGCTTAAATTTCCACAGAAGAAAATTTTGAGTCTCTGGGCAAAAAAAATTAATAGCAGCAAGTTTATGATCCATGTATTTTTAAGATATAGCAAGTACACTCAGTGTCAAACCACTGCTGACTTACTAAAGCAGGGATCTTTTCAGATGAGTCTCACAAATTCAAAAGTATTTAAAATTATTCTCAGCGGTTTTAAACAAGACATCTCACAGAACAGCAGACCACTGAGATGAAATCGAGCAACAGAAACAGTGATGTGGGAAAATTGTGGCCACAGGAAAAAAAGCGATGCAGCTGATTTTCCTTCAAATGAATTCTGGTAGAAAGCAATTTCAGCATCTAACAATACTGTCACACTTGGATAATCTCATCTCTGAGGTTTGCTTCTCAAAACTACTGTGCAGTTCCCTCTCTCTCAAAAATTATTTTGTGTATTTTAAGACCAAGTAATATGAACAACTTTGAAAATGTTACTTAGTGTATTTGAAAACACAGTTTTGAAAATCTGCATGCAGTCCTTTCTTTCATTTTCAAACATTTGTTGAAAAGCGTTAAAAAAACAGAGGAAGTTTTATGACTAATAAGGAAGCAAGATGATGAAGGGACCTCTGATTAGAAAAAACACAGAAATTTTGAGTTTATGAATCTGTCTTTGAGAGTGTTTTCCGAGAGATTTGTTAACTTGAGGTCACAGTACAAAATACTTCAAATACCTATAAAAACCAAAATCAACTACATACAAAATCTCTCCTAACACCACAATATTTGAGGGATCAGTGAAGGACCTGTATTAATCTGCAGAACCGTATGTGAGAATGAAAAATAAAGATATGGCCTTTCCAGTAAGTACCTGTATATCAATCCTTTATTTCCAGTTATGTAAAACTGCTGCCTTAAGCTACACCAAGGGGAGCCCTGTGCTCAGCATGGGTGGCTGGAAAGAGCTACCATAGCTGAAGAAAAGCTGTGAAGTCAAAGGGTAAAATTCACTTAGATCTCAAGAGTCCTACTCTAGGCTGTAGCCTTGCACTGTTCTACTGTAACAGCACCTCCTCTTCAAACAGTCAAGTCAGAGAGATGTCTTTTTACAAACAAAACACTGCAGCCTTTACAAACCCTTCCTAAAAAGCAATACTGAAGAGGGGAACACTGAGTGAATTCTGAGATGTTCTTAATTTTTAAAAACACCAACAATATCTTCCAGTATTTTAGGAAAATTATTGATACGCCCTCACTTATAGGAAGCATATAAAATATTTTTGACAAAAAAATGTTTGTGCACTGACAGAACCGTACTCTTGAGTATAATTTTGCATTAAAAAGAAAAAAGAAAAATCTGTTCACCTATAACAGAGTGACATACATCAAGCTAAAAACGAAAAATAAAGCTGCTAAAAATGCAATACTCCTTATCAGTTTTAAAGCAATTTGACACTCCAAAGAAATACAGGAAATTCTTTGTTAGCAAAATTATTGAAGGAATCCTTTGACTGAATTCATTAAAAATCACTAGCTGTGAAGAATGTCAGGAAGACAGATGTTCCTAGGAGGAATTAACAAAAGAGAAATTGCTTACGCTAATACAAGACAGTATCATTCACCTTTCTTTTAACTCTCACTTCTGACACGTCTGAAACCCATAAAAAGGCTGATAAACATAGGAAAACAGTGATCCAATCTTGCAGCCGAACCACAGAAATACATCACTTGTTAGTACCTTAACAAGTAAAACTGCTCAGAATCAGCATGCCAAATTCTTCCTTAGGAATTACCTAGTTTATACAACGATATCAAAAATAATAATAGAGCTCAGGATAATAATAACACACAGTTCAGTCTCAGGCCAAGACTTCACCAAAGATTGCTCAAAGGATATTTAATTAATTTCTTTATTAAAATGAGTCTAAGTTCAACCAAATTAATAGAAACTAACGTGGGAAAAGTTATGCCCAAGGAAAGTCTTTAACATAACTCACACTACTAAAAAGTCCTTGAGTTGACTTTTTAGGTCGTTCTGCTTCGAAGACATTTTCTTAGTTCATAGTGGCTGTTTAAAAAGAAGTTTTCTTTATGCCTCTTTACTTCTGGCATGTTTTTACTCTGACAGCATACTGGAGTACTGGTAACATCATCTTCATGAAAAGATCAACTCTAAGGAGTCTAATGGGCAAAATAGAATAGAACTTGAAAATTATTATTCCCATGACTCTTGTATGTCTTAAACCAAAGTAACAGGAAAGAAAAAACACAGCTGTCATTTTTCCAGGAAGAATGTCATACCTGGAAAGTGGAAATGGACTGAAGTGACAGGATAGACACCTGAAAAGTACAAGCTGTAATAGTGAAACGTGGCATAAACCCACTGAATAAAAGAATGGTACCTTGAAGTACAAGCCTGTTCAAAATCAGTAGAATATACTAAAAAAGCCAACACATCCATCAAATGAAAAAACATCCTTCTTCTCTCACCTCTACTAAAGCAGAAACAAGTACACAGATTAATTGTGAGGCCCTGGACAACCATCTTTTTGAAAAAGGGAAATCTATGTCCTCAAAAAGCTACAATCACAAACTGAGATGATCTGCTTAGTAGTCACAAGCCCTGGGATTTTTTTACTGGCCTAAATCAGACAAATTAGTGTCAGGACACTGCAAGAAGTGAAAAATTGTATTTTACAGAAAGAATGCATCACAGAAACTGCAATCCTTTGAGGGAACGCTTTGTTCCTGCTTGAACTATAACTCATCCTGAGGAATGACAGCTCTGCTAGACAATCTCAGCCACTGAAGGTATCTGGGAATTCCACATCAAGCAACTGGGATGTCTAAACAAGTGAGTGGCTTTGATATGGCTGTTGATGAGCTACAATCATGAAGCCATCTTCTTGAATATGTAAGTCTTAAATTTACTTATTAGCAGAATTATAGGCAAATGAAACAATGTCAATAGACCTGGGGAAAAAATAGAGCTACAGCTAAAAAGACAGTACAGAAGAGTAAGCTAGAGTACCCAGTCTTGTAAACAACTGATGAAGCTGGGTAAGTTTACAACAGGCCCTTAAAGTGTGTATCCTGCAGTCCTCATCTCTACTGCATCTTCACAGACACGGTGAACACGCATTTCTACACTGCTAGTGGTCCTTCAAACCCTTCCACCAGCATGGGACACTGCACATCAAAGCAAATTCCTAAACCCACAGCTTTCCTGGAGAATCAAGAGGCAAAACTTTCAGAAAGTTCTTCTTGCTATTCTCTTAACCAAAACTTTACACTAGCATTAGGAACAGGCAGAGGTGAATGTGACAAAAGATCCATTCCAAAGCACGCTTGTCTGCCAATTAACCTTTCAGAGAAGTCTTATGCTACTTTTGTATTGTAATCACAATAGAAACAACAATCACAATACCCAAAGTGGTTCACTTACAGAAAAAGGAGATACATTTTTGCCTCCAACAAGCAGCTTAGCTGTTTTTCCACCTGACTCTTCCTTAGAAACGTATCTTAAAACATGGCAATCTTGAACCTAGAGAAAAGAAAAAATGTTCCCTTGAGTATAAGCAGATGTGTACACTTTAAGGCAACAGCAAGAAACAAAGTCAGTCTCTGTTTTTGTAACAGAAGATACAGCCTACAAGTAAGAGAGTGTGTTACGTTTTTGCCACTGACATTGCTTTTCCAATGACCTGAAGGCTTATTTCAGAAAAAAAAAATTAGAATGCAAACTAATTTCTCTAGAAGTGCTCTAGAAATTGAATAAACTTTTATAATCACCTTTTGCATGCAAGATCTGCAAGATCCCTATTGTAAGCATGCAAAGTGTACAGTAAGAGCCCACATTTCAGACTCCTGCTCCTTTGCCCTGTAAAAACTGACGGCCTTCACAGCAATGGCTCCTCATATGGCAGCAACCAGTCAACAAAAGGCTTCATCACAACAGCAGCTGCCAGAGAATATGAAGAAGCAGCTTCAGAGCTACAAAGGCTCAGAAACCAAGGTGAAACTAATCCAAACATGCCTGCAGGTAGAAAAATAAAAGAAGTGAAGTGGGATAGTTAACCCCAGCTTTGTTGCATCACCTAGGTAACACTACTCACAGCTTTGCAGCCTTTGAATAGCTGAGGCAGCAGGCAGACGACTCCTAGAAAGTTCAGATATAAACAGAATGGGCATGGTGTACTACACAGGAGTGAAAGAAATCTTTACTGTCTTTTAGGATTTTTTACTCTGTACAAGTAATAAGTTTCACTTTTACTTGAAACACCTGGTTTACAACCTGAATACAATAAGGAGATGAGATTCAATATGACTTATTTCACCTTAAGTAGTGTGACAGCATGTTTTTCTCCTGATTTGGTCCATATTGGCATCATTCCCAGTTTTACTGCAACAACACCAACTCTGATGGAATCTGTAGATCAAAGCAGAACATGGATGCAACTTCACACTTAATAATCTGCAAAGTCCCATTACCTCTGATCTTTCCTAAGGAGGTGAAGGAGAGAAAACACCACTAAGTCCCTGTGGGTAGGCTGGGGGTTTTTAATCCCACCAGCAGTAATTTTCTGCCTGTTTCAGTTGTGTTTGATAGAAAATGCAACTACTTTTGGTTTGGTTTTTTTTCAGAAATACAATGCCCATGTATCAGAGCTAAACTAACTATTGAAAAGTTTACTGTAGGAGGTTCCTCCCATCCCAGTCTTTGCAAAGGCAACCTGTCAAGTCTGCCACACAAATGATGTGACCCTTCTGAAAGCTCAAAAACTAAATACTGTGTTCTAGCCCATAAGAATTTATAATCCCAGACCAGAAGTGGGATGTATTATATAGGACACTTTTTCTTCAGAGTCCAGCAATATTAACAAGAACATTTTCAAGGTCATATACTTTATATTCCAAGAAGACTTCTTTGATGAATTCTTAATTTATTATCTTGTTGTTGTACAGCAGTGGGACAAGCCAAGTGCTGGACTAAAAAACCAAACTTAAGATCTAGAAGTTCTTAAAAGGTTCTTAACACCTTGTAATATTTTGAATGCTTTTTAGAGAACTGACATATTACATTTACTTATTTACTAGGAGATGTATTGAATGATTGATGTGAAAGCCAAAAGGAGAATACTTCACAAGACACAATCGTGGTGTTACTGAATGCAACAACAATAATAATTTCAGCATCAATTTGCTATTTCAGAAGAGGTACTTTCTCACCTGGTGTCCACTTATTCAGTGGCCATGGCTCATCTTTCAGAGGGCACAGCTTGCTGGCTGTCTGAGCTTTGTACTCCTCTGCAGTCACCTTCTTGAGGAACTCCACATTCTCTTCAGAAAGATGCTCGTGCCACCACGTTGAACTGCTGATGTGTCTGACTAGAAAGCCCAGTTGCCCCCTTTCCAGTGGTGGGAAAAGGTTTTAAGCATCTTATCAGTACAAAAAATGTCTCATAGTATGTATGTTACATCTAATTTATAAAACACCCAATTATTTGTCATTTGACTAAGTATTCTGAGTTATACTGAAGGGGAGCAAGCAACCACAAAGCAACCCACCACTCCTTTTAAGATTAAAAAAACCCCAGCTAGATCCATGAATGAAGAGATAACAGTAGGTATTGTTTACCTTAACTTTAGCAAGACCTTTTAAAACAATCTCTTGTGGCATCCTTCTATCCAAGATGGGATGTTATGCCATGGATAGGTAGGCTATCAGGTGAGCAAAAACCTGGCTGGATCACTGGGCTGAAGGAGTCACAGCTGATGGTTTAGACTCTACTAGAAGGCCAGTTACAAGCAGATTCCTTCAAGAGTCTTCAGGGACTTGTCCTGTATAAGATCTTTACCAGTGGCCTCTAAGAGGGGATGAGTGCACCCTTCATAAGTTTGAAGGGAGCAGTGGATGGTGCTCAAGGGTGTCCCTCTGGCCAACAAGGATGAAATTCAAAAGCAGAAATGCACAGTCCCATCTGGAAGTGGCATGGAATAATTTGTGAGAAAGCTACTGACAAGACTGAGGCAGGCCATGCTTACTGAGGTATGAGAGTGAGAAGTGGTATAAACTGAAAAGGGGAATCCAGATTTGACATAAGGAAAAAATGTTCAGCCTGAAGACAATCAAACACTGGCACTGGGGTCTAGAGGGACTGTGCTGATCCAGGCCTTGGAGGCTTTCAAGGCCCAAAACCACAAAGCCCTGAGCAACCTGGTCTGACCTCAGGGCTGGCCACATTGTGAGAAAGAACTTAGGCCTCAGCTTAGAACTTGGCTCTTCAGCTCCCTTCCAGCCCCAACAACTCTGGTTCTACAAACCCTGCTGAACAGCTCAGCGTCCTGCCATAAATTTTATGAGGGCTAAAAAAGGCTTGAATGCTCCCCAATCCTCTGCAACGCCAACAAAAGGGTATTTAATAACACAGGTAGTGAATGCACGTGGCCAGCAGGCCAAGGTGACCCAAAGCACGGCAGGCCAAGTCGATCACAATGCTACAAAAGATGCTTTGGATGCAAACACGCCTGTCCTGCCATAACTCCCACGCAGGCTGGGGCTATTTCTACGGCTGGAGTGCCCCAGCAGTAACCCATGGCACCACCACCCCTGCACGAGCAAAGCTTCCAGGCGCTGCCAGCAGGCTGCACACAGAGGCCTCTCCAAAGGGCGGCGACCAGAGACGGCGCCCAGGGGCAGGGAGAGGCCGCCGAGGTGTCCCTCACCTTCCAGTACCTGCAGGGAATTTACGGGAAAGACAAGGCAAAACAACTTACAAGAGCATGTAGTGACAGGACAAGGGGGAATGGGTTCAAACTGAAAGACAGTAGGCTTAGATATTAGGAAGAAGTTCTTTGCTGTGAGGGTGGTGAGGCACAGGAACAGGTTGCCCAGAGAAGCTCTGGATGCCCCATCACTGGCAGCGTTCAAGGCCACGCTGGATGCAGCTCTGAGCAACCTGGTCTAGCTGAAGGCGTCCCTTCCCACAGCAAGGGGTTTGGAGCTAGATTCTTTTCAAGGTCCCCTTCCAACCCAGGTCATTCTACGATTCTATGACCTCGGGGCTGCAACAGGGGCCAAGCCACGCTCTGCTCTCCGCTCTTCCTGCCGCCTCTT
>VZTI01005775.1:1756781-1819750 GCA_013397865.1 Struthidea cinerea | reverse complement strand
CCAGCCGGGCCAGCCGCCCCCAGCCCGCCATGCCGCCACCCCGGCGGAGCCGCCGCCGCCTTCCGGCCCCGCCGCGTCCGCCGCTGGAAACCTTCCGTGCTGCCCCGCACAGACAGTTCCGGCCCCGCGGGCGGCGAGCTCAAGAGCCGACATAAAAACTCCCGAATCACCCCAAAGGCGTGGGCTGCAGCACCCGTGGCTGATTGAGCTACTCTGACTCGGGGGGAATAGCTCACCCAAGGGCGAGGACATGCACAAATAGCCATGGACACCCTTTCCTCCCGCAGTCCTTCCATCCCTGGCATCCCTCCTCTGCCTGTGTTCCAGCCGCCAGCCAGTAAAATCCAACGCACGCGTGTCTAAAACGGGAAAATGCCAGCGGCTGGTGGGGTTCATCGCTGGCAAACACCACTTAGGCACACAGGGTTGCGGGACAATTGACTCAAAACCTTCGTGCGGGTGTTGAGCAGATGCCTTCGGGGATGCGGTGGTGTCGGGGAAGAAGCTGCTCTGCCGTGTTAGACTTCTGCGGGGTGCGGGACGCGCGGCTTCAGCACTTCAGCTCTTTTCTCCCAGGGAAATGAGCGACAGGACGAGAGGAAACGGCCTCAGGTTGTGGCAGAGGGAGTTTAGATCGGGTATTGGGGAAAATTTCTTCTCGGAAAGGGTGGTTAAGCATTGGAACAGGCTGCCCAGAGAACGTGGTGGGGTCAGCGTGCCTGTGAGTGTTCAGAAAACGTGTAGATGGGACACTTAAGGACGGGGTTTAGTGATGGCCCTGGCAAGGCTGGGATAATGGGTGGACTCGATGAACTTAGAGGCCTTTCCCAACCTGAATGATCCCATGGCTCTATGATTAGGTGCTCTGAGCGAGTGGCTGGGCCATGCGAGGGCGGGAGGGCAGCGTTTATGTGAAGTGTATTTAATAGTGTAGCCAGGGAAAGTTACGGTAAAGTTAAAGTCGGTGGGTCAGGCAGAGGGTTCTGGGCAGCCTGGCACAGGGATGGTACCTATGACACTCCGGCTTTAGTGAGGTTTGGCTTTCATCAGTATTCAGAATTGACTCACCCTTTTTTTCCTTTTCTGAGCAAGCAACCAGCACAGCTGAGAGTGCAGTAGTTAGGATAGCAAAGGGGTATGAACCCAAGATTCCCTTTTGGTTTTGGCAGAAATCTCTTTTTATAAAGACACATGAGCTTTCAGCATGGTCAGCTGGAAGCTGTCCTTGCTTCTCTTTACCCCACTACTCCATCTTCTCCCCCACTGAGGTACATGTGTGGGGGGGTGTTGCATTTGAGGCTTATAACTGGGAACTTTTGGTGTTCACACCCAAAACTGTGATCCAGAAAATTACCAGTAGCTTTCACACACACTCCTTGTCCTGTGTTTACTTCTTGTCCTTTTAGGAAGTGGCCACATAGTGTGTTCAGAAATGCATCTCCCAAGTTTACAGTCCAACTGACATTCTCTCTCTGAAGCTGGTTAATCTTCACTATCACAGCGACCACTGCATCTTTTTGCTCTCTCCCTGGCATCAAGAACAGCAACAGGGATGTTGCTAAATTTCATGCAGATGTGTTTTCTAATGGGGTCCACTGGTAGCTTATGCTGCTGCTCTGACAGAGACCCCTGTACCAGGAGGAAGAAAGGGTCTAAAAATGATAAAGGTGTTATGTCCCAATTTCTGAACACTGTGGCAACCCTACAGTGGTGCTAACCCTACGGAAGTCCCCAGGAAGTAGCAAAATTCTATTTGCCCCCATTTCAGAGATGTGGAACCAAGGCACGTAGCAAGATCAAGCAACTTGCTCCCAGCCAGAGAAGAGGGCTCCCTTGATCCTAGCGAGCCTTGTTGCCACAGTATGATGCTTTTCTCATATAGCATCCTGCCCAGCTGGGGTGACACAGCATTTCATGCACTGGTAACTTGGAAGTAATAAATAGGGGCACACATTTTTGAGAGAAAAGTTTCAGTGCTGTACTTTCCCCCTTTTTATCATGATGCAAAATCATCCTTTTTGTTTGTTTGTTTGGGTTTTTTTTGTTTTTTGAGGTGCATGCAGCTTGTCATGGTGCTAAAGAGGCATGAACTCGTCGGGTTTGTGCGTGTAAGGGGGAGTGGGTGTAGCAAGATGGCTGCAACTCTGGATGCAATCAGATGGCAAACTGCCTGCTCTAATCAATGGGACAAGAATTCAAGTGCCTCCTGAACACAGCAGTAAAAGGCTTTCTGCACAGCAGTGGAAATAGCTATCACTTTTTTGGAGGAAAGGAAGAGCACCCATTACAAAATAACTCTTCCCACCAGTCTGCTGCCTTGGGTAGTCCTCAGAACTGCAGGAAGTCGAAACACCACTTTTGAACTGGCAGCCTTCACAGGAGAGGTCACCTGATCTGTTTGGAGGATCTCCCCAACTTTGCAGTGAAACTGGAAAAAACAAAAAAGAGGGGGTGGGAGTGCAGCCAGATGCTGGTTTGCAGTGAATGCTGCAAGCAAACATGCAGCTGGGCTGACTGGTTTCACTCATCCAGCTGTCTAACTGCTGAAATTGTCTCCGGTATAGTGCAGCTCCTCAGCTCAGGACTGCAGGTACAAATAAGACCTCTGTGTGATGGAGAACAGGTGGTGCTATAAACTCTATTTTTCTTGTGGCAAAATGGCACTTCCTGCAAATAAAAAAAAGTAACCTGAGAAGTGTAAACTTACCCTGGGAAGTAGCTCATTCATTCCAGCTCATCCTTCCCATTGAAAAAAAAAAAGTGAATATAAATGTAGCAATGCTTTGTGACTGAAATGTCCATGCTACTCAGGAGTAGAGGGAGTCTGTCTGGTAACTCTTTTGTGCTGGAAAGAGTGCACATAGGGTAAGATTTACATAGCAGGTGTGACTGCAAGACCCATAATCCCAGGTGAGGAATGTCAATCTGAATAATGAGTTGAGTCCTTTCTGGGAGTTAGCCATGACCTGTGTTAGCAGCCAAGAGCCAGACTGAGGGAGGGAGCTCTGTTTAACTCATCAGCGAAGATCTTAGGGAAATACAATAATGAGGCTCACTTAAGCCACGTGCTGTTCTATCACAGTATTTGGTGTGTGGGTAAACCCAAGGGATGCAGTTGAGTATTGCAGAGCTGCAGGGCTTTTGTCAAGCAAATCTGCACAGGAGTGGGGCCTTCCATCTGTGTGTTTGTTGGAATATCACCTTGGCAACCTGCAGCAAGCCTTGGCTTAGACCACTGCTCCCCATGACCCACAGCAGGTCTCTAAGATACCAAACTGTAAACCCTTTAGCTGTCTTATGTGCCTTTGATATTTGAAGACTAAGAGGAAAGATATTTTAAAGTAATACTAGTATTATAATTTCCCTTTCATACCTGTAGACTCTTTCATCAAAAAAAGACAAAAAAAGTAGAACACTATGTTGTTCATCATGGTAGAATCTTCATATGGATAGGTTTTACCTTGGGGTAATAAGCACTTAGTGTATTAGTCCTTTTTTCAAATCTCTTGTGGACCTAGTTTCCCTTACAAACTAAAAATACAACTCATCCCAGTATCTGGCTCAAGAATTACAGATGTTAATGTATTTTGGGCTAATAGGGCTTATGAATCTCTTTGAGTTTTCTGCGACTTTTTTGGTTTTGAATTGGATTTGAGATAAAAAGGAAGGCAGGGTTGTAGTTGGCAGAGAATGTATTTTAGATCATTGGTTATCTCAAAAAGACAAGATGTAATTTATTTTAAAGGAGTTTTCAGAATTTAAAATGATCCATCAAAAGGCAGTAGAAGTTTAAATTTGCATTAAAAAATCTGCAGGAGAAATTGATGGCAGTTCAGCCTAAAGGCAGAATGGCCTAGCTAAAACCCTAAGTAGATGAAACAGGAGAAAAATATCCCATTTCAGAGATATATTCATATACTTTATGATGTTACCCTGCACGAAGTCCATAGTGTTTTATTGCAGAGAGTGGCTTGGAGCAATGAAAATAACATCCAAAGCCTCATTAGAAAGCCTTTACCATATGGCCAGTTTTGTCTTCTGTGCATCCTACACCAACTCACCACACTATTACGTGTTTCTTTTACATGCTGAGATCTGTACAGACTGAAGGAGATTTCCAATTGATTTTTCAATACCACGAAGGTAATCTTTCCAAATACTTGAGGGCTGCTACAGAATTGCTGACTTATATCAACCACTGATAATGATTTGTTTTTGAGTAGACAGCATTTATAATCAGGCTTGTGTGAAGTAAACAGAAAGATCTGCAGCGGCTGGGGTTCTAGGGACACATATTGACCGCCTACACACATGAAAATGATGGTTTTTGTAGCTCAGCATACAATAACCTGTTGATCTCTGCATTTTACGTGATGCTACATTACAGAAGCACCTTGTAAAACCTCTGGTAATGAAGAGCTGTAACTGCCCAATTCTATGTAACCATAAACACTTCAAAAATTAGTTTAGCCAAAGATCACATGTACCAGAAGAACAATTTATCTGATTCCTAATTTTTCTTGCTGAAAGCTTTCTCTTTCTGGCAAATTATAAAGAAAAGGCTGAACTTCTCAACTGTACATTACATCCCTAAATGCAAGTCCCAGGGTAATGTAATACTCTTTACATGGCGAGAGCACCATCATGCCTCTGAGGAAGGATCTCAAATGACTTTTCAAGTATTAAAGTCCCCCAGTACTATTGTGATGTATTTATGATACATGACAGTGACCTTCACTTTACAGATGAGAAATCTGAGGTGCAGCAAATTTAAAAAACTTGGCCAAGAAAACAAAATGAGATACTGGAGGAGGAAAGAACAAGGAGCCATTGATTTTTCAGTCCTGTGCTTTAACAGCTAGAAAACGCTCCTTCTGAGAATAGGGAAGGAAAGAAAATAGGGGGGAAGTGGGAATAAGAAACGAGGGGTGTTGTAAGTAAGAATTAAGATTCATCGGCAGAGTGGTGTATGACATGTAAGGGGAGATCCCAGTAGCTCCCGGATGAAATACACCCACGCAGGGAGAGATGTGCAGCCTGACAGGGTAAGCTCTCAAATGAAGAGTCAGCCAATACATGGAAATGCGGATTTGAGATCTATCAATTTGGACATCTCCAGACAATTTATACCCAAGACAAGGTAACAGTGGCTGCTGCTCAGTGTCTGATCAGCTGAAGAAATCTTTACAAGCAGGTGTGAATGATGGCGCTGCAGGATAGAGATGGGGCAGCACTGAATGTGCTGGGGAGACAGCCCCATGCATCTCGGCTATCCCACTGCCTTCCTTTAAGAGCTCAAAATCATCAATCAAAGCTGATCCTATGGAAGTTACTGCTAAAGGAGAATCAGGGAGCTAGACTGCTACATTACCAGCAAACTCATTTAAAAATATGTATTTCTAAACCAAAACCCCTTGCTCACAGGGGAGGGTTTCCAAAATATTCAGCACTGGCCCCAAACAGCTTCTTCAGGAACTAGCAATCAGAATGCTTTCAATTCAGTGGGAGCACAATTAATCCAAAGCTGTGCCTTTTGGACAATCACACACAGATTATTTTTCGTCAGATTTTCTCCTTAGTTTGTAACAAGTCACATTCTTCACAATTGTTTTTTAGCAAAAGAAGCAGCCAAAATTCAAACACAAAAAATAACATAGATCTAATTTTTCATTTATATACATAAATATTTCAATGCATTATTCAATTTCAATGGAAAGTGCAATCCACCACCATTCTGTTCTTGTGTGTCCTTTTTTCTTTTTTTTTTTAAATAAAAAGGTGGTTTCAATATTCTTTTGGTAAAAAAACCAGTTCTTCAATCACACACAGGTGATCTGTGTGAGGATGAAGTTACAAATGACTGCTTGTCACAACATCAGGCAGTGCAAAATTTCTTTTGGAAAATGTGCCACACAGATACTGCATGTGAGATTAAAAAACACAAATGAAACAAAATAAGAATTCCCAAACAGAAGAAATTATAAATTTGGATAGCCAAAATACATCCTGTTTGAAAGCCAGCCAGACTGTTGGGATTACGTAGGCATGTTTTAAGACATGCAGTCCTGATGGATCATGCTGTCCAAGCCAGATCTGTTTACAGCTATGGTCCGAACACTTTGCAACAGCAGGATTTGTCAGGCTTTTGAAAAATTACTACTCAGGCCACAGACTGAGCAGGTTTGTTTGGGTGCCCATGTTATAAGGTGCTAACATTAGAAATGCCCATGCTTCAGGTCAGGTATCCCTTGAAACACTTCATTACCTTTCCCTTGGAACATGGAAGTTGAAAGCAGGCAGCCTTTTGGCAGAGAGAGAAATAAAGACAACTGCAAAACTGTGTTGTTTTTATTTTAAACATGCAAAATACAGTTCATGCATCTGCCATTTTGAAAAATCTCTCAGTTCATAGCAGATTAAACCAAAGACATTTTGGCTATCGACTCTCAATAAATATTTCAAAATGCTTTACAGTGTAAATATAAGAAATTTAGCAAAATTTCAACAAACCTGTATAAAAACCAGATACAGATAACTTTTTATTTCAAGGCAACATGCTGTAATGTAAAGAGTTCACTTTTTTTTCTGGATTTTTTTTCTCATAAAAAGTTTTCAACAATACGACCGCTTAACAGATTTAAGCCCTTAGGCTACACATGCAGAAAAAAAAAAAAGTTATTTTAGTTAAAAATCACCAAAACGTGCTATTTTTTTGTTTCTTTTTTTTTTTTTTTTAATACAGTAGTTGTAGACAGTAGCATTTTTCTTTTTTAATTTTGTAAAAGAGTGCAGGCAGGTTCATGGAGCTAGTGTCCTGGAAGACTCGTACTCTGACACACATTTTGGTTTTATCCCTTTGCCATTGTAATAGTCCACGACTTGGTTTGGAACTTCAGCCAAAACGCTTTTTGCTAGAGCAGCTGGGGATGCCTGCGGGAAATGGTAGAAAACACAAGCGTTAACCTGGCTCTCTCCTAGAAGTGCCACGGGTTTCAGAGGTGTTGGTGCCATGAGGGAGGACGTATGGTACAGAAATGGAAGGCGAAAAAGACTCAAAGTGAATCACGCTATTGCTGGAAACTCACTTTGTGACTCAGTTTAGGTATGAAGCTGTAGCTGCCTAAAAGTACACTAAAGCCAAAAGTGCTCTGTGTGACTTCAGGTCCATTTGGACTGTTTTAAGTTCAGAGTAACTAAACTTCCCTGCACTCTGGGAGAGCACCATATCACAATAAAAGGCTGCAAAGATTTCATTCATCAGTGCTCAGCAAGGAATCCTGCAGAGCTTCAAGCTGACCATGAATGGACAACACTATAAAAGGGAGGCCTTCATCACCATTCTGCTCTTCAGAATCTGGCATGGTGTTTTAATGGCTGGGAAAGTTTTTAATTCAATAAAAAATATTTTGTTTTTATTGGAATTAAACCATGGTTACAAGAAAGCTTCGAACCTAGGCTTGGTGGAGGCTTTAAAGCTCTTCCTGCAATGTAAAAATGTCAGGTGTCAATCAGACTTAAGAAGTGATGACTCTGAAAGGTAGAGATGGATATAGAGATGGCCAGTGGCTTTCACCCCAGGCAGGGAGGTGCAGTGAGAAACCCTGCCCTCCATCAACAACACAGAGTTACTGCCTCACTCCCTGACAGTGCTTCATTTTAAGCAGAGGGGCCTGTGGATGTTTCGTGGGCAACCACTACCTGCGTGTGCTACGTGGATATTCCTCAGCCCCTGAATTCAGCAGTGACAAAACTGGACTCCTGTTCTCCCATGCACCCTCTTGCCCCATGTTTTAGATTAGATTGTTTCTAATGTTTGGGTAGAGCTGGTTCCAAGTCCTCCGGAGCCAGCCTGCTTGGCCATGTTCCCTTTGAGCCCAAAATGCAGTAAAAATGCAAATACTTAAATGTCATTTTGAGAGGTTTAAATTGATATGTTTATCTCCAGAGAGCGCAGACTGCAGCTCTGACGATGCATGGGAACTCAACGGGTGGCTGGATCACATTTCTTCTGCACACCAAGTACTTTTTCCCAAATTAATGAACACTTTCCTCCACTGTCTGTTGTGTTATCAGCCAGGTTTCAAAACTACCATGTCACAAAGCAGTTGTATTGACTGTTTTTTGACTTCTTCTGTTTCATGGGGTGGCATCCTTATCCATACAGAGTCTTAAAATTTGGTTTACATAGAATGTAAATGGTAAACTATTTGTAGGCATGCTAATCCAAGGGTGAAGAAAACACCAGGCTATTAGAAATTCCAGTATCAAATGTTACAATACTGCAAATACAAAGATAATGCTAGCAAAATCAGAAACAGAATTTTTTGGGGTGTTTCTTTTTTTGTATTTTTGTATTTTGACTCACATATGGGATTAGTAACAAATAAAATGAACTGCTATTTCCCTACTGTGACATTTATACCAAAATATTTGTGCGGGCAAAAAAGCCTGGAACATTTCTGCATGAACAAACTGGCAAAGCATAGAGCATACTTTGTGTGACAGTGCAGCAACTGTTCTAAGGTGTTACACAGTAACAGAACCCATTTATTTTAATCCTGAAAAGTGAAATGCATGGTTTTCCAGAGTTGCCCTATTCTTACCTAAACTTGTTTTATAGAACCATGGAATGATTTGGGTTGGAAGGGACCTTAAAGTTCATCTAGTTCCAGCTAAAATAATCAGAAGATACCCCTTGGAATCACACAAATGGCTGATTTCTACAATGCTATTGAAAATGACTGTTTTTTTAAATCTCCTTCCCAGTTTATCAAAGCTGTACATACCTTAGCCTGCCTCTGTGCTATCTTACCAAAAATACAACCCTACACAGAGGTAAAAACAGGGAGTGGGGATAGAGCCCTGGGCCAGCGCTGCACACACATACCATAGCAATCAGGAAACTTCACTCTGCTCTGTCTTTAAAAATGCTGGGCAGGAGCACTGGCCATCAGCTTCTCTGGATCTGTGTAATTCACATGTCTGAACATTGGGCCAGCAACACTCACTGCTGTGCATCATCTGTGCATTTCACAGAGGTTTAAGCTAAAACATTTACTGTGCCCACAGGCTCACAGGCAATGTGTGAGCAGGGTTGTCCCGGGGTAGCTGGCTTGACTCTGTGCGTCAGTCTGAGCATGGGCAACTGTTGCTTTACTGAGTTTCATCATGCCAGTGATGTCTCTTGGTCCTGGGGCTCTTTCCAGCAGGGAACACCCAAAAACAGGGCTGGGGTGGGTTTCCTCTCTGATGATTTGGACTACCTGGAACTTACATACTTTTTGTGGTGGTAAAGCACTCTCATTTCCAGTTCAGATGGTGCAAAGCAGCATTTGTGTAAGTGAGAATTACAGTCAGTAACTTCTAAGCTAAAACACAGACCCAGTTCATCAGTGTTGTGTAAGGATTACCTTTGCTGGGTCTTTAACACAGATGGGACATTAAATTAATGTTTTACTGTAACATTTTCTCCACTATTTAACTGCTTGAAGGGCATCCTAGCAATAACTATTCAAGATGAATAGTTCTCAACTGATAACTAATACACAACAACTAGATCAGTCAGCAGCAGGAAAACAATCCCCTATGATTCCATAATTGGTGTGTATTACAAAAGACTTGTTGTTTCGGTTCTATGGCTTCACAACGCTTAACCTTTAACTACAATGCGTAGTGCAAAACATTGCTCCTTGAAGTGGTTATGAGCTGTGCTTTCCACACTCGTTTGTGATGTATGTGTTGCTAAGTCAGAGCTGTTAACCTTTATGATTAAATACAATGCAGAATGGAATACAATCTACCTGTGGCATCAGATTTGTGCCCAGTAAATACATCATACATCCCAACGGCAGAGAATTTAATCTCTTAATATATGACTGTGAATGGATTGAGGCAGGTGATTTTCTTCAACTACATTTCAGTGACAGAGCATCGCTGTTCTACAGTTCCAGGTGAAGGACACTCACATTACTGGGGCGGTGATGATTACAGAGAGAAAAAAATCACTTGGGTTCAGGGAAAATATGTTTCCTTTGTTTTCACCTTTAGTGAATGGCATATGTCACCCACTATACAATGGGACATTTTTTAAAGCACTAATGGTTACCTTGATTTTATCAAACCTCTACAACTACAGGATTTGCCAAGAGTCACTACAGTTGCTGTTATTATTTTGATGGCTTCAAAGATATTCCTTAAAGAGAGAGAAAGAGCTTAGATGTTTTACTGAAGTACTTGTGATGCACAGAAGTAGGGTCACATCGTGCAGGAGATTAAACCCCTATAATAGAGCCTGCTGTCTACACTGAGTCTTAAGCCAGTAAAACATTGAAGTGGGTATAAGATTTTAGGTATGTGAATAACTAATTGAAATGTGTTACATGCCTGTATGAGTGCTGTGCAGGCTCAAAACCTTCTCTGAAGTCAAATTTGTAAAATAAAAGGGATTCATTCTATAGATTATTTTTACAACTCCTTTCTCCCCGCCTTCTATTTTCTCAAAGGGGAAGGTTTTGCACAGATTATTTTTGATCTCTTTGGATAGATATGAGATTTTGAGTTCCAACCTGACCTGAGAATAGAAGTAACAAAAAAAATATTGCTTGGGTTGACTCCAAGGGAATTTTGGTTTACTCTTCCAGCAAATTGAAAAATAAATGCTCACACAACATTTTTATCTCTCCTGTCATTAATTGATATAATATGGATTTAGGAATAAATAAATACTTGCTTTATCAGAAAAACCTATAAACCTTACACAATTTGATTTTTAATCTTTCTAAAAAGATCTGTCAACTTCTTTTTCTACTTAATAAATTAACACAAGGTACATTGACAAAAGGAATGGGATTTTTGCCTAAATATATATTTTGCTTAAAGCTGTCAAAATTAATATGCTGATGTATGTAAATTCTTGTGCTTGGTCAGAACTGATCTGACAAAAATCTCCCAAATGTGTAAAATCTGCATTTCCTCTGTGGGGAAAAATAAATTTGAATCAAAACATGACACTCACTTCTCCCATGAAAAATTATTTCACTAGTTGATGCATGGTCTTTTGTTTGTGCTAAGTAAGCAAGGAAGCTGTGAATGTCACTTTGTTGATAGAGAGAGATTATTTAGGATGTGACAATAAAGAAATTCAAACAGTAGTGGCTATTTTTATGAGCACTCATCTGTTACACTGACATTTGTTGAAAAGCTGAAAGATCACAATAAACAGACTAAATATCAGGTTGCATAAGATACTTTGACTTTTCTGATAGAGCAAATACAAATCTATCTCTGTACCTGTATTATCTTTGCTACTGAAAGAGGGAGAAAAATATCACTACTTAACAAGAAAAATACATTAAGATTGCTTTCCTCTCGCAGTACTGGGGAAGTTAATCTAAATCAGCTAAAAAGATATATGCTTGTCATTTGACCAATACTGGCAATAACAATGCTACACATACAGTCACAAGTTAACACCAGGGGCACAATATATTTAGAGCCCAGAACTGCAACTGTCAGCGTTAATCTATTAAATCCAGGATGATTTTAGCTTTATTATAAAATACAAAGTGAAACTAAAAATAACAAATGTAGCTGGCTTTGCCAGTTCCTTGCAGAAACATGTTTTCACCTAGTTAAAAGTAGCTCTCCCACTAGCCCATAAATAACAGCTCTGGACATTTTTCCACTGACTACAGTGCAGCACTATGCACTTGTGATTATCTGCTGAAGGAGTCACAAGTTATGAGGTGGTTGTGCTCATACTTTGTTTCAGCAGGTAGGTGGCTGTGTGCCACTGTCAGCACAGAAATGTGTGTATCTACAACTCAGTAGTCAATCTGCAGCTATTTGGCATGGTGTCACCAAACTAATAACAGAAGGTGAATTTTCCCTCCTGTCTGCATCCATTGTTTAAATAAAGCTAGAAGGAAAAGAGGAATAAGTTTGTTTCTCTTGCTCCTCAGTAGGGTTTGTGAAAGTAAGAAGTGTGTCTAGATCTAAGACAAATATTGCAAAATTGTATTTTGAAATGAGAAAATAGAACTACTCTTGCAAAGAGAAAAATGAAGGTATTTTGGAAGTAGCAAACAGAAAAAAATGCTCTTGTGGTGACAAAAAGCCCAGAAAAACTAAAAGAGAAGCTAAACTAAAAAAGAAATGTAAGCAGTGCGAACCCATATGCAGATCAAAACCAGCCCAGAGTTGAGATTTTGGCTGTGACACATCCAAATCTAAGCATCTCTAGTGTATGGGAGCAGATTGAAAAGAGCAATCTCTCATGAGGAGAATGAGTCAGTTGCACTCTGAGGTAAAGAAATTCTCAAATCAAATACTGAGGATGTCCTTCCTAGACAGAGCAAAAAGCCAGCCTGGAGAACCATATGAATGTAACAGAAGTGAGAGGAAAGAAGGGAGAGAAAGATGTAAAAATGGAAGGAAAGGGATGTGATCAGCATTGCACAGGAACATAAGGCATGCCTCCATATGTAGGAAAAAGGCTCTGAAAAACCCCTCTGTGTGTGGGAAAGCCCCTTCTGCTGGTGAACACTGTCCCTATCCTGCTGCTGAAAAGTCCCTGGAACAGATGATGCAATGTAGGGCAGGTGACTGAGAAAAGTGCGTGACCAAAGCTTTACTTTAGATTTGTCAATTTAATGCTGGTTCTGTTCCCTCTACTACAGAGTGTCTTCTACACTGGCCTCAGTCAGGAACAGCTGGCTGAGGGCAGAGGGAAGCTCTCAGGAATGCCACTTTCTTGGCTATGTTCTTGTACAGAATTTGGGAAAGGGTTTGGAGGCAACCAGGATGCTGTGGGTGGATAATCTTGCATTTGAGAACTCAGGGACCTAACTTCAATAAGGAAACAGCCTCCTAGGGAACACTGTGAGGACAAACTCACAGCCATTTCATCTGCCTGTGGAAATGAAGGAACAGAAAGCAGAATACAGTAGTCCTAACAGAACAGATGCAAAAGAGAATGAAGAAGAGACACCATGAAAAATTAGACAGGGAGGGTAACCAAATTAAAGTAGGGAGAAAGTGGAAGCAAGGACCAGCACCACAAAAAGCACATGTATTCTGCCTCAACTCTTCCTTCCCCACCCTCACCAACTCACTAATGGAGCACATTGCATTCTGATTCCTTTTTTTCACTATTTCTGACACAATAATGCCATAGACTTACTCAACACTTCATGCATATGCAAAGTTAAGCCCAGCCCCATAAATCATTCACTATACACATCCACACTTCTGTAGCAAGGATGGAAAAATCAGCTTACATGTTTGAAGTTCCTAAATGGCACAAACTGGACAATGTCTCGAAGCACCGGCTCGCCCTTGGGAGACCTCAGGATGCCATCATCACCATCCAGCATCTGCATGTCACTAAAATCAGCGTTGCCCACCCCGACGATGATGACGGACATGGGGAGGTGAGAGGCGTGGACAATGGCCTCTCTGGTGTCAGCCATGTCTGTGATGACGCCATCCGTCAGGATCAGCAAGATGAAATATTGCTGAAGTTGTTGGACAAGAAGTGAAAAAATATATCATTAGTTAATATTCCAAAGCTGCCCAAACTTTTGCAGTATTAAAATGTTTCTGGTAACTCACTCATGGACCTTTTTAAGGAGAAAAGAGCCTCTATGACTACATAGAATTTTTCATCCCAAGCTCCTCAGCAACTAATTTCTCCTCTTCTGGAGTTTAGCTCTGGTTCAGCTAATTTCCAGGAGCTGGAGAGAGCCAAAGATCCCAGTGTAGAAAAGGGGGTGTCTAGCTGCTAGGTCTGGGAGAGTCAGATCTTGAAGTGGGAGCGTCAGATCTTGGGCTGGGAAGTCTGGAGTAGTCCCGAGATCTTCACTAGCCCTATCTTCCATCTGCTGTGCAATCACTTCTGACAGTTTCCGATTACCTTTTTTCCCTTTGGGAGCCAGTGGGAGGCAGGGAGGAACGGGCCACTGGAGCGTTACAGGCCTGTAGCAGAGGTGTCAGGGGGCTATGACAGCGCTCTGCAGAGGAGCTTTGCTAACAGGCAAGAGGGGTGGGTGCAGCTGTCTGCAAACTGGGGGCTGACCCACTGCTGCCTGTGGGGGAAGCACCACACCATGGCAGGTCTGCTGCGCTCTGCAGAGTAATGGGGTCCCTGAGGAGAGCAAGGCAGGAATGTATCCATCTTCATACTCTTCATACAGAGCCCCAAAGAAGGTTTTCTCATTCTCTAGAGGACAGCAAGCAATTTGGTGAGCTTGTCATTTCTCTCCCAAGTCTCCAAAACCCACTGAACTGGGATCATCAGCTATGACATCTCTTCACTTCGTAAAGGTGAAGAGTGGCCCTTACTTGGATCCTTTATGAACTGTTAGGCAGCTGGAGTCGTTTAACAAATGTGCATTAATAGGAAAAATGAACAAATCATAGAATTTGGTCACTCTGCATGAGCAATACCAACACACTAAATATCAATAATGTTTATGTATATACAGCTGTATAAACTCAAAGTGATCCGATCATATTGTCCTACTACGAATAAAACAAAACATGCAGGGAGAAAAATTCATCTTGAAGATTCATGCTATAAATTGTTTTTCAGACAGAAAGGGGGAAGCTTAGGTATAGAAGAATGAAGGAACTTATTCAGTATGGCATATTAGATCAGAAGCAGCACTGGGAACGGAGTGAGCCACCTCAGGATTAGGTGGGTATGGAAATTCAAACATAGCAATTCCGCATTTTAGGACTGGGACCCTAAATACTATCAAGGTTCTGGTAACAACAGTGGAATAACAATCATACAATCATAGAGTGGTTTGGATTGGAAGGGACCTTAAAGATCATCTAGGCCCAACAGATGATGAGGCAGGGACACCTTCCACTAGACCAGGTTGCTCAGAGCTCCATCCAGCCTGTACTTGAACACTTCCAGGGATGGGGTATACTTAGCTTCCCCAGTCAACCTGTTCCAGTGCCTCACCACTCTCACAGTAAAGAATTTTTTTTCTAATTTCTAATCTAAAGTTGCCCTCTTTTGGTTTGAAGCCATTACCCTTTGTTCTGTCACTACATGCTCTTGTAAATATTAGTCAGAAGCCCAGACTCATGAACAGAAATATTTGGGAACTGCTGCTCTAATAGGACTTTAAAAAGGCCCAACACATGAAGAAAGCTTAGAGAAAGCTCCAGGCCTGGTGATGAGACACATAGCACTGCACAGTTCTATTCTGTTCTATACATAGGCACTTTTCTTGCTGCAGTACACAATGTCTCTCTTACATCCTTTACTCCCACAGCACTTCTCTCATAAATGGTTCAGACCTACTCGCTCACATATTCCCTCCAATTCTCTTGTTCTCCCTTTCCCCCATTCTGTCTTCAAGGCAGGATCAAAATAAACCTAATGCATCTCAAATGTGTACATTTAAAACGTCATCTATGTGTAAATCTTTTAGCCCAAGAAATCTGTCCTCGGATTTTTATCAGGTGCAGGCTAACAGACTTGTCTTCCAGTTTCTAAAAGGCACAAATTATTTCATCAGTAATAACAAGCTGAAAACTGTATCCTCACAGTTTTCAAATGAATGGTTGGAAAAATCCCCTAGGTGAACAGAAAAATTTTAGTGCCTCTGCAGGAGACATGAAATTGGGTAGTCTGAGTAGGGAATCATTTGAACTCATTGCTTGGTATGACCACGACTTTCAGGGCTTTGATGCTCAATTTTTTAACCTTAGTAGTGCCATTTCTATTTCCACAGTGAAGAACTGTGTGTGCTATAGTAAAACAGCCCTCAAAGCAGGAAATAGATCAGTGGGGAAAGAGTTTGAAGTCGTGACAATAGAAGCTATAAAGATTGGATACACTGTTCCAGCTGACACAGGTTTAAGCTGCCTACTGTAAAGGCAGTTAATAAAAACTGTGAAGGCACAATCTGCATTAAAAGGTCTTGTTTTGATGGCCTACAAGAGATCCATCATAAGACAAGGAAAAAAGGCAAACACAGCTTTTTTCCCTTACCGAGGCCTCCTTGGTGTTGGTCTCCTCTGATGCAGATTTTGCCACTTTCTGGATGATGGGAGCAATGTTTGTCGGTCCGTACAGCTGCAGCTTGGGAAGGCAGCTCTGATAAGCTTCCACAACACCTTGTATTCCTGGCATGAAAAACCACACAAAAGACAAATAAAAGTGGAGTACATTGCCAATATCAAGTTTGTTTAAAATGTAAATGAAAGGTGGCTTCTTAAAGAACAAAATAAAAATATTGCATGACTAGCAAGGACTAGAAACTTCAGCTACTTTCCAGGAAGCTGTCTGTAGCTGCCTTGAATCTAGTTTGTAATATATAATTCATTATACCATGCTTCTCCTTCCCAGCAGCTTTTAATGTCTGTTTTTCATGTATGAGCTTGCAGTGCCATAGCTTCTATCCTTCTTGGTTTAATATGTGATGACTTCCTGATCACCAACTAAGATTCATGCTGAAAGGCTAGACACACATGAAGAAACACTTCAACACTTCTTGCTCCTCTTCAGATAAATATTTTTGTTTATCATGGCAGTTGCCAACAAATTTGTCCTTTGTACTTACGTGCTAAAGCTGTTAAGGAATTCAAACACCTTTTAAAATACCTGACTCCCCTGTGCTAAGAAAATAATTTTTCAGGGTTAATTTGCATAATCGCTCACAGGTTGAATTTGACTATGACCAAAAGCTGTGAAATCTTAGAAGAAAGAGCAGGATGCTTTGCAGCCTACAGAAAAAATGAGCTTTAGCTGAGAAATTTTGATGGAGAACTAGCTATTTTTGGCTTTTTCATTTCAGGATATATAGTCAGACCGGGGAGCAAAGACTTCTGCTGACACACTTGACAGATCACAGAATGGAAATTGGTATTTTCAGTCATTGAGAAGAAGGATTTCTTGAAGTGATGCACATTAGCCTCCCCATTCAGAAGTCCCAGTTTACCAGACCTAACGGATTAGAGGTCTAATGTTGGAAAGAAAGTGATAAACTGAAAAGCTTTACAAAGGATGCTGAAGAATGAAATGACTTTGGTAAGATCCTAAGCCAGTTTCAGTTTGCACTGCAGCTTGCTCACTCATGAGATTTTTTACTCAACCAAATTTACAGGATAGATGGGTGCAGAGTGGTTACTAACAAATTACAGGGAGTTGTAATTGTTTTACAATGACACACATATACTCCTATTAAAAAGTGGTGGAGAACACAGTCTTCTCTCTTTAGAGACAGATACATGTACATTTTTCCATTGCAGTGCCAACAGACAAAAGAACTTGCTCCAATTATAGCTGTGATTGGCTGAAATGTAAAGTAGTGTTACAAAATTTCCCTTGGTAATTCCAGTGACTAAATTGCATGTTGCAAAAACTGACCTTTTGTTAGCTCCCAATTTTAAACTTGCTGAGGATTTCATTACATACATGTAATGATCTTGCAAGAAAGTCTCATAAATCTTCCCTAAGATGATGACAAGATACACTGTACTTCTCTTCTTACGCAATAAAATAGTGTAAGATAAACCTTACTCCCTGCATTCCACAGAGATTTAGTGTTGTTCATGTCAGAAAGTTGCTCTCATCTTAGAAAGAGACACGTTGTAGAAACACAATTTTTTAATTTGCTTTCCCAGATTAATACATTTTAGAAATATCTACTGGCCATCCAATCCCAACTGAACAGGATATGTGAGTGGATTACTTTGTAGCCTGCTGTTCTTGTACTCCTTTCTTTTAGGCAGAGTCAATGTGCATTTTTTTCCCCAATTCTACCTTTCCACTTTTATTTGGAATCCGCTTCCAGCAACTCCAATGAAATACAGTGTATGCATAGATACATGGGTTTAAGACAGATGTGTAGAAACATTCATTCAGACTAGAGGTTGTTGCCTACTTTCTTCCTCAGATAATAAACTAAGTATTAATTATAAGACTGTAAAAGTAATATACTGTAAGTACACTAAATATAAGACTAAAAATACTAAAATTTTCAAGAATGGAAATGATAACAGGTGAAGATACCCATATTTTATCAATTCCAGTGCTCTTCATCTTAATATACAGTCCCTGTATGTAGAGTGATGCTTCACGCTACTATACAGTCCCTGTATGTAGAGTGATGCTTCACGCTACTTTGTGCCACCAAAAGCTCTACTTCCACAGAGAAAAGGATTTCATTCCTCAAAGACAAAATAGACACATACTTTTTGTATTGCATCCAACTGCTGTTTCTTTGTTTAAAGCAAGATACTCTTAAACAATTTAACTTTGTTTTCTGGCAAGTATGCTAGACAGTACAAGGTAAAATAGTGTAATCTGCACTTTATCTCCTTGTCACTCTTGTGTCTTTTCTCCATGTGACATGCTCATGTTACTGTTCCCTGTGCCACCTAATCCAGTGAGAGCATCTAGAAGACATCACAGAACAATTGGTGGTAGGAACTAATCAAACACCTGAGACAGGCAGATGAGCAAGCTGCAGCAAATGACTAAACAACATATTTTCTGGTTTGTCTCCTTTTCTTGCTTTCACCCAGATGGATATTATTTAAAAAGGTATCATTTAAAACAAACAAGTGCTTTTTATATCTTGCAGATACAGGTGCAAATGCTGCAAAATTTATTCCCTGGCATTCTTTAATGCTGCAACCATCTTTTTATGTTTTCTTAGGCCTAGAACTCCTTTCAGGTGAGGGGCTAGCTTACCAGATAACTGAGTCTTAAGCAAAGATACAAATAAAGTTTAAATTATTAAGTGACACAAGCCAAACCTCATAGAACAGCTCCTTCCTTTTTTTTTTAACCCTCTTTCATTTCCATTGTTACTTTTAATTTTTCATACATAGTGTGGTTTGGATAGTAAATCCCTTGCTTGCAGAGGGTTTGTCTGTCCAAATGCTGCTGCTGGCACCACCTAGATGTGGCAGCCTTTTCAATCAATAAAAAACATTATGTAACAATGCCAATGGGGTAAAAGAATTAGCCTTGAACTCAAAAGAAGCAGCAAGGGGGGGGGGGTGAGGAGGAATAAAAATAAGTATTCTTTGCATGGACTGCTAGAGCTTTTCTCTAGTTTGCAGAGGGTCACAAACATCCCGCATTTAGACTGAGAAACAAAGCTCTATTTGAACACTACATGCATAAATGTTATCACCTAATGCTGACCACTGTTAACTGTCTTAGTAACACATTATAAAATATGACGGTCCAGACAGAATTCTGCGGTCTCTTTTGCTTCCCCACCCCATCCCCACACTGTCAGTGTGACTGAAATATCAACATCAAGCTGGCTTACAAGCTTACAGGCACTTCTAGATGCATACATGTAACTTCTGCTTCTTAGGACTCCTTAAAAGCAGTGTAAAAAGCTGTGTGAGCATATCAAGCAGCTGTAGGACTTATGCCCAATTGCATTCCAAGCATATGACCTGCAAAGGCTGGGGCATTCCAACAATTCAAGTGCAACAACAAAGCAGGAATGCCCACTGAACCAAAAACAGGTCTTGCATTTAAGATGCGTGAACTCTGAGTTCTTTTAATGTCTCTTTCCCTTGAATTGCTTGTCCTCTCTTCTTTTCCTCACTTCATTTCTTTGCATCTTAGCTCTAATCTTGAACATATTTGCTGCCCCATGCCTGAAAGAAAGCCACTAATAAGCCTGAGAAGGGCTAAAAGGAGCAGCTAGAAAATTTGAACAGGAAGAGCATTTTGAAATATCCAGTTCAGTATTTGGATGGAAGCAGAAGGATAAGGGAGAATAACAACCTGTGGATTTTAGACAGCAGTGATCACCTGAGCAAAACTCTTAACTGTTTCTCTGTTTAGAGGTTATTTTCCTGATCTTGTCTTTTACAAAATGTGTGAATTGTGGCAGGAGATTTTAGAAAGAAACCACCAGTCACTGCAGACCTCACTTACAAATGTAAGACATACAGCAGCATCTGCGACATGAATCTGGCCTCTGATTACCAGGGATTAATGATTGTTGGTAGAACACACCAGTATCTTACACTGTGTTAAAACAGCCTCCTGCTCTCAGGAAAGTGGGTTTCTTTCCACCACAGTAGTCCTCAGCTGCCTCCCTGCCCTTGACTTGCAGCAGGCTACTATTGCTATAGATCTGGTTAAAGAACTGGCTCTAAACTGAGGGAATTTTTGATCACAGAGTTTCACAGCCTGCTTTTTCATATCCTGCCCTTCTTAGCTGAACAACCTATGATGTTGAGGTAGCTGAAGATTTTGAATTAGTCTAGGAGACACAGCTTTAGTTCTCAGAAATGCCAGTGATTTCAGAAGTCCAAGTGCTGAATGTCCACCAAGGGACCTACTTTTCAGGAAATTCATGTATGGCACTTTCCAAGATTTCTAAAGCTAAGCTCGATGGTTTGGAGCATGTTAGGTCCCAAATCCTAGCTGCCTTCTTTAAAAAAACCTACTTTGAATAATAATCAGGTGATACAATAAAAAATGCAATCACATTTTGCACACAGAAAAACTATGGCAGTCTGTCCTAATGTGTTACCTGCACATTCTGGGTTGTCTTCATTGAAATTGATTGCAAAGTCATGAGAGACCTGCAGATAAATGGAAAGAAAAGAAGAAGACTGTTGTCAGAAAAATTATTCCAAGAAGACTTGTGGTTAAACACTCCTGACATTTTTTCTGTGGTAAACCTGAGACCTTTCAAGCTTTCAGCCATTAAGTGTGAAATACAGTCCCAGCTGGAGCTCCCCGCAGAACCAAAGTAGCAAAACTGGAATCAAACTTGTCAATAACAACAAAAGGCCCAAGAAAAAATGGCACAAAGAAAACCCACCCAAATACATAAAAAATCATATAAATATGGTGACAGGATTGGGCTATCAGTGCTGGGCATAGAAGAGGAATCTGTTGCTGAGGTGATTTAAATGCCAGCTCTCCCTAGCTCAGCATCTCAGACTGCAGGACAGAGAAAGCAGGTTGTGATACAGCACTGAGAGCAGAAACTCAGCTCTCTTCTGCATCCTGAAGATGTGAACATCTTCACACTTGTGAACTGTGTGAACAGTTCCTCATCTAAGGCCAAGGAGTACTGGGAAAGTAATTCTCCAGAGAAATCAAGGATCCACTGTGCAATAGTAGTGTAAGAAGTGTAAGGAGCCTAAGTTGATTAAAAAGTTAGATTAGTCTGGAGGGTAATAAATAAAAAAAAACCTCTGAAGACTCTTGGTTTTCCTTGCATGTAGTGAATATTCCAATCTCTATCTCTCTCTCTCAATCTGTCTATCATTAAATCCTACAGAGCTGTTTTCTAAAAGAAATCACTGTGAATACAACAAAGTTGCTGATTTTCTAACAAAACAAAGTATTTTGTCTTTGGTGCCCTGGGAAAATAATACAAGATTTTTGTATGCCTAAATAATGCTAGGCACTGTCAGTCTCCAGTTCCAGAATTCTGCTTTAAGGTTTATTCTTGCCTGCATTTTTTTTTTCAGATTGCTTTTTATTTCTTTCTTTGATCACTGAAAAGTCTTGAATCCTTTTAATCTCTTTGGCTCAGAAGCCCAGTCTCTTAATTTTGTCTTAATTTTTCTTGAATGAAAAAGGCCAGATTTTGTCTCGCAATGCATAATGTGTGAATATATATACATATATATATGTATATATTTGACTTGCAAAAAGTGGATATGACTGAGAGTTTAGCAGGTAATTTGCATAATTTAAAGTTGTATTTTGGTATGTTATTGCAGATTTAAGAAGGCATTTATATAGCTAACTGCAGTTACGCACATTTAAAGCTTTACAGATCTCTGTAGGATCTTTGAAAGTGCCAACAGTCCTAGTGATATGGAAAGCAACCTCCTGTACAATGGAACCAGGATTATTTGCAGGAAGATATTTATTTGTTGGATGTTGCTGTTTCATTTGCTAGTTTAGACTTGACAACAGAGTATGGAAATTAGTCTATGGCTAAGGGACCCGTAGATCAAATATGTGACTACAGAGAAGCTTCTGTGAAAGTGAAGTGGTGTAAGTTGGCTAATTACTGCCAAAGAGAGTTTTTCGTAGAGAAATTGAATTTCCCCATCATATGCTAGCCTTGCTTATCACAGTGATGCCTACCATTATTAAGAGGTTAAATAAAGCAGTATTTCTACCATGATGGGAAAGGAATGAAGCAAAACCTCACTGAGAAGTCTGCAGTTACCTCAGCCCAGCCAGGAATTCAGTATGCCTACACCAAGCATCAGTCCTAGAGAGGGTTTTACATGGGCCATTCAGTCTACCCTACTTGGCCATGGAAGATAATGCAGAAAGTCCCTATCTATGTTCCTCATTGAGGAGCACAGAAGATCAGGGCTGCCAGATACATATCAGAGGTGCTCCAGAGCCCTTCTGCCTGGCTGCTTTGGATGTCTCTCAGTGCACTTTGCCCAGCTGGTATCTGCCAGTCTCATGATCAGCTGCAGGCCAAAGGTAATTGTATCTGTCAAGAACTGTTATGGGAGTCTTCAGTCATTGATATGTTTTGCTGTTGTTCAGTAGCCTTTCTTCTTCCTTTAGGGTTTCTGTATTTTGCCTTAACTGTGTTATAAAAGCAAGAAGGATGGCAATGCATGTTTATGTATTGCAGACTGATTCTTCCAACACTGTGTCTCTTGAGTGCTTTTATTTCTTTATTCCAAATGCATTTGAAATTTTACCTAAAGGAAAATACAAATCTTTTCAAAAGCTATGAATACAGTATTTCAATCTCACATGCAAGCATGGTTTGGATGCTTTTGTTGCCATACCTCTTTCAGAATCACATAATGCAAACAATTTATCTGGTTCAGAGCTATGGCACCCAGGTTATTATTTAAGAAAAATGTAGACAACAGTTCAGGCCAATAAGGAAAGCCCAAGTCTAGTCAATGTGCACAGTGATCCAAAAAATAATACTGTCCGAGCATCGGCTGCTGTCCTCCTAAAGCAAATGGCCCTCATACTTTGTCATCCTGATTCACAAAGAGCAGTGTTAAAATGCACCCTGAAGGCAGCACAGGAAACACAATGAATGTGCAGAAGCATTGGCTTGTTTCCTACGCTCTCTGAGCAATAGATCACAATTTAAACAAGACTTAAGTATAATGTGAAGGAGAGAAGTTCTTTGAGCAGCTCAGTGATGGTTCACAAACAGGAAATCATGATCCAAGGCAAGCCAACAGCAGATATTTTTAAAGCAGAGCTCCTCCGAATGCTCAGAACTCATCCCCTACTCTGTTAAGTAAAGCCAACTGTGCTTCAACCTGCCCCTTGCTGTCTTCCCTGTGGTGGCCAGAACTCAAGTGTCCAAACCAGCAGAGACTTAAGACTCACACCACATACTGAAGGTCTTACTGAACTTGGGCTCCTACCTGATAGGACTCCATGTAATGCTCGTCCATGTCAAAAGGTGGTTTGGATGAAACATTAAATGTTTTTGCTTTCTAAACAGTGCAAGGTGATGAGTTTCCCTCCTCTTTTTTTTTTTTTTTTTTTTTTTTTTTTTTTTTTTTTTTTTTTTTTTTTTCTGTTTCTAATTAAACATGCAAGGGCTTTGTGACTGAAGGGCAAACCATGCTGATGACAGAGAAACAAAAGCTGGTATATGGCATCTTTCTGATATTGAATGACACAGCCCTTGAATGACACTCCCAGAACTGATAAACTAATGGCAAAAAGGAGGCAAAAGTGTGAACACCGAAGATGCTGAAGCCTGAGAAATCCTCGGGGGAACAACAAGACACTTGGCTGTTCAGAAGCAGGCATGTTTATATAATTTACTAGGGTGGTTTGTATTGTGGATCAATCTAACAGTCAGGAAATCCTGGAATATGTCGGGTCACACAAATACAGAACGACTGCTTTACATCAGTACCTGGCACAGAGAACTTTGCCTAGAACTGCAGACCATGGTCTGTAGTGGAAGTCTGCCTCACGTTAAGGAATGTCCTCACAAAACCCTGAGCGTGTCACGAACCCTGGACTAAGTTTCAAATACGAAGCTGACGCTCTGCTCAGTCCTCCTCTCTTACCATCAATCCATAAAATCAATCCATAAAAGGGAATGAGAGAGAAATGCTGGCATGCTGAGGTGATTACACGGGATCAGCCTGGTGTGACTTGGGCCGCTGCGCAGAACTGCACTCAAAGCCTGTAGCTCAAGACATTCACATGCACTTGGCTCTGTATTTATCTTTTCCCTCTGCAGGGCTCCAGATACATTCTGTAGCAGATACCATCATGGATGTGGGATTATTAAACCACAGCAGTCCAGGAACTTCCTACACCAGGAACATACTATTTCTCAGGTAATTCCTGGAAGGTTTTTAACAAGTAAAATAAGTAGCTCTTACATACATTATGATAGAGATTACAGTGACAGCATTTCTGAGGATACGACAATTAAATAAACAGTACAGAATATTTTTGCTAAGAGAGGCAAAATGTTGTTTCTTACCACTGTACAATGCCTCCATTGTCTGTACATACAAACACCTGCAGTTTTCCATCAGTGTGATGGCACCCATGAGGCTCTTGGAAGAATCATAACCATACTTCCACATGCTTATGACCACTTCAGTAGAAAAATCACACTGGTTTAACATAGAAGGTAACTTATTTCCCTTATATTGGGATGCAGTGAAATTCATCCTCATAGCATGGCCCTTGCTAAAATGGTTTTTCTAATTTAGGCTGAAAGGGAAGGAGAATTTCCTAGCTGATGAGAATTTTTGAGATTTCTCAAAAAATTATTTTATGAACTCAGACAGAAAGCTCAAATTACAAACAAAAACCCTACCTTGGAATCTGAAAAATAATAAATCCCCCAACATTGATAAAGCAAATTGCTGGAAAGCTTTTGAACTGTGCAAAGTTGTTTTATTTTTCATTGAAATTTGTTATTCTATTTTGGCCTACACATTTTTTTTAACCCCTTTAACTGAATTTCCATTTTTTAAATAAGAAACGATGATTTTTATTTATTTTCAAATGCTGAATATGGATGCCTGAATTCTTGTCCTAGTTTGCACAAATTGGAGGAAAATATCCTCTGATAGAAGTCAGGTTGCAACCACCCCTCCCCCCAGGTTCGGGGAAAAAAAAAAATTTCCTCGAAGGAAAGTGAAAGAGATAAAAGCTATTTATTTAACAAACACACTGGAGGGGAATAATAATGCTAAATAATGAAATCTCTCTCTCTGTGGAGAGAAAACCTGGGAAGATTTCAGAGCCCTTCTGTAGGTGCGGTCTCTCTCTTCTTTTGAGCTGGGTCGGCGAGGGCCCACGCCCCCCGGGCCTCCGGGAAAAATTCTCCCGATGTGTTCAGATGTTGTTGAAACAGTCCAGAAGAAGAGAACAAAAAACCCCAAAATCCTAGGAAAACAAAGTTCAACTCTCCGTCTCTCGCCGGAAAAAGAAGTGCCGGAAAAAAACCGAAGTTGACTGAGGGAAAAAAAACCAAGGGTACCGCTGAAGCCGAGGAGTATATCTCCGTGTCCTTGAAACAACTGCTTTGAAACGTTTTTTGTTTTGGTTTTTTTTTTTTCTGTCCCTCTCAGGCTCAGTTTAAAGACACAGAAAAGGTTGGTGGGCATAGAGTAGCGATAGGGGATACACATCATAAAGTCACCCCAAGACAATTCTGAAAATTAGTAATCCTTTTTTCCCCCTCTCTAGAATGTTGAATTCATTTAAATTAACCTCCATGTCCCAGATAGCTCCAGCTTTCCTCTATGGTGATGGTACTAGGACTATTTGACAAACAATCTGACAAATCCAGACATTTAGGAATGCTTTCTTAATAATTTAAATAGAGATTGTCAAAAATCCATGAGCAATAGATGCATACAAGTGTAAATCCCAAAATGCACTATGTTGGACACTTATCTGTGAATAAATTGAATGCTATTAAGCCACTGCCAGTCAGAAAACTAAATATGAAATGCCTGCATATTTTGCAAAAGCTTAAGACACTAATGAATTTCAAGTACTCTTGGTCAAAAGCTATTATTTTCAGAATGCTCATTAATCAAATAGTTTGGGAGCTGGACAGCTTGTGTTTCTCACTAAGATACATTGTACACATTTCTGCTTGGCAAAGCTGGGCCATTTATTTTCCTCTATACTTCATTTTTGTGCATGCTGTCCAGTTTCCTTATCTAAACCCAAGTTGCATGGATAAGGAGACAAATTCTATTTTGTCCCTTGGTCTGTTACACATCCTTCTATTGGTTCTTTTTTTTGTCAGGTTTGCATATATTTTGGCCTTCAATCCCCTGAAAAGTGCAGGAATCATAAAGACCACAGCACTTTTCAAGTCCCTTACCTGTCCAACAAACCAGTGTAGGTTAGGGTTGTAGAGATGCTGCACTGTGTCTGTAACTGCAGTGAGTTTGTCTCCAGCACACATTCACGGCAAAAGCAGGGAATGAAGCTTTCACTAAAAATACAGAAATAACCAGGGCTGTCTTAAAACAAACTGCAAGTTGGTTAATACCTACTCAGGTGTCAGCCTGCAATACTTCTTTAGGAAAGAGGCCTTCATTAATGGCAATAACACCTGCCATAGGGTTAACACCTGCCATAGGGTTAACACAATTTGAACTTGCTTTTCATTTTAACAGTAAGTTTTGTGCTCCTGTGTGGTTTTTCAGCTCCTTTGAGTCCTGCCTGCTAAGAAGTCAGCGTGTGTTGTTTGCTTTCTTTCCTCCTCTTCACTGTGGCCTTTCACAGCTATGTCTGAGCCCATATTATCTGCCACCTCTTCACTTTACATCAGACTTCTCAGATGCTTCCTCTCATTGAAAAAAAAATAAAGGCCTGGGTTATAGACACTGCTGTGGAATAACTGGCACATTCTGCAAGTTTTGTATGATAGAAACTCGCAAGGGGAATATTTCTCTCAGTTTTACTGAGATCAAGGAGCAGGGTGATGTGTTTGTCAGGTCTTGGTGGAAGAAGATCATATTGTCGAATATTAGATGAAAGATCTCTAGACTGATGAGGAATGATATATATGGCAAGTCTTGCTTCCTTCACTCCCACAGATTCCTTATGCCACTAAGAAACTGCTGGTTTTCTGCTAACAGCTGAAGTGTGTCATTTGGAGCTGAAATGAGGGAAAATAAAGTCAACACGACATAGCAGTGTGCTCTTGAAATGGAAATTCCATAGAAAACATACATAAAAACAAGATATAAAGGGGTACAACATCAAGAGATTTATGAAGAGCCTGCAGAGATGGATACTGACATAGTTCAGGAAAGAAGCTGTGTTGTTTAGGTTGTATGGAGGCTCCATGGTTACTTAGGAACCCTTGGCAGTGGGAATAATTTCTTCCATAGCCCTAGAAATTTGTTGTCTACTGAAAGAAATAAAAGACCAGATGCTGGAGTGCAGAGACTAACATGCTATGACGGGTTAGATCCCTTCATTAGGACTGGAGGCTTGAAAAGAGACACTGTAAATTAATGAGAAGCCGATTTATCCACGTGATGGGGTCAGAACTTAGAAGTTCTCATAATGATTCAACCTAAATTTGAAGATGTAAATTATCACAGTAGCAGCACTGCTCTTCTTTAGTAAAACAAATATATGGTATGTATGACTTGTAATACCTGTGACTGAAAACATGAAAAGATCTTTTGAATGGCACAAGACCTGCACCATTGCTGCAGTGTCTACAGTGTTACCATATTTTTGCAGCGGGAAATAAGAAGTTAAGGAAGAAACTTGGGAGTGCTTTTTTGCTACAGTCTCTGTTACTTCTAATTTTATCAGTTTCTTCTCTGTTTCCTATGCATCTTTGTTATGTTCCATATCAAATACTTACCATTGTTGGCTTTGAATTAATTTTATACCAGTGTAGACTAAATTACTGAAGGATTTTCAGGTTTATTGGTCTTGACTTAATAATGCATCATGATGAGGCTGACTCTTCACTCTTGAAGGATGTATCTTTCAACTCAGAAGTGCAATCAAAGCCAAGCAGGGACTCAAATGTGTTGATATGGTTTATTTTAAGAAGACAGATACTTTTACGGACTGTGTAGAGTATCACAGGGAGGGACTGAACAACAGCACAGATGACTGTTAACTCCTCATGCGGTTTCAGCTGGATGTGCCCATGACAGACACCAAGCTGATTATTTGTCCCTATCTGTTGCCCAGAAGAGTTAGTCCCCTGCAACGTGGTTCTTGTCTTCTTCAAGGTTTTATTATGTTTGTCTGCTGAAGTCATGTCATTTTGTCTGTCACTTTCTGTCACAAGTTTCCATAGCAGAGATGAAAGATGTTGTTCTGGCCTTCACCTGCATCTCCATTTACTTTGGGACTTGTTTCATTTAGTCACATATATGTAATCCACAAGCAAGCAGCCCCAACTTCTAAGTTTACCCTTACTTTTCCTGAACTTTTCAAAATCTGAAGGTCCTGAGTCATCCATTTTCTTGCTTTGCGAAGTTAGCAACAGACAGACTGTTCAGGAGAGCTCATGCTATGGGATAAGACTCTTCATTCTACTAAGTTCAATGCAAGTCTCTGAGTTTCTTAAGGGTATTTGTCAGGAAATTATCCAAACACTAATTCAGCCAAAGCAGAAAATCAATTGGTGTTGGTGATTTTAGGAATATCTGATTACACAGACCCCCGAAGTTACTTTCTGGCAAGACATCTGTTTTCCAGCTAACACCTGAAATGTGCTCTCACAATCAGGTGAGAAGGATGATACTGGGGTCTAACAAAACTGGTATGTTGCCAACAGGCTCATGAGATCTGAAGCATCAGTGCTACCAGCTGATTATTTTGGCTGAGAAGAGCAGTTTTGTGCTGTGAACTTTATTATACTTCTGTCACCAGGAAACCACTGAAAAGACTTCAGCTGGCACAGTAACATCTTCCTTCAAGCAGTCCTTAGATAAGGATGGCTCTCTACAACTGAAAAAGTTGCAAGTTCTCCCCCATGCACTGATGGTCACCTCGCAGAGGATGGAACAACCAGGCCCTGGCACACCACCTTAAATAGCAGTGATGGTTGTCAGCTGCTGCAGTTGGATCAAACATACAACAGACACAGATGTTCTGAGCTCATAATACCACATTAAAATGTATATCAGAGTTCTGGAAGCTGTCTCTGACTTTGGAAAGCATTAACGCTAGTGTTACACTTCAGGAACAAAGCAAGGTAAAACACCTTGTCAAGCACAGACAAACTTAGAAAGCAATGTTGTTAAAATACATTTTAACTTACCTTAGACATCTGTTTGCAAGACATGTATCAAATTAGCTGTACATCACTACTGTTGTTCTTCTGCAGGTAGCAAACCTACAAGCTGTGAGGAACACACTGGGGCATTTTTTTTCATGTGCTGATTCATGCATTACAATGCTGAATGCACACAGTCCCTCTCAGAAATTCTTACTTGGCCAGTGTTCACCTCCCTACCACAGCCACAGCCCAGAGACACAACCCAGAGCAGGGCACGGGGATACTGGATGAAATCTGCATGATCAGATTGCTAATACTTCTCCTTTCCAAACAGTATCTGAGTTGCAGAGTGCCCACCTAGATTTTGGTTACTTATCTGTGCAGAACTACTCTTCTGCCCACGTTACCTCTGTGCAACAAAGCATTTGAATTTCTATTTATTTCTTCTTAGGCCTTTCTCTGTTGGATACTCCTTCTTTTCATCACTGTCTACACTCCAGCCCTACCAGATGGCATATTTATGCTCACAATTGTAGCATCACTGCAGAGCACTCTCTTTTTTTTTGTTTATAATTACCACTTCTCTCCAGCATGGCTACATGCTCTTGCGTTTCTCTTCCTGGTATTGACCATGTCCACCATGACACAAAAATTTGCCACAGAGCAAAATTCTTCTCAAGTCTTTATTTTCAGGAAGATGTTTGACAAGGGATGATCAAAACATCATTTCTCCTCTTAGCATCCACTAACAAAGCTTTGCCAATACCACAAAATATTTTGGGTCTCAAACAATTATTTTAAGTCTAGCCCTGCCTGATTTCTGTTTTCAGCGAGGTATCCCTGGGTGAGAAAGCCAGATGAAAGAAAACAAGCAGAGGAGCTGTTCCCATTTTCCTCTGCCCTGCCCCATTTCCCCCTTATTTTGTGCCTCATAACTCAAGAAAATTAGAAAATTAGACTTAGGCACCTACTTTGTATTCTGGGGGTATTCTTGCTCCAAATCCAAAGGCTGGGAACATTTTGTCACTGGAAAAGAATGAAAAAAATATAAGAGTACCCACAGAGAAATGCAGTAAACATTTATTCCTCTGTATGCATTCATGAGAAATACAAAGCAGCACAGAAATGGCTTTTAAGTCAAGTGATGGCAGACTGGAAGGGTACTGGATTGGAGAAGTAGGGTTGTGTGCTGAACAGAATGGGGGGAGTGTTATGGAAGATTTTTCGGCTGAGCTCCTAGTATTTTTGGGCAGTTAAAATCACTTGGAGAATACTGAGGGATCAGGATGTCTTTTGCTTCTCCCACAAATGCAATAACAAGTCTGTATCACCCACTGCTTTGTGTTACCTGGCTGAAGCAAGAGAGTTGGTTGACTGAACAGCCTGTAACAGCATTTATTTCATATAAATATGGATGTGCTCCCCCAGCTCAGAAAATGGGTCTAGCAAAAATATGACTCAGATTAAAAGTGTTTGCAAATGTGGGTTCTTACAGTTGTCCAGCTGCTCAAAAGGGACTTCCCTAAAATATCTGGAAGGGGCACTTTCATGGTCCCAAAATTGCAGGTTCTGTAAAGCTTTCCACCTGCATCTTTAGTAGTTCCACTAAAACATGAGATTAATTTACTTAGACATAGATTGACTGACAACCCGCCAAAATGCCTTGGCATGGTCAGTTTGCTTTCAGACACTACAGTGAGGTTATTCTACCCTAGTTAGATCTGCAAGAGAAAAAAATACCTGATTCAGAGAACCTGGAAACGTCAAGGCTGTTAATACCCTTTCAGAAATGCAATAATGTCTCACACAGCCTACATGCTGTCAAGCTGCCTCTTCCCAGATGGCAAAGTGGAAAACAACAAGCTGCAAGGAATGTCTTGTCCCTGAGTCAGCAAAGCACTTGATCACACACACTTGAGGTTAATAATTCACTCAAACATATGCTTAATTCTAGACACATCCTGAAGTCTCACTGATGTCACTGAACTGTACTCCAGTCCTCTGATGAATCAGACTGGTTTTATCCTAGTCTACTTACAGGGTTTCACGGCCCTTGGAAAAGTTGAGTTTCAACTACCATGATTGGAACTTTTAAAAATTCCCAGGACAGGCCAGCAGCTTCAATTTTTTTGCTGTAGTTCAAGAGATGGCCACTCTAAGTATCAACTGAGTAATTCAGATCCCAGACATACTCCAAAAAGATAATAGCACCCATTAAAGCTGCTTGGTTCTTTTGTCTGGCATAGGCTGTGTTAAAGGCCTCATGATATTTCTGATACAACCTAAAGAAAAACTGAAGGCCTTAAAAGAAAGCAGAACTGTGTTCCCTCTACTGCATAAATCTTGTGAGCACAGTTCTGTGTACCATATGTTACACCATGTGACAATGGGTCTTGGAAAGGAAGACTAACATCTTTTGCATGGTAATGAAACATTTTTTTCCCAGGAGATGTCAGAAATGAAGTAGCTGCTGACATTCAATGTTAACCACCTGCTGATAGCATTCTCTTTGATTAAACACTTCTGGAAGCGGGAAAGCCCTTACAAATGCATGCGGAGAATTCAGGCGCACACTTCGAGGCCAAGAAATAAGAAACCATTAGAAAAGAATCTGTAGCGGGGGGAAATCTTGTTTTACATCAATGATTAAGCATGGCTAGATTAGAAAATCAAACTCTGCAGAGCTGCAGTTAATTGATTTGGGGCAAGAACAAAGAAAGACTAAAAAAGAGTTTTACTTAGAATTTTAGGTAGAACATAAGCGTCTAAGTTCAATGTTGGCAGCAGTCATACAACTGGGAGATGCCTAAACCCATCCCCTGCCTGCGTTTCTACTGCAATGTTTCTGGAGCGTAAACAAGTGTAGGCACTCTTGTATCTACAGCTCCATCTTCTGCTCTGCAGCAACTCAGAGACAGCAATAAGTCATACCTCCAGCAGCCTGGATTCTCCTTCTGGTGGTGAGACTCCCACATTCCCAGTCACACAGTGGCACAGCCCCCACTGTTATTCTGCACCCAGAATACCTTACCTCCACAGTCAGGACACTTGTCTTTATATTTGAACCTCCCACATCTCCTTTTTGAGTAAGTGCAACCATTACACTGTGAGAGAGTAAAGCATGATCATGTACACCCTCAGGATGGGGCTCCACATGGCTGCTTTTTAGAGGGAAGGACATGAACTCCAGAGAGGAGGGGTATCCTGGGGTCTTCTCCTGTGCTTAGTACTTTCTGTTGCCTCACCCAGAATAGCTCCACACTCTCATTAGGTAGCTCACCAGAATTTAGGTCCATACCTCTGGTAATCTGATTCAAGATGCTGGGACCAAGAAAGTAACACTCATGTGCTACTGGAGCTTGATTTTTAAGGTAAGAAGGGAACCTTTTGACACTCATGACATCTCTTGCATTAAAAAAGATCGTCATGTTATCCCCCTGACCACACTTCAAAAATTGCAGCTGATAGCTTTCAGAATAAAAATAAAATTTAAATTTATGGAATACTTTTCCTGCTATCACACAAAACAAAGTGTTTAGCTAATATAAAGGTCTCACTATTTAGTTAGTGAGCAGTTTAATGGCATAGTGGTATTTTACAATATAACCCCCTCTAGTCATCCCATCCACCTCTCACTTTATCACATGAGAAAAAAATCCAGCAGCTGAGCCTGCAGCCCTTATTCTTCTTGTCCTGCACTACTGAGACACAGCAGGGAAAAAGTGACCCAGAAGGGCAGACAAGAACTCTCGCTTCCAGGATAATCTCTTATGGTATAGGGGTGTGTGAAAGGTGGTCTAAAAGACCCAGGGCTATCCTGGCAGCATGCAGAAGAAAGCAGAGCAGCTTCCCAGCTTCTGGAAGCTATGTCAAGGGTTAGGCCATCCAGGAACTTAAACTGGAGTCAGAAAATGAAAAGAAGTTTTGCTCCTGCCTCAGGGGTGAATTGCATGCATCAGGGACTCCAGCCCTGTTTCCTAGCCTGGCATTTCAGTAGGAAAGGGATCTGCACTAAGGACTTTTCTTCCTTTGTAATTTAAACTCACTCAAAAGAAGAAAAGTGAGAACCAGTTTTCTTTTCCTTTGTATTGCTTGCTCAGACATTTGGGTGTCGTTTATAGCAGGAAATAGGCCTGTGACCCTGGCTGAAGCAATGGGACATGGCCATAGGCATGATCTGTGAGCACCCTCCCTGGTGCAGCATTAGCTCCTGCCAACCAGCACCTCCAGAGACTTCCCAGGGACAGTGCTGGGTCCAGCTGTGCTTGACACTGCTCCCAAATACAGTTTGGGCATCACCAGTTTGTGCTGGGACGAAGAAAGCTGAGACACAAGGACACAGGCAGTGTCATGTCCTCAGCCTCAGGCAACCTCAGGATCTGTGACTTGTTTTGTTTAAAGCTAGCCGGAGTCCTAGGCACATGCAGGGAAACTGCCTGCACTGTCCTGCTGGAGGCAGACTGCTAAAGGGAAAGGACAGGAGAGACACATGGAACTGGAAAAACAAGCTGCCTCTGTAGAACCTGAAACTTACAGTACCGAGAAAGAAAAAGAGGACTGTGACATGGCAGAATCTTTACAAAATTACTCTGTCATGTCTACTTCACCTTTCATATTTTCTTTGTTTTACATAGGTTCTCTTGAAAATTTAAACACAGCGTAACTTTCAAAAAGCTGAAGTACTTGACATGAAGATCAAAAAGCAAAAGCATGAGACTCTGGCTTTTATACCTGCTTATTTAAGGACCATGAGTAGTCATGCAAGCATAGATGTATATGGCTTCTGGTACCTTTTCAGTCAAACAGGCATATACTGAAAGATACGCAAGACTGAGCAGATCTATGTTATACCCTAAAAAAAAAAAAATCAGGGAGAGTGTTCAGGTTCAGTGTTCATATTGATAAATGTAAACTAATGCACACAGAAATTAATTGTCAGGGCTCCAAGACTGCAGTCTTCTGAACAGAAATACAACCAGTTAGAAAAAAGTCCCTCAGTAACCTCAACTATAACATAACACATAGCCAAAAATAATATCTGAAAATATCCCATATTGTCCTTTTGGGACATTGCTCAGTTTTAGACACTCATCTTTTCAGCTATCAAGTTGAAACAGAGCAAGAGCAATGACAAATCAAAACACTAATAGGGGCAGAGAGAAGAGATATTTCAGTGAGCTGTACTGCATATACAGAAAAAGAGATGAATAGAGGTAATAACTAAGGTTTTGCAAATTGGTAAAAGTTATACAGATAATGATCCTGTTTTCTATTTCACTAGGAAGCCTAATGCTACTGAAAGGAAAGAAATATGCTTATAATAAAGAGACAAAATAAAGAACATTTCAAAATCTTGTCTCATTAACCACTGGTGCCCTCTGACATGTAGTGTCATTGAAACCAGGATATTACATTTATTCTGAAAAGGATTTGCTATTTCTAGTAATGAGAAGGAGAAACTCTTCCACTAGGTAAAATTAATTAGTCAGACATTAGAGACATTTTGTAACCTCCTCAGAAGCCTCAGGGACAGACGATGCTTGAGATATTCACCAGTGCAGCAATACCTGTATTCAAAAAGGTTGCCAGGATTATGCTCTCTGAAAATCACTTCCTTTAAAAATCGAAATTTGGAATCTGAGTTCTTAATTGTATGGAGAAAAAAGGCCTAAGCCATTCTATATTAATTCTGAGTTTATTAATTCCGAAAGATTAACTCCTAGCTAGCCACTTACACAGCTTATTTGGGACTAATTTTACTGGTTCCCATGAAAGCCCTTTGGTATGTAGCTAGAGCTGTGCTAAATTTTATCCTCCTGAAGTCAATGCAGCATTTGTATGGATGCTACTCAACTGACCCTGGAGACCATCAGCATGAAAACCTGCTCACTTTATGCTAGAACAACACAGTAGCACAAACAATACTAATGATGCAGTGAATGGGGGGAAAAGGAAAACACATGGAGTGAGGCGAGAGAAACACTAAGAGCCCATTTTCAGTTGCAAATACCTGAGAATCTTAAATTTACAGCTTGCAAGGAGAATACCTGACTAGAATCCCTGGATATTAAGCTGTCATTGTAATTTTGGTCTTGGGTCAGATCAGAATTACCAGGGAGGTATTTTGAAAGCACTGGATGCAGCAAAATCAATTGTTATGCCTTTCATTTTCAATTCCACTCCTAAAAGAATAAACTGTGGATCTGCTCTGCTTCACATACTTTTCTCATGACGAAATCAGATAATTTTCCTCTATTAGAAAGGAATTTCAAATTGACAAAATTAAAAACGGAAGTGTGTGTTACACATGTAATTGAAGAAAGTGTGAATGTGAGGACAGAAAGAAGGAGGATAAAAGGGCATGGAAAGAGGAAGGGTGAGAACAGAGAGGAAAAAGGAAAGGAAAAGATAGAAAACAGCAAATGCCACAAACAAAGCAGAGTTATCTCTAAACTCAATTAAAATAGTAATCTTTCATGTTCAGGGAGTGAACTGGAAGAATACGAGCTGAATTAAGTGTTTCTTTTCTAAAGCATATGAATGAATCATGTTTCTGAATATATTATTTAGTACTTGTCTGAGAAGGGCTTGATGCCAGTAAATTCTGAATCATAACAGCTTACAGGGATTAACAGCAGTTCCAAAGAAAATACAGAAATCATTTGAAATATTTAAGCATTTTCAGCTCCCGCTTTGCAAGCAGAGCTGGGTAAATAAAGGAGATGATCTGGCATGGGGATTGGAACTAGATGATCTTTAAGGTCCCTTGCAACCCAAGCCATTCTATGATTCTATGATCAAATAGGGCTAAATAAAACCATTTCAGTGGAAGGGACCAGAGTCCATCCATTTCACCACTTGCAGTCTTGCACAACCACCTGTGCTCCTCCAGGATGCAGACCCAGGCTGTGGTCCAGCTCTCAGCCTGCCCCAGTCAGAGTCAGAAAGACCACAAGAGTTCAGCAGTAGCAGTGTTTTCACCCACTAATCTGTATTCTTCCCTAAGGGATTGCTACTCTGTCACCACATATTCACTACGTGGTTATGTCTGGTTCGATACAACCACATCTCTGGTTTTGGCCAGGTTACTGCGTGTTTCATCAAGCTTGCTGTGTGCCTAACACATCTTGGCATTCAGTCCATAATGCACAGTGATTTCTAACGGAGTAGCAAGGATGAGCTGATTATCATACATCTTGAGCACAACAGAGACCTGGGAGCATGCAAATCAGTGGTAAATCACTGCATCAGTACATCGTTTGGGCTATCACAGAGATGCTACGTAATCTGGTGCAAAATCCCGACACTAAAATTCACTCACTATCTTTAATTACAGCTCTCAGGCACCTTAGGGGAACTGGAATCTGCTGAATACTGAGAAATAGGTACTGTCACGTAATTGTGTTTCAAAAATATGAAGCAACGCCTGTCTCACCTGCAGGGGAAATAGATAATGAAGCAGGGGAATACAAATTCCCTGAAGCTAACCACCAAAAGGCATCAACTCATGAAATAACTAACAAAGCCAAATCCAGGTACAATGGATTTAAACTTCCCCTTGTTAACATTAAAAGAATTGCACAAGAAGCTCTGTAGGGTAAAAATATCAAGTAAACTCAGAAATTCCTAGGCTGGGGCAAAGTAGAAACACACAGAAAAGAAAAAAAAAGTCATTAGAGCTTGAGGGAGGAGTAGGTTAAGCAAAGGGAAATGGCAGTGGGATCTATCACTTGCTGGAAGGATAGCCTAATAAAATAACATACTCAGGAAGATGAGACAAAATGTCAAGCTTCCCTGCAAGATAACAAATAAATTGCAGTGACCTGATTTATGCCTACATGAATGACCCAATTCAGTAAAATGCATCTTGAAAAAGAAACGAGACTCTACAACTGGGAATAAACTAGGGAAGGGTATGCTGCAAGACACTACAGTGAGTTGTCTTTAACTTCTCAAACCAGGCAGTTTTCAGTCAGTCTTGTATTTTAAGGGGTTTCACCTTCATGTCCCTCCAAAACCCTAACTCTGTATATAGTGATTTGGCTTATCTGTAGGATTATATATAGAAAACTCTACCATCACTGGAAAGGTAATTCTCACACAAACTGTAATCTCAGATATTTAAAACTTGACATGCCTTGAAGGCAACACTGCAGGCAGGAGGCTGAACTCCATCGTGTAAGGTACGGGTTGTGAAGAACCCCAGACTGACCAGTGATGGGGCCCTGCCCTGAACCACAAGTGTGGCTTACGGTGTGTACTGCACTAAGCAAGCACAAGAACAAAAGCTTTGCCACCACATATGCACATAATTCTGTCCTTTTTTACAAATTACATTGAAAAGGGTTGATCAGAGATCTTCCTCTGCAAGAGTTTTATATCAGAAAATATCTATCCATAAGGGGTATGCTGGGAAGAGGGAAATAGAGGACTGCATTGCAATATATATACAGAGAGTTGCTGGGGGAAGAATTTCTCATCAGATGTTCTCGAGATACAAATGAACTTTCTAGGATGAGCAGGATAAAACCTTTGTAGAGATTATACAGTGACTTAATGTGATCAAATGGGCTGTTGATGTACTTTTCCCAAAAGCAGAATGATATTAAGTCAAAATGAAGAACACTAACAAAGTAAGTTAGAGCAATACCATAATTGAAGTATACTGATGACTAAACATTCAGCTAGGCAGCACTGAATACGCAGGAGGAAATGGGCTACTATCTTCTGTTCATCTGATAATTTGGAATCTCTGACCAAGGTTAATTTCACCACAATTTGGAGGCGATTCTAAGATAGTAAATGCAACCTAATTCCCAAGAATTGCCTAGCTTTAACTGAGAGCAATTGGACCCACAAACCTGTTAAGGTCAACTCAGGCATGGTGTTCATTTACCCCACAGACGAATAATGTGAATAATTTGCCTCTCAGCTATATGATTATATAATGGAGTAGATGACTAAACTAGTTACATACTTAAAAATGCAAGGAGGAAAGTCACACTTCTGAAATTGTGGAGATGCTTGCATTGACTGAAGATGCACTAGAACAGCATCAAATGGCATCAGTGAAAATGACACCAGAAATTGCTCCTTTACTTATACTTATTTCCTTATACTTTACACAGATGTTTAGTCTCTACAGTACCAGTAGGTGGAATGTAATTTTTGCAGGGTTTTATACTTCATGTAATTTTTTTCAGAAAGGAATTTTGACAGAGAAATCCCTACAGTACCAGTCTGCACCGTTGTAGAAAAGTGTCAAGTACTGCACTGACCAATGCTCTTCAGAGAAGATTTCAAACTGAGTTGAGAAATAGTAAAGACCACATAGAAAAGCCACGTAGAAGGTTCAGATTTTGAGGTGTCTACCAGCTGACAGAATGTAGCAGATGTCTGAAGAGCATTTGGAGGAAACTGCAGCTAAGCAATTTCTTAACAAAAGAAACTTGGAAGGGACTGCTCGTGACTGGTGCACTGGCATAGGAACTGAGTTCCTGGAAGAAAAGAGACAAAGAAGACACAAGATGAAAACTCAGCATGGGAAAAGGCAGAGCTGTAAGAAGTGACAGGATCTGCCCAGATAAATGGCCTGCATAAGTGTGTATAAATGTGTGTGTGTGTATAAATCCATGGACACACACACATGCACGTCTGTATGTATGTACATTTGCAAAAGAAGCCATTATGAAGTCATCTTCCCAGCACAGCTGGTGTATGAGACTAATCCTCCTGTACTGAATCTTGGGATAAAAAGTGGTGATTGTGGAAACCCCTATGTGGCAGCAGTCTATAAATGACAGGTTCTGCAAGGGCAAATACTGAATATATGTTCGTATTTATTGTGTAATTGTGCCAGTCTATGTCCTCAGCTACTAAATCCAAGGATTTTCACTCAGTTTGATGATGGAAACTACTAGTGATTCCTTTTTGCTAGTGCAGTTCTAGACCTGGGCTATCCAAACACTTCAGAATATGTTTACGCACACCTGAGCTTACTGACAAACGTAAGCTACAAGGTTTTCTGTATAGGTTACTGTTTCTCTATTTTTTTTTGTTGTAAGTCTATGCAAATTCGGTCCTATTAACGTACTAAATAAAAAGATTCATGTCTTTTCCCTCAAGATTTTTAAACTTGTTTAGATATGCTAATCAGTTTTTTTGCTAAACAGCCTCCAGAAAGGTTTTTTCTGTAATTAAAGTGATAGAGATGCTTAATAATTAAGCATATTTTTATTTCTTGATCTGCATGAGTAGATAAAATTTTACAGTTCTATGTAGGGAGTTCATGAATTATTTAATGTCACATATAGTGCCAGTTATTCTAGGCATCCTTCTTTTGCCCCAATTTAATGAATTACTATTATACTACTATCACAATCAAAGCAAGGTTCTGTTTTTCTCTTTGTGTCTGGCAAAATTACCTCAAGGTATTTAAGACAGATCCTTCCAGTCGAGGTAACTTTTTGAGTCTTCATCCACAAACCCAGACAGAGCTTCAGGATGAAGTGACCTGTTAGGTGATTCTTGGGAATAAGGCTCTGATTACTAAAGCAAGGGATATAAACTCTGGGACCTCTGTCCACTTAAAACCTTAACTGAAACCACAGTATTTAAGCATGGACTGATATTTGTATTTGGGACTAATTGCACTGATTTATATATGACTCCCATAACATGTACTGTGTTACACATCCCTTGTCCTCTTTCTCCTCCCTAACTGCCCTCTGCTGGCGTCTCAGGAAAAGGATTTCTGGGACAGTTGGAACTTTCATCAGGCTTGTATTTTTTTTCGCTTCTTAGTTTTACACCGAAAGGGACGTGCTAGGCTGGGGACCCTGGTCCCTTTATTTTCTCCTTTCATTTTTTTCCCTTCTAAATTTTCAAGTGGAATTTACAGGGAAGGAAGGGCTTATAAACAGTTTTCAATCATAGTGAACATACTTGCTCAGGCCTAATATATGAAAAAGAAACCATAAAGAGCAATTTTTGCATTTCCTCAGCAACTGCTGCAATTCATTGTTTGCAGAAGATAATGATGCAACTCCGACCGACTTTGGGAGTTTCATGTCTTTTGTGGAATGTGGCCTGGTTTCTAAATTTTCACTCTTAAGTATTTTGTAGAGGTCTACTGTCAGGGTGACTTAATGATGCTGTATCCCCTATTGCCTGCTCTATGCCAGACATGAGTTCTGCACCTTTAAGGGTGGGGAGAAGCCGGTGGAATTTTTTCTGTGGCCTGTGTTCAAAAACACAGATAACTCGCTCGCTCTTGCTCCCAGCACTCGGCTCCTTTTGTCAGGAGAGATGGAGAGTTAAAATTCTTTGCTTTTTGGCTAGCCTGCTAGCTGAGGCAAGAACCTTTCCCGGGACTTTGGGTTTTCTTCTTCTCTTCTGGACTGTTCAGCAACACCAGAGCATCACCGGGAGGCCCCACACCAGAGGGGCCCACGCCGAACCCCAGCCCCGGAGAGGGCAGAGCCACACCTACAAAGAACTCTGAATCTTCCTAGGTCTTCTCCACAGCGAGAGGTTTTATTATTTAACATTATTCATTCTTTTTTTTGGTGCCTGCATGCACCCTGATTGTTAAATAAATAGGGTTTTTTTCCCTTCCCTCTGAGGAATTTCTTTCTGAGCGTGGTGGGGGAGGGGCTGCTGAAGTCTGCCTTTTATTAGAGGATACGTTCATTTTGGACATCTTCCTCCAAATTTGTCTCGAACCGGGACATCTACACATAAATAATTTCTGCCCTTTGCAGGAATAATGTACTGTTTGCTCATTAGTGGCCTTTGGGGAGGTTGCTAGTCAAGTAGGTTTTACACAAGCAGTTTATTTGTTAACAACGATCTCAGCGTGAATATCACTTTCAAGGAGCTACTTGAGGATTTAGACTTGAGGAGACTATTTGCCTAAATGAAAAGAAAACATTAGTGTCAGGAAACAGAGTTTATCTTCCATGTGTTTCAAGGGCTCTTGAAACTGAAGAAAAATCTGCAGTATTTTTAAGAGTGAATAAACAGAGAGATTTAAAATAATTAAGAACTAAGACTATTTTGAAATAGATTTTGAATGAAATGAAGATCAGTTTGACGGGATTTTACAAGACTATGTGGTCAAATATATGGAGTCATGCATTGAGTGAGTGCGTAGATAAGAATAGGGATGGCCCATCAAGAATGGGAAGTTCCACAAATATCCAGTAGAGTAAATGCTTAAAAGCATTTGATAAAGTACATCTAACCTTTGTCTTTCTCAAGGAATGAGTATTGATTTGACCATACAAAAGCTGATTCTCCTACATGTTTGTGAATACTTTTTATTAATCCAATGAAGAACTCTGTATGCACAAACATAAAACTACGTGTAGAAAAAAATCATAAAAATCATCCAGGTAAATGGGAGGCATTTGGACATTTGGGTTAATTGTTTGGGCAAACAATTAACAATAAAGTTCAAATTCAGTAAAACTCTTAATTCCATTTTAGTGCCATCTCTACTTTGCATAATACCTCAGGATTTGCTTGAGTAAGACTGAATTCAATAGGATTAGATAATAAGCTCTATTGTCCTGCTGATTCAGAACAGAAGCTTTAATGCAAAGATAAATATTTAATGTAATATAATGAGATTCTTAATAAGCACAAGCAAAAGGAAAACTACTAACTGCAGAAATCAGATTTCAAAGTGAGGAGCAGATTTGCAAGTCCTGCCATGGGCTTCACTCACAATAACATCATTAAAACCTACAATAATGTAAGATCATTTAGGAGGTATTTCAGCCTTTAGCATTGTGTACAAGTAAAACATTTATCCTTACAAACAAGCTATTTACAGTCCCATTCCAGCCCATTTTTCCTTTGATAGAAACAGCAATCACTGTAGAATGAAAGATGAGCTACACTCATGGCTACTTGCTTGTATTCCAGCACTAGTAAAACAAATCATTAAGATCAAAGCACCAGCCATTTTAATAAACTGTGTGCACTGTTGTTATTGTGACTTACGGCTTTGCTCTGCAGAGAGGGAAGATACAAAAGAGCACAAAAGAGAAATCAATTTTTTTTTACTGACTGGTTCAGTATTAACAATAAATACAGTACATCGTATATATAATACCTCTATGTTATATGCATACCTATGTATTAATACACACGTGAGTAGAACTCTAGTTTTATATACAAAGAGTCCTGACTTGCAGTCAGGACATCGCCAGACCTTATGCCGGGACAAAAGGGGAAAGCAAATGTTCCCTGATTCCCCAGTTTAGCCATAGGCTTCTCTGGCTTCCAAAATGGTGTTGTTCCATACCACGCAGGGGGCAGTTTTATGATACAAATTGAAAAGCATTTGAGGAAGAGGTGCCATGCAGAACAGGACACATTCAAAATTATTATATAACTTGAGAGCTTCATGGCTTTTATAAGATTTTAGGCAGAGATCTTTTATTTCAATTGATGAATGAGTTTGCCTTTCCTCATATCTGGGTGTTCAACAAGCAAAGACACCTCCCACCTACCCTCTGAAAACAGCATTCTTTTGAAGGGGTCTCCACCAGGCTCCAAAACAAATGGGTGGCCAAAGCCATTGTTTAGAGCTGTTGAAGGTTAGAAGCCCTAAGCCAGCACAGAGAATTGGGTTTAACCCCATCTGTCTCAAGTAAACTTGCTAACTCATTGTGCAAAACATGTAGAGGGAAAATACACATATATAGTAGTGATAAACTGATTTTTCAGGATCCTGGCTAGGCTGGTATTGCTGGTCAGCAGAAATCATTTCATTTGACTTTTGATACAGAGAACTCAATACAGGAAATACTGAGGTAAAAAATAAACATGAAATGATACAGAAGCAGTTCTTTTAATATTAAGCACTTCGGTGCTCAATGATTTTTCATAATTTTTGCCTGTTTCTCTGTGCTAGAAAAAGGTGGAGTAGACTTGCACAATTTCAAGGTAAAATTATACCAGTGATGTAACCTTTAATATAAAAGACAGCTTCTGAAAATGTTTAAACAGAAATATGTATTTCTCACTTATTACTTCATGAGGTCATTTTTAAACACTGATGAGCCATTTATCTTAATATAAATTCTTCTCCATGAAGCTGTCTGCTTATTTTTAAGTTTTTAATGTGTTTTCCCCTTTCTGGTATTTCTAACTACATTTTAGAACCTAATTCCTTAAAACTAATGAATGTTTCTCCTTCCTTTATGATCCACTGCTACTGTTCCTTAGCCACTGGTTATATCACCTACACACTCTGTCTTCTCTCTTATGAAAAACATTGTTATAGCCTGAAACAATTCCGCCATATAGATAAAGTATTCAGTATTTTGTGCAGGTGAATAGCTCTTCCATTTCCATTATCATTATCAGATTGGCCTATTCCTACAGGACTGCAGCAATTCTACAATCAGGATAATAATCAATGTCTCTCTCTCGTTCTCTGAACATTGCTGATAAAAGAACGAATCTTATTCTTTCACGCTTAACTACGCAAAACGGCGCTACTCATGTAACTGCTTCAGGAATCTCTGAACCATACGGATAAATGTGCTTTCGGATGAGCAGAGTTTATTCCACTGTACCGAGGGATGTGAGGCAACGCTTAATTTGGAGCATTAATTACTTACAGATGATTATGCTAGGCTGATATGTACAGAAACCTAGATTATGAGTAGACTTGGCTTGATCGACCAAACTAGCTGGAGTTTATAAAAGAAAATTTTGCATTTTGAATGTAGTGTCTCTACGTATTACTTGCCAATCCAATTCCTCCCAAAATACAAATAAATTTGAATGTTTCTAATGAAAGAAGTACTTCCATTAATAACCACATGGGGATTTTTTTGCAATTTAAAAAAGCAGTCTGGTGGTATATAAGTAGCAAAAGTACTTAGAATTCTACAGCTCTGCTATTGGAATGCAACAAGTATTGAAAACAACAGATTTCATTTTACTCATCTATTCTTTTGCTTGAAGCAAATATATTAATCCTGAGACTGACTTAAAACCCCTCCATTTTCCTGGGTTTGGATTGAAATCAGCCAGTTCTGCCTGTTGGAGATAATTGATGGGTGCAAACTATTAAACTTCACGTAAGAGCACTGCCATTGTGTGATCTTACGTTCTGATCTTAGTAAACACGTGCCCCCTAGCAAATGATGACACTCTGGCTCTAAACAGCTCTTAGGTTCAGCAAGTCCGTTTCTTTTCACCCCCAGTTTATCTTAATCTGGACACAGATGTCCTGCTCCGTTATCTGAAGCATGACTGGACTCACTGGAGCAGTTATGGATCTGTGCCACATTTCAGATTTTTATTTAATTTGTAATTTTTTTAAAGTGTATATACAGAAGATTTGCTTTGTAGGTTATATTTGCTCATATATACAAAGGCTGCAACTTAGCACAATAAAGGTCTGTACAGAACCTGTAGATCATTTAGTGTGAAGGTTTGCTCCTCCTAATTTCTTTCCTTTTTTTTAAAAATCTTAAATTCTCATTTCCGATTTGCTGGATTCAAAATGTGCAAGCATAAAGAAAGGTCCTCACTTGACATTTTGATCAGAAAGCACTGACCATGTTGAATCAACTCGTCCATGGGAATATATTCAGAGTGTCACAACTTGAGAACATGTACAGGTCAAACACATGCCCAAAAGGTGACATTTCCATGGGAAAACAACTGGCTTTTGTTCCGCCCTAGTTCATAGCTCATAGACCCTCAGCTATGCTGATTAGCATCAATAAGTGTTTTCTGCAGCACAATGAACAGAATGATGCTGATGATTTCATTTAAAAAATAACTGGCTATTATTTTTTGCACTGATTGAAATATACTTATTGAGAGAAGAATCCTGATTCAAATTAATATTCTCATATAGAAGGGACTGTGCCAGTTAACTATTTAATTTTCTTAAAAAATACACCTTAAGTGACAAAAATCAAAAATTCTGTGTACATAAACCAGCCCTTTTTACTCCTTCCTCTATTTTTTGAAGTTTATTAATCCTCTGAATTATTGCTAGTAATTATTAAATTACTGCATAATTACAGGGGAATTATCAGCTCGCTTACAATAAAATACTGATTTTCTTAGACTCCTTGACTAAATCTGACCATCAAATTCTTACAGAACTCATATCAGGGCAGTACTTTTTTCATTCTTTGAGAAGACATTTCATTACCATGCAAGTGGAAGTGCCTCTGAGCAGGCTAATTGGTATATGCAACATGTAACAGGCAAACCATAGTCTAAAGTCACTACAGAAAGCATAATTCAAATTTGACTGGAAATACCATTTTTTTTCCTTGAGATCTGGTATTTACATATGGCAAAGTGGTGGGTGGATATCTGTCATATGTGCAAATATTAGAAAAAATAGTTGTGTAAGATATTGTGTCTCACCACAGGAGAAAGAACATTTAAAGGAAATGTACTTGGTAATTAGATTAATAATGGGCAATTAATTTGATAGAATCAGGCAGCCTATTTGAAAACAACAGAAGTACATAATGTAATCAAAGCATATTTGGTTCAATTACCTGCATTTGTTTATTTATTTAAAGGCATGTTGTATACACACGCTATCACTAGCTTTTAACATTGATTTTAGAAGAGAGTGCAATATTCAACAGTCCAGGAGAACACTGGAAAAGACCATGGGTTTACTTCTAAGAATAGACATTGTGAATAAGCAGTTTAGGCAACTACAAATTCAGTTTCAAACACAACTTCTCAGGAACACTCTTCAGTAGAATGGGACACAAACAGACTCCCAAGAGTATCAGAAAGGATGCTACCAGCATCTGTAAAACCGGCTGCAAGTTGTTAATCTTGAACACATGAAAAATCCACTCTAACATGTAATTTTAACATGTGAATATAAACCTGAAACTTAACACGCAAATCAGACAAACAGCCAAGAACTGAGACTTTCTTTATCATGAAGGTAATCTAAACCCAGTGTCACTCTCAACAGCAAGTTAACGTAGACTAATCTTTCTGACGTGCAGTCATTCCTCTTAAGTGCCTAAACACAGAGCTTCTGCTGCCAGCCACAGGCAGTCATTAATTTCACACTGTGAAAACACTTTCTAAAGACAACTCTGCAATGAAACGTAGTTATTTACCTGTCATAGTCTTGGCAAATCTCCCCAACAGCTACCAAAGCTTTCAGGTACTCATTGGGCTGATAGGGGTGGATGTAGTGCAGCGAGCAGCTGTTCCTAGGATCACCGTTTGATGCAGTGAAATCTATAGCTACCTGGAAAAGAAGAGAAGTCAATGTGTTGCAGAGCTCTTGTGAGCATAAGCATACCTACATCAACTATATATCTTTACCAGAAACAATTTGCTGCAGCAAAGAGACAGCAGCCTTAAAGCAAAGGTCATTTAACAAAGGTTAATTAACTTAATCAAATTGGAATTAGGATTGTACTGGTAAATATATGTAGAAGCAAATGACAGTTTATAAAATAAGAGATAACAAAACTAAAATGGCATAATTAGATAAAAAATTACCTGCATTGCTATTCTATGGGGAAAATTATGTTCTAATACAAATGAATCAAATTAACTATCTCTAGGTTCTCATATTTAATTAAATTATTCCAGCTCAGGTGACGTTCAGCTTTGCAGCAAAAATGTCTGTAGAGAGTTACAAGTCCTACTAAAACTATGAATTAAAACTCCAGTTAGGGACATTTCTTATTTTATTTTAATTCTTACTGTGGCTGTAGTAGTAGATACTGGTTGTCTGGTATTTTTTGTCTTCAAAACATCTAAGCATTAAATAATTAACCCTCCCAATTTCACAGTCAGTAGCAAGCTTAAACATGAGCTGCAGGGTAAAAATAAAGCTTGAATCCTGCAAAGATGTTTTGGTTGTTGTTTTTGAAAAACCTTAGAGAAGATTGTGGTAAATAGTCAATGCAAAAGCAAGTATTAATGAATCATCTTAAAATTAATTTCTCCCTTTTAAAATACTCTTTATACTTGTCACTGAAGGTAGGCTCTGGCATGCAACTTCCTTTGTCATGGATCAGAAAGTCCTCTGCTGAATTTGTGATGCTGCTTTATAGGAATTCCTAAAAGGAGCAACAAGAATCCTAAGGGTCTTACAGAGGGAACAAAGCCATTTATAAAATGTCCTTGGGTCCAATAACCTATTCCTCTAAAAAAACCATTACACCTGAATATTCAATACACAAACACAGCAAGTTCAGATTTCAGTTTTACACTGTAGCTGAAAGCTAAGAAAGGGTCTTGCTAAAGGCTGCAAAAAGCACTCTGAAGGCACAGATTGCTTTTGCAAATGTTCAGCTTCCCCAGCTGCAGCCTCTGCTTGGCACAGGGAACACTACTTTATGCAGCTCTAAAATGAAAATGAAACATGACATTCTCCTGCTTCCTTAAAAAAATTACACAGCCCTTCTGAAACTTACTTCTTGTTGCTAAAAGTAAAAGGGAAATATCATACTAGGTCATCCCAAAATGGCTTTCATCCACTGGTTCTGATTTTCCACCTCTATCTTTTAGCTGAAGAAATTCACTTCTAGTAGGCTTGGAAATCCCTTCTCTGCCTTGATCATCTATGAACCCCTGGCACCTCATCACATCCAGTCAGGAGAGAGATGAGTTTTTTGGCTTGCAAATAAGAATAATCTTTCACCTCTGCTTCCTACTCACTGTTCAGGCACCGAAGCACCGAGTTTGTTTTCCACATAGATGTTTTTCCAAAAATGGTATCTGGATTTAACTTGAATAAATCAATGGAGAACTTCTCATGACTTCACTTGTAAGGGCACATAACTGAAGAACACTACACATATCTAACTGAGGAAGAAAGCAACACTAGTGGTTTGTGAAACCCAAGATAAATCTATGGATGCCTGTATGGACTAGCTTAGTTTTGGGAAAATTGTTTGTAAAAAATCTTATTCAAGGTATGCGTATTTTCTTAAAAGTAAGTATATTATCCCTGATATTAATTTGACCCTAATTTGATTATACAAGGTGCAAAAATGCCACTGTATGACAGGGAAACAAAGGGGATTCCTGTAAAATTGTTAAAAGTAGGTGTTTTTGCTGATAATCTCAAAACACTAAAACACATTAACAAGACTTCAGTGACACATCAAACAAAACTGGACAAGCCTTCCTTTATGGCTGTTAGCCATGGCTAACTGCTTTGGAAATGAAAACAAGAATACGGAGTAGGAATAAGGAGAGGGTTTCATGAGCTTGGAAAAAAGCCTGTGGCTAGTGTTTGGGTAAGCAAAAAACACTTCCTGGAACAAGCTTCCTTTTGGAAATGGTCCTTGCAGTAGAGGTCTGCTGATAAGTAAAAAAAAATCCTCATTTCCTATGATGAAGAATTTATGAATATTTGTACTTGGATGCAGTGTGCTTGAATTTGATCCAAATCTCTGTTTGACTCCCACAGGAAGGACTTATAAGAAAGATGACCCCTGTAAATTGCCATGATTCCAAAATAACAATGCAGAGCTCTGCTCCTTTAGCATTACTGAACAATACCAAGGTCTTGTGCAAATACATCAGATAAGGATTTGTAAAAATAAGTTAATATATGACAGAAGTTATGTTAATATCACAACTGAGCTTATCTTTGGGCAGCAAAGAAGGAATCTTTCTTACAGTGCGTACATTTGATTTTTATCAGTGTATCTTTAAATGTATCAGTTCCAATGTACCAGTCATCTTCCCTCAGCTAAATATGAGCATAACAGAGCAATAACTGCACTCAGTACCGGCTTCTTTTATTTTTTTCCTCAGACTTGTAGATAGGTGATTTTCACTACACTCAAAACACCCTACATAGCTGGGACCTCCTGCTAGATCTGTCAGCAACCAATCAGGCTGCCCAATACCGTGACCTGCCTGAGAGAGCATCTGTCCAATATATCTTTCTATTACAGTTCCTTTTATGCATGTGACACATCCTTTCTGCTGTATTTCCTAAAGTGATGGAAATGTCTTCTGACTGCAGACCCATTTGCACTGCCAACCTCCGAACATTTCTTCTGCAGCAGGGTACACTGTCTGATAAGAGATAACAGTGTTTGGCAATAAACTGGGCATAAAAATAGAGGGCTGGAATCAGCACTGTTGATCTCTATAGATGAAAGCATCTTAATAACTGGTTTTAAAAGCAAAGGAGAAGTTTACTTTGGTTTTTCAGAGATATTTTTTCTAACTTCTACAACCAAGGTACAAAGCATCCCAAGAAGACACAGTATGATGTCATCAAGGCTTTCATTATACCTTAAATTAGCAGGTACATCATACTACAGCTTTTTGTTATCAAATGTGTGTTTAGCATCCCAGTTTCCCTCCCTTGGCAAGTGCCTTTTCAAATCACAGTTATATCACACTGCCTGTACACAGCATGAGCTCAACAGAAATGTCATTAATATTAGGACAATGACAACAAGAATACACTTATCAGGAGAGTTTCAAACAATCTCAAATCCACTACAGTTTAAAAAAAAAGGAAATCTGGGAAAGTCCAAGGAATAGGCCTCCTCTGTTTCAGTGGTCTGAATTAAGCAGTTTAGGACTATGTGAAGAGGAGATCATATGATCCATGCAGAAATCGAGGGAGAATGGAACATCTCCCCAGTAGGCTGCACCCTTTTGTTTCAGTGACCACTGGAGAATTCATTTCGGAAAACAACACATCTCACAACCAATCTGTGCAATAATACTGAGGACTGGTGGAAAAAAGTGAAGGAAAATACGTGGAGAGCCAGTTTGTGATGATGTTTAGGTAGAACCACTAGGTTATGCATGCAGAGAGCTACAGGTACAGAGACGTCAGTGGCTTACCCTGGGTCCACGCAGCTTGAAAACTGATAGCGATGAGTTTACCCAAAGCTTTTCCATTGAGGGCAACAGTAATGCAGGGATCTCTGCGGTTCACAGTATAATGAATCTTCCATTTCCTTTATGACCTCACTGCCCATCCTTGCAGATGAGCTTACTTAAGCTTTCTATTACCAATTGTTTTGTTTCATTTCAGTAAAACGAAACACAGTAAAATATAGTAGAAGAGACACTATCCACTTCAACCCATTTGCCCTGCCACTTTTAAACTCGTGTTTCACAGCCTACTAATAGGAAACCTGTGACAAGTAAATAAATGGCTTGCAAATTGCCATAACCCTTCCTTGCACTGAGTAAGAACGCCCTCTTCCATTGGAAAACAGCTAGGAGGAATGAAAGAGAGTTTGAAAAGCACAGCTGTAACTTAACTTAATATGTAAATGCCTAGACACTTTCTAATGGTGGCAGTGCTCCTGTTCTTGAGCTGGAGTTGTGGGAAATGCGTATTAACTGGTCTTTGCATGTGCCTAAGCACATGCCCTGATTAGAAAAGGCTTTCAAACATTACATGAAGACATTAATGTCTTTCTGAAAACAACCTTGAACACAGTTGATAATTGAGTTCTTCCAGTCATATTTTAGGGAGGAAATGCCAGAAAAGATAAATTAAAGGGGTTTCCAGTGATTGCCAAGTTTCAGACTTGAAGGAGAAATGTGCATTGCAGACACAGTGGGGATAAAAGAAGAAGTAGCCGAGTAAGGCAGAGAGGTGATTAATTACACAGTATGCTAGATATGAGAGAAGACAACTGTAAAGATCTTTGTCCACTGCAGAAGGCATTTCCTTCAAAACCAGAACAGAGTCCTCAGTTGTGGGTGTTATCCAATGAGTTTGTGATGAGTACAGACAAAGTCCATGTTTAACACCTCAAAACGCTGATCTGTACACAAGAAAACAATCCACTACTGTCTATAGCTGCTGCTGGAACTTTCAGGTACAATAAAAAAAACCCTTTCTTTTTTCGTCAAATCTTTTTGGAAAATTAAGGCTTGCCTGGAAAATGTAAAATGGAACATTTCAGTAGCGTCCAGTGTCTGATACTTTATGTGTGGGAGCAGAAATAGGGCAGGATGCTACAGGAAAAGAAAAGATCTCCAGCAGAAGAATATTACCTTGGTGCATTAGGTTTTAGCCCTTTAGCTGGCATGAATTAGAAGTCACATAAATCAGATTGGAACTGAGCCACACTCTGTATTCCTATGCTATGGGAAAAACTGGTATATCACATCATATTACATTATATTAAGTATATTAATTTTTAGATACATGATACAAAAAAAGATCAAACACACATATCATTAAATGTTTCAAAATTTATTAACTGGAAATGCAAAAAACTGTATTTCTGCTTATGACGAGCCCTGCATATCCTTTTACACTCTGTTCCTTGAACTGAATAGCTTCTGAGTACACTCTAAATTAGAACTGCATCCCCCTGTAGTGCCATCTTACTTGGTAGCTATGGCTGAGATATGAAACACCAGCATTTACTCCAGGCTGACAGAGAAAAGTCCCTGGCTGACTCTCTCTCTGTGTGACTTTCTGTATGGCACCGTTTCGGGGGAAAAAACTTGCTTTAATGGAGCACTCATTCTGGAAAGGAAGACTGGTCCTTAATACATTTTGCAAGAAGAACTTAATAATTTACCAAGGAATGGCATGTAAGAATCATTTCTCTGAAAGTAATGAATTGGTATCTAAGGGGATTCCCTTTCTTCAAAACAAATTAGAGAAGTAAGACACTTACTGTAAACTGTATTTGGCAGCCTCCCATGATATAATCTAAGAAAGAATGCATCTTGTGTATCTGCCGACAAGAAAGCAAGACATTCAACTTAGCTGTGTACTGATAAAACATAAGAGGACTGCCTGAAAAAAATAAATTTGAAAAGAGGAGAGGGACCAACTGAAAATAAGAAAAAGGAAGGAATCATTAAATACAGTTTGAGACAGAAACAAACCTATAAACAGAAAAAATATCAAAATACAGAAAGGAAAGTTCACATAAAAAGTAGAACCAACTGCTTCTCAGTGGGAAGTCAGTGGAAATTTTGCTGTTGATTTAGGAGGAACAAGAGCAATTTTGTAGAAATAATGGAAGTCTTAAAAGGGATACACACAAAGCTGGCAAGTCTTTAGGTGTTAGAGTTTAGCATCGTCTTTTCCATTGTACAACTGCAGGGATAGGGCAAGAGAAATGTAACGAGAGTTGAGGACAGTCGACTTACTTTTGAGATTCAAGTCCTTGCCTTTACTTTTTGTAGGGGATAGTTTCCATTGCTGTTCTACAGGCAGTTCCACTTTGTTCCAAGCACCATTAAAATATATCACTGAGAGCTTAGTAAAGAAATAGACAAAGAGCAAAACATATATTTACCTTGCACTGGTTAAGGATGACAATGCCTGAGTTCTTGTAGTTCTTCTTCTTTGCTTTGTACTTGGGGTTAATGCATTCCCATTGTACCTGTGAAAAGAATAGCAGTCACACTCTGCAGGAAAATTTAATGTACAGATTGAATAATTAACAAAAACTGCACTGCCTGATTTCCACAGCTGACTAAATTGTAACAAATAATGGCACACAGAGAGGAAGAAAATGAAAACTGTTAACTATGCAGAAAACAGTTAATAGAAAAAGGCCCAGGGCAAACATCAGTCTTTGAACATACACATGTGGACAAGGCACTAAGGGAGACATCCAGATTCATCTGTTGTCATCTTCCAGTCTTGTAGTTTCAGGTGTTACATAAGATTGAGGATCTTTTGAGATCATGTAAGAGGACAAAATAAGAAGGAGCTTAATACAAATGAAAATACTGGAGAGAGCGACCTGATGCATTGTATTAACTACAAAACTGTTGTGACAGTAACACTGAATTTTGTATTAAACTCATGATTGGAAAAATTCTAGTCAACAATCATCTTGCTTTCTCCTTTAAGTCTGATAGCAAAATAAAAAGTTAAGAAAATCAGTAAAATGTTCACAAAGTACTGATACATTTGAAATTCTTCCTTAAGAATATATCAAAACCCCTTTTTGAATTCTTTTTCATAGTTTTATTTACATATAGTCAATTTTACAGCAAAACAGACCTACCTTGTTACTGAAATACATCTCCTTGTTCTCATCATAACATCTCCCAGGTTCTTAATCATTTCCAATTGAAATGTTCTGCCTTCCTCTGGTTTCAGGCAGCGTGATAAGGCCAAGCTTTCAGACCCTCACCTCTAATGTCTACAATATTATTCATGCCTCTTACTGCAGGAGTAAAATGTACATTTGTACATGCAAGTGTCTACCGGCATTTGTAGATACAGATTTTTATCTGTAATATGCTGGTAATAAGGTTAATAACATGACTATTTTCCTTCAGAGAGCTGTTTCCAAGTGTGAGGACAAAACATGATGCTGGGTAACAGAAAGAAATACAATTCCAGAAAGAACCAGAATGATCTATTATCTAATAATCTCCACTATGAAATTTTGACATGAAACACGTCTTAAGTGTTACAGTGTTTTGCCTACAATGAAAACCTTCCAAAGTGTTACAATACTTTGTCTATAGTGAGGTACATACATGATACATCCTAGCAAAGTGTTTTGAGCACCAAAACCTATTTTTACTTTATGCTCAACCCCAGAAATTTCATTGAGCTTCAAACCACTGCCTAACAGCAATTATCTGGATGGCTCTGAAGTATTCCAGACTTAAGAGATTTTGTCAAACATCAAAAAAAGGGAAGGCAAAACATGTGGCTTTGGAGCAATATGAGACCACTTCTGCACAGGAGAGGAGGGGCATTTTTCATCACTGTGAAATGGAGACAGGTGACAGAGTGAAGAATGGGAAAAGACAAAAAAAAAGTTCCAACTGCAGGAAGCACATCTGCTTGCTCTCCCAGCTAGCCTACAGCTCAGTTATTTGTCTTGTGAAACGAATTTTCCAGCTGAGAAGACAGGCAGATACAGGCTCTCATGTTTAAGGGAAATCCTCCATAAACATTTCTTCTCTACTCAAGAGAAGCAGTCAGGCTCAAGAAATAAAAGCCCTTCTCTCCAAGCAAAGAGAGTGCTCTGTGACACAACGCTGGAGTGCAATAAGCTCCTATTTGGGTCTGAGAGCAAGGCAAAAGCACTGCCCACTCCCACCTTGATAGGTTGCTGTCAGGCAAAATGGTTTAACACACAGCTGTCTCCACACTTACTGGATGCATTCCTACAGAGAAATCATGCTGTCTGTATATTATACATACACTGTAATATATCAAATAGAAAGAAAAAATAGGAGACAGGATTTATGTTCCTCCCTTTGACACTGAAATACACTGGAGAGGTCTAGTAGCTTTCCCCTGAACATCCAAGGTGAACCTCCGTAATTTTTTACATCCTCCAACATGAATATCTTTTCAATGTACATATTTAAACAAGGCCTGACCTATATGAAGCCATATACTATGCACATTATTTCTCTCCTCAGGAAAGGATTATTCAAACCTGAAAAAAATGTTTTTCATGGTATTCATTTATGGAAGAAGTTTACCATAAATAAGGACCAAAGTGGCACAAAACATTACTTGAGGGGAGAAAAAATCTCTCAGGTTCCCTTAGCTAACTGTAAAATGCAATTATGAATGTTCACCTACCTTGCAAAGCATTTTGAGACGTATGGATAACAATTCTCAGTAACTACCTAAAGCTCATTTAAATATTCTATGTGCAAGTCACTAACATTATTGGCATATGTGGATAATAAAGCAAAGGAAAGAACAGATTGGAAAATTTACAGAAAGTAGGAAAACAGAAAGAAAGAACAATTTTGCACTTATTGAATCTGTTGACGATAGTATAAAGAAGAGAAGGGAATAAGAGAGGAGAGAGAAGACATTTCCCAGTTCATAGGCTTAAAAAAGCCAGTAAGACTGTTTTACATAAAACTCAATCTTCACTTAACCACCAAGATCCAGTTCTGACCTTGGCAATTCCCACAGTTCAAGCTAAAGATGTAACAAGCATCATTTGAAGGAAATTTCCTATACAGGTCTTACTATATATCCAGCTTTTATAATGAGAACAAAGTTCAAAACACAGCTCTAAGCAGGTAAGTAATAACGTGAAACAATTCTCAAATATTTTGTTTGCACTGTTGAGGCCAACCTCAATTTCCAGTCTGTTCCTACATTCCCAGTATTGATTTGGTATCCAACATTGTTTCTTATCGATCCATTTTTGCTCTTAAATTAACTTTTCAGTTGAGAGGAAGCTAATGCAATAGCCTGCAATCTGACACTAATGGTAAACATTGTGAAGTTCGGATTTGTCATTCTGAAAGTCAGTTAGCATTTCCTCCAAATGCCTGACAGCTCTGGGCTGTGCAAGCTCTTTCCCTGTCAAACAACACAGAGAATCTGAGGCAGAAAGCAGCCTGGTTTTAAACTATCTACTGTTAATTTAAGTAATGTTGCAAATGTTGGTAATGGACTCCCAAGACTGTACTGTGTTGGTGTTTCTTTTATACACTTAAATTTAAACCACTGTGTGGAGAATTTCTGAACAAACTCCATTCAGCTATTCTTCAATGAGAGTCAGTGAACTAATGCTGACACTTGGAAGGTCCCAATCCTCTTGTGCCTGTGATGAGGAGACAGACATCCCTCAGTGGGAGATGTTACTCTTTGCAGTGAAGGATACTGCCTTTCCAAATATCCTTACTCCTTCCCTTACAAAACCTTCAAAAGAGACCAAAAAGCAAACAGTGCAACCACTTATGCCATACACCAGTAAAGGGAAGCGGAGGTGACTAAATGAAGGCAACCATTGTAGAACCAAAATTTGGACAGTATGTGGCACAAGCTATTCAGAGAAAGAACTGAGGGTGTCACTTATGAAACCATAAGGTTTCTCTGGGACAGCGCTTGCGCACCAGGACATTGGGTAGGCCTGTGAGGAAAGGGCTTGTGTTGCTTGTTGCATGCTTGTGGCATAGCTTGTAACATGTTCTCCTGCCTCCCCAGCACTTGTTTTCTCTCTTCTTTCCTGTTCAGCTGCTGCAACAAATTGCACAGTTTGTAAATGACAAAGGAGGCACCACAGTATAAAGGATGGGGCAAAAACCCAAAACAATAGCAGGCAGCGTTATAGCCTGCATTGTCTCTTTCTGATGCCTCAAGAAAAACAAGTGACTTTTACATGAACTGAGTCTCCTCCCACATGAAAGGCCACTTTATTCCTGCCATCCCTCTAGGCAAGAAGACAGGATTGTTTTGTTTTGTTTTGTTTTTTTCTCTTTCTGTCCCAGAAATACATCCACCATGGGAGAAGAGCTGCTTTTAATCACTATCAGAGATTTCCTCTGGGAGCTCGCCCCTGGGGAATGAAGTGGAAATTAAAGCATTTCTTGTTTCCCCAGCCAAGGTCCCCGGCCTCCCCTGTGCTTCTGAGGCTGCACCAATGGTCACCTCCTCACAGGAATTTGCCAGGTGCCTGGTGTGGCTGCACCTTCCACTGAGGCCTCTGCTGCCCTGTCTGGGGCCAGCAGCAGCTGCTGGTGTTGCAGACAGTTCTGGGTGAACTGGGCTGTCTCCTGATAAAACTACTCATGGAATTGTCCCCTGGTGTCAATAAACGCCTTGGCCCTTTACCAAGAGCCTAAAGGGCTCACTGTGCACAGTCATCTAAAGAGCTACCAGATGCAAAGGCCCTCTCTAATAACACCCTGAACTTGTGGGAATGTCAGTGGAGATGGGAAGTACAGCAGGGTGTCTTCCTCCTTTTTCCTTTTGAGTGGGTGCAAATGCACACGTGTCTATTTTTTATGTAATATAGGAACAGATTTTTCCCTTACATAACTCCTGTGCTGCATGGGGATCCAGGTGATATCCCCAATTTTTTTTCTTCTCAAATCCCTCTGGCTTTATTGCCTTGATTAAAAAAAAGAAAAGCCAAAAAAGTGACATTTTTTTTCTCATTAGTAGAGGATTTCTCCTTTCAGCTATGATAAGCTTTAATAGTATTTACATTTATATAATCTCAAGCTTCTTCTAGTCCTGTTTAAATATGCTTGATAGATTAATATCAGAACACCTTAAAACTGCTACTGTACACACATATTAAAAACATATATATATTCTTGGAAAAATATATATTCTTGGAAGAAATCCTAAGACACAATAAACTCAGAGTATTTATTAGTATTTCACTTAAGAAGATGTCATAAATAGGGACAGACTTATTGTTACCATGGGGGTTTTGGTGTCAAGATTATGGTGAAGGAGTAATGAAGTTTGGAATGGGGGGAAAGTGCTAACAGAAGATTTAGAAATCACAGAATTACAGGATGGAAAAGACCTCTATGATCATCAGGTCCACCTGTTAACCCAGCACCACCAAGCTCACCACTAAACCATGGTCCATGCAATAGCTGCTTCAGATGTGAATTTGAACGAGAGGATATCTTTGTGCCATTTTTTATTGGTGGTCCATATGAAAACAGCCTAGGTGTCAGAACAGAACAGTCTGTGACCAAAAGGTAATTTTTATGGAACAGAAACACATAAAGTTATTATCCTGAGGTTGTTCATGATCAGAAAGTCTTCTTAAAACAGAAGACAAGCAAGTTTTCTCAGAATTCAGTCCTCTCAGTCATGGAGAAGCACCTAACACTCTGAAGGAGTCATAATTCAAGATTTGTGAATCTCACCCAAGACATAGCACATTCAGAAAAGAAATTCATAAACAACTTATGCCACTTCTGATCAAAACAAGTGATCTCATTCAGGTAAGGAATTTTCTTTTCTCTTCATACAGTACTGGTTTAACCACTCAGAAGATGCCAGTGCTAGATACACAGCATTTATCTAAATGATGGCTGGTTTGAAACACACATTTCTGAGAAATCTCACAGCCAAGGCAAGCCAGCAAACTGACTGCAAGCTCATCCGAGGCTGACACTCAAAACTTGGGATAATCAGTACACAGCCCAGGGATGGAACAGCCCTAGAAGGACCACCACCTCCTGTAAGTAAGCAGGTGACACATATCCATTCTGTCCATCTCAAGTGGTTCTGTAGCAGCTGATAGATTGGTTACAAGACAAAAGTATCTTTTAGAGGGGGAAGTTGAAAAATGGGCCAGAATGCTCTGTGCTTTCTGAAGGATGAACTATGTACAATTAAAAGGCAACTTCAGCATCCTTGTCAACTCCTCCAGAGATGAGGTGAGCTGGGGAAATGGTGAGAAGCACTAGCAGTTCACAGATGCCACACAGTCCATCCTGCTCACCAGCACAAACTGTGGCACTCCCACTCTCACTGTGTAATGCATTTATGAGAACTTGTGCTGCTGATTCCAACCAATACAGACAATGCTGATGGGCAGAGATAGAGATCTGTGCCACTGGTGTAGCCTGCTTTAAAACCACAGAATTTGCAGCTGAAGCTTAAGCAAAGTTCCTGGATTCCCTATCAATGATGAATGTTCCTTCCAATTCTCTCCAGTTTCCTGGGAAAGTGAAAAACCCTGGCTGAAAATCACTAAGGTGTTTTGATTATCTTTTGACAGAACTATAGCAGGCTGTAGCTGTAGCTGTAGCTGGCTGTAAAGTCTACTGCACAAAAGAAAACATAACCAGAATAAGAAGCTACGCTGCATCTCCTTAGCAACTCAAATAGGGGCGTCAGACCCGAGCTCTGCTCTTTACTCTGGCTTCCAGAGCATCTGAGATAAAGTTCCAGGTTTTGGTCCTCATCTTTGACATTCAACACTCACTGTTGTGATGCTTTGTGAAAGAATGTTAACACCAGGGGCTGAAAGACGTAGTTTTAGTCCTCTGACTGAAAGGAGTGTTACACGGAAAACAACATTTTCTGGTCTGAGGCTATGAAAGGGTCTCTTCTAGGAACAAAGAACTATGTTTAACCTACTCATCTCCCCACACACATATAATTACATTTCTCTGATATGGCCTTCCTTACCAGAAATAGCTAGCAACACATCTACTTGAAGGCAAAACACTTTCCTTCTCTATAATTTCCTCAAGGTTCACTATAATCTCTTTATTCAAAGTAAACACTCCATTGCAAATGCTTTTTCTTTAGGGAGACTAAAACTAAAGAAAAGAACTGACAACTGCTAATCACATTATTTAATGTTGCACAAAGGACGTTGACATAAACTATGCACTAAGATGTTTTTATGGGGTCCACAGACAATGGCATATACTGCCTTTAGCAGCAATGGTTCTTTCTGCAGAATAGAGAAAAATGAGATAGGATGAGGGAGGTACAGGGAGAAAGGGAAAGGGAAATTGCATTCTGGCTCCAGCCAAGTCATGTGGCTTCCCACACAACTGACCTCTCCAGTACAACATGTGATTATAGTATGGTTTTCCATAAGTATGTCATCTCCACCAGGACCTGCTCAAATTCCTACTGCTTGTTCTTGTCTATCATGCTATTAGTGCTCACCAAACCCTGATTTCATCAGGGGCAAAGGCCATCTAGCATGGGCATTTCTATTTTTGTACCACTATTTATCAGCCACTTAAATGACTAATACTTACTACCTTACCCACTCAATCTTGTTTTCCTCTAAAATAGGCTGCAAAATAAGGATTAGAAAAGAGGAGAAAGGAAACTGAATCCCCCATGGGTAACTGTGTTCCATTAAAATTATCTATACCAACAGCAGGGTTTTGCAGGTGCAAGCCCACAGACTAGCTGCACAGCCACAACAGAAAGAGAGTAACAAGGAAGAAAAAAAGGCAAAATGCCTTCAGTGTGTGGAGGAAGATTGCAGGTAAAATGTTACAGGTAAAAGATAACCTGCAGAGTGGCAAATGGCAGGCCCATTGAAAGAGTAAGATTCAGGCACTTATAGCACAGGGCAACATCAAAACATTTCTGGACAGCACTCTGATATTGCAGCGACAGCCTATAACAAGAACTGACAAATGGCTGTATTAAATTCTTATGCCTGTGAAAGAGTAATTATCCTTTCTGCTAGCTGAGGATGAAAAAAAGCACACTGTTTCTCCATCATAATAAAGAATACATAGTTTATCCTGCAGAGCCCTTCCTGGCACTCTGGACTGCAAGGTTCTCGTCTTGGCCAACAAGCTGTCTCCTGGGAAGGACCATGATGTGGTTTTAAGACATTTACATTGAAAATACACATCCTTTTCCCCTCTCACACAGTCCCTTCCTGAGCCACAGGTATTTGTATACAAATTTGGAGTGTTCTCACATCACCGGCTTTGTTAATGTTATTAATTCTGGGATTTGTTTACCTTTTTATTTGCACTCAAATTTCACTTAAAGTTTTGATCCTCTGACTTGATTTGAGAGAGCAAAACAGAGTTCCATTTACACTCAGGTTGTGTTCAGAAGTTATTTATAATGTACTAATATATGACTGATACATATCAGCAGTATTTTACACCCATGAACAGCATTTGCCAAACTTTAGTGTGTTCTAAGAACTTCAATAAAAAACATCTAGAAGAGCCATAAACGTTTCTTGACATATGGCATAGACTGACTGCTTACCGTTTATCAAACACCTCCTGACTCTGTGTTAGATTTTTACTAACATGTCATAAACAGAACCTTAATATAAAGCCCAGATAAAGGTTATTAGGCATTTGTGTTTGGGGTTGAGATCACAACAACAATGGAACAATGAATACAAACTACCTCCAGGATCAACATTTTTAACTCCCCCTCAGAGAATTTATCAAAACTAACACCTTTAGAAGTAAGTAACAATAGAAAATGACAATTTCTGGAATTAGATATGCCAAATCACTTATCATTTTAAATAATTACTATCAACTGCAATTTGAAAGGATCAGGCTGACATAAAGAAGTGAAATTATTGATGAGCTAACAATTTCATTTTCCCTTAGGACTGTAAATCATGAAATACTTAGGAAACCAATTAGTTTCATCATGATGGGTTAAAGCTGGCAGCAATAAATGCAGCACATGAGAAACGGAGAGAGATGGAGAATGACCCTCACCCAATAGAGGCCTTTAGGCCAGCAGGGAAATGCTTTGAGCAGCCAGAATGGGCATCTGCTTTGCAGCATAGCTCCTCATGGAAATCATGTGCTTGGGCTCAAAGGAAATAAATCTTAGCAGAAAGAAATGCCTGTGGAATGGGAACTAGAAAAAGACCTTAAGTATTTCAGGCACAGAAGTACAGGAACAAATGCTTTTTTACATTTTCAGATTATCGTGTCCAGGTAACAGTAAAACCTATGGGAGAGATCAACACAACAACTAAATTCTGGGAGACGATGAGGCAATGCCACCTGCCCTATGACAGGATTGTCTGGGGAACACTGCTCTACAGAGCTTACATATTGAGATTGCTTGGGTAGTTTCCACTTACCTGTCTTCCTTCCATAGCTCCTCGCATTTCCTTGAAAGTCGAGCTAAATTCTCCAATGAAGTCATGCTTTCCATTGGAATCCCAGTCCCAAACTATGCACTGGGAAGACAAAGGGGAAAAGAACAAAACAGCATCTTTTTCTTCAGATAGAAGTTTTATTTAAAAATATTACAGGAGAAATTATAATATAAACTGGCTGGAGTGTTTTATCTAAAAGGAAATCAAGGCATATTAAAACCATATTCTTGTTCTGACCAAAATAAACTGGCAAGTGGAATCTCAACACAGCTTGCTGCTGATAGTTCTGTGTTATGGAGTTTGCCTAATGAAAACAAGCTCATGTATTTCAGAAAGGAAGGATTTCTTGTCTACATCTTTTTGTTAGGTGTGAAAATACAGGATTTTGTGTATTTGCATATTCATGGTCAAATGGTGTTGTGACTTACCTCATTGACATGTTTTACAAATATAAATTAATACTCAAAACTCTGGTTGCCTTGGGCAAACATTACCGTTCTCATTTTTACAGTCAGTGAAGGTGAGACAATAGTTACAGACAATTTTCTGAAATGGCTTTGAAATTATGCACATCAATGTTTGGTGCCCATATCTTGGCTGTTTCCCAGTGCTGCTCAACAGTGACTATTCAAACCAAACCTCACTGGTAGTCTTCGTAATTTCATGCATAAAGATGAATATCTGAATGAGTTTGAGCTTTGAGAATTTCAATTCACAGATTTTGCTAAATACAACTCAGCTAGCCAAGACTGAAGCACATAGCAGTAACTGCAGGCTTTGCTAAATTGTAATTTTAAAACTACTCCAAAGACAACAAAGGGGCTCAAAACTTTAAACAACAAAATCCCAAATTCAGCGTTATGTTCTCTCTAGATAAAGGTCACATACATTGACTGAATCAGGAGGCCTTTACTGAAAATGTCCTGCTAAAAAGTATCTTTTAGATATTTTTTTAAAGCAGAAATGCATCAAAGCCACCTGCACTGTCACATGAGGAGTGCACTGATATATCGCTATCAGATGGTTCTGAGGGTAACAACCGTGGGTTTCATCCAGCTTCTTTGCCTCAGCAAGGCTCAGTACTTTTGACCCAGCACTGGTGGTCAGACAACACAAGAGGAAGAGCAAGGTTTGCTCCTCAAAGACTTCTCAAGCCATTTGAAGTTTCCTTGGTCCAAAGGGGCACTGAGTTCACTCAGAAGGAAACTGAAATCAGTGGATGCTCACTGGATGTTGAGTTTTAAATATTTCCAAAAAAGCACCTTATTAAAACAGACTTCCCTGTCCACCACTTGTGCTTTCTAACCAGCCCAAATAATCCAGTAAAAGCTGGTAGGTGGACAATCCCTTTTGTGGCTGGGGGAAAGACTCAAGAAAGCTTGAGATTTGGACCATCCTATCACCTGCTATTTTACTTGCCTTTTTTTTT